>VDFB02379711.1:2272733-2294251 GCA_007258455.2 Sequoia sempervirens | reverse complement strand
AAATCCTACAAAGGAAATAAAAAGTGAAACAAAGGGACTCAGCCTAGACAAACTAATAGAACATAAGTCATTTTAAAACCCTTCAAAAAGGTAACAGTGGAAAAGATCCCAATGAAGGCATAAAATAAACACAAGGGTTTTATATGAAAATAAGGCTAAAACCCCCAACCCAAGGAAAATTTTGACACCATGAAAGACCAGTAACACCAAGTAGGGCAGGAATGGAACACAAGGAGCAAAAATATGAAGTTCCATCATGATGAAATCGTGAGCCAAGCTATCCAGTGATTATTATAGCATTGAACACTATTTAATGCTACATATATACATGTATACATATACACATATGTATATATGTATGCATGTATATATGTATATATATATATATATATATATATATGTATCACCATACTCTTCATCTTTTTCCTCTTCATGAAAATGATATTATCAGCTACATTAAATATTGCAGAAATATCCAATTATGGTGGTAGTTCTATTTCATAAGAATTAGTTGAAATTGTTTTGATCACTTTTCGCGGACCAATCTTCTTCCATTTCAACTTATCATAAGTTCGTTGTGGAAATATCTCCTTCCATAGGTGTGCTAAAACTAATTCCCCAATATCAAATTCTCGCCCTCTCCTTTTTAAATTAGCATGTTCCTTGTATTTCTTATTGTTGGCCTCTAGCTTTTCCTTGACTTCCTTGTGTAGTTCCTACAAATAAGAATAATCTTCAGCTACAACACTTCTCCCCAAATCTGCACTATCCCTTAGTTCATGTACAACTCTTGTACTAAATCCATAGACAATATGAAAGGGGCTCTTTCTTGTACTTCTATTGATGGGATTATTATATGCAAACTCAGCTTGTGCAAGCACCAAATCCCATTATTTTGGCTTCCCATCTATCAAACATCTCAACAAGTTTCTAAGGCTTTGATTGACTACTTTCGTTTTCCCATCTATTTGAGGATGATAAGCTGAGCTAAAAGTTAATTTTTTATCTAAATTCTTCCATAATCTTTTCCAAAAATGACCAACAAACTTAGAATCTCTATCTGAAGCAATGCTCTTAGCTAATCCATGTAACCTCACAAGTTCCTTGAAAAATAAATATGTAATATGTGTTGCATCATTAGATTTATTTCATGGTATGAAGTGTGTCATCTTATAGAATCTATCTACTACAAAAATATGGAATCATTTCCTTTTTTGAGTTCTTGGAAGCCCAAGGACAAAGTCCATACTCACATCTTCCCATGGTCTTTTGGGTGTAGAAAAAGGCTGATATAACTTGATGATTTGACTTGTTCCTTTGGCAGGTTGGTATATTGAACACCCTTGCACTATATTATTCACATCCTTATACATCCTTGGCCAATTGTAACCTTCTTGAAGCTGCCCCAAAGTTTTATCCACCCCAAAGTGCCCTCCAAGTCCTCCACTATGTTTCTCTCTAATCAAATCATCTCGTATTGATCCCCTTGGAATGCACAATTGTTGTCCCTTAAATAATAATCCTTCTTGAATGAAATATTTTAGACACTTTGTTCTATCCCCTTAAATTGGGCATTTGAAGCAGCCCATGCTTCACTAAAATTAGAATCCTTCTCATACATTTCTTTTGTGGAGTCAAAACCTGGAACATTTACTTGCATTTTAGTTAATGAAAAATATCTTCTACTTAGTGAATCAACTACTTGATTGGATTTTACACTCCTATACTTAAGAAAAAATGAGTAACTCTAAATAAACTCAACCCATTTCATGCATTTTTGATTTAGCTTACCTTGGTTGTTAATGAATTGTAAAGAATGATGATCGGTGTAGAGAAAAAACTCCTTGGGTAGCAAGCAGTGTCTCCACTTCTTGAGTGCTTGAACAATAGCATAGAACTCTTGATCATACACTGAGTACTATATTTTGGACTCATTTAGCTTCTCACTAATGTAAGCTAAAGGTCTTCCCTCTTGACTTAGAATTCCTCCTATGGCTGTCCCTCTTGCATCACAATCAACTTGGAACACCTTGTTAAAATCTAGTAATGCTAGTATGGGCTATTCAGACACTTTCTTCTTCAAAATATTAAAACTTCACTTTGATACAAATATCCACTTGAATTATATCCTCTCTCCCTTCATTGTATCTAGAATGGGAGCACAAATGCTACTGAAATTTTTGATAAAATTCTTATAGAAGTTTTCCAAACCATGAAAACTCCTTGCTTCAAACATGCTTCTAGGAGTTGGCCATTCTAGGATTTACTTTATCTTCTTTAGATCCATCCGTAGGCCTTCCATTGATATTAAAAAACCCAAATACACCAATTCTTCCTTCATAAAACTACATTTCTTGAGATTAACCAACAACTTTTCCTCTCTTAACTTTTGTAAAACAACCTTCACATGTGCTAAATGTTCATCATTTTCTTTGCTAAAAACCAAGATATCATCCAAATAAACAATCACACACTCTCCAAGTAAGGGTTTTAGTACTTCATTCACCAATCTCATGAAGGTACTTGGATCATTTGTGTGTCCAAATGACATAACCAACCACTCATACAACCCCTCCTTTTTTTTTAATATGCTTTTCCATTCATCTCCTTCCCTTATTCTTATTTTATGGTATCCACTTTTGAGATCAATCTTTGTGAAATTTTTTTCAACACTCAATCAATCCATTAAGTCATCCATTTGTGGTGATAGGGACCTATATTTAATGGTTATCTTATTAATATCTCTCGAGTCTATTCACATACGCCATTATCCATCTTTTTTTGGTGCTAGTACTGTTGGAACAACACATGGACTTAAACTTTCTCTTATCAAGCCTTTGTCCAACAATCCTTGAACTTGTCTATTTATTGCCTCATTCTCCTTTGGGATCATTCAATAGGCTACCTTGTTTGGTAAGCTTTCTTCTAGTATCAAATTCATGCAATGAATCACACTCCTCATAGGTGGCAATCCATCTGACAAGTCTTTCATCAAGATGCCATTGCACTCTTGCAATATTTCCTTGGTTTCCATCGATATTTCTTGATTTTCTTCTTTTGTCCCAATTTATTTTGGATGAGAAACCAAGGAATAACACATCTCTTCCACTTGTATCTCTTTCAAAAAAAAAAATTGGGGTATTACACACACTCTAGCATCTCTGCCCACCTCTCTCTATTTTTCTATCATTGGTGTCATAATATACTTTCTTGTATATTTGGTTATTGTGTAAGTTTTTGCTTCACCATCATGTATAGCTTTCTGATCATAGTGCCATGGTCTACCCAAAATAATGTGACAATCATCCATAGGCATCACATCACACATAATCTCATCACTACATTTCCAATTTGAAAACTCACCAAACATTGTTCATTCACTTGGATTTGATGACCCTTTTGCAACCATGTAACCTTACAGGGGTTTAGATGCTTTATCTTCTCCAAAATTAGCTTTTCTACCATTTCTTGAGACATTAAATTATTCATGCCACCACTATCCACAACAAGTACAACACTTCCCTTTTAATTTGCAAATGGTTTTAAACAAACTGCTCCTCTATGTGGGTTCTTGCTGCTCCTTTTTTTTGGATTTAAGAGCACTCTTCTTAGCATAAGAGCTTCTCCATCCTCTAGGTTTTCTAGTTCATTCTCTTCTTCAACCTTTGTAGTAAAGGTTCACCCAATATTACTCTTCCCATCCTCTTGTTGCACTTGAGGGAATTCAAAATCCCTATGACTAGCCTCTCCATAATTGAAGCAAACTCCCAAAAATCCTCTCCCCCTTCCATAATCTCACCTTCCTCTCACATTGGCACCATAGTTTGTTTGTGACCAGCTTGTCTCACCCTCTTTAAATTTTTTTCCTTGTCCAATGTTTGGTTTTCCTCTACCTCTAAGCGGTTTTACTCTCTCTCTAAGATTATTTTGTTCCCTCCTTGATAGCTTCTCTACAATTTGAGTGCATACTAGTAGGCCTCTTCTATTGTCCTTATCTTGACTAGACTCAGCTCATCTTGGATTGAGATTCATAGGGAATTTACATACCTTTCTACCTATTCTTCATTATCCTAAACATGTCCACCCTAAATATTTAGCTAGTATAACTCCTTGGTGTACTCCATGACACTTACATTTTTTTTTTCAGATTCTAATTCTTGAATAAATTATTGCAATCTACTAGTAAGAATTTTTCCTTCAATTTGGGCACTATTTTGTCCCATGACTTGATCTTCTCCTTTCCATTTATTTTCATTTTAATTTGCAATTGATCCCACCATAGAGATGCATTTCCTTTCAATCTTGTGCAAGCATACTTCACCTTTTTGTTATCTTCAATGGTCTCCAAGTCAAAATACTTCTCCATATCCACAATCCAATCAATGATTTCTTTAGGATCTATGCTTCCATTGTAGCTTGATACGTCCATCCTTGGATTACTATCCAACTTAGATAGTAATTATAGGAATATCTCTTCCTATGCATCTCCTCCTTCCACTTATGCAAATTCTTCCTCATCTCCACTAACATCCTCTACATGAACTCTTGCTTGTTGTGAGGCTTCTATGGCCTCTAGACACATTGTTATTCCTCTCAACATCTCCATAATAGCAATATTATATTCTCCTCATAGTGCTCTCCCTCTCCCACATCCTCTATGTTTCATGGATTCTTCTCCTCATCCTCAACTGACTCTGATACTAAATGGTGTAGATCAACAATTCAAAATCCACAAGATTTTCAATTGTTGTAGAAAAAATAAACTTTATATTTTTTAAGACTAAAAATTAAATGGAGAACACAAGAGATAATAAATCTGAAATTTTATTCATTCTAGAATACTTGCAACCATAATGTATTACAAAGCTTCCACATTCTCCAAATATTTCATTCTTGCAACACCCACCTATAGGAAAACACAAGAAAACTTCATATTTTTTGAGAAACAACTATAGGAAAACAAAAATTAGATTATTGCTCTCTATGTGCAACAAAAAGTAGTAGAAACACACTCCCTTTGACATCAAATCCTCCCCTCTCTAAAATAATTCTCATTTTCACACTTTTCATGCATATGTTTTCTTGTCTAGAAGCTCCCAGGAAACTTGGGCATGTTGGAAGTTGTTTTCATTGATGTCAACATTGATGGTTGTGTTTTTATCTTTGATTTCAACTTTAATTGTTGTCATTGATGTTAACACTATGGATATTGTTGGAAGCTATTGTCAAAATTATTTGTTAGTTGTAATTATTATCATGCCTTATTAAAGAAGAATTGAAGCAGTTCATGGTTGGATGTCATGCCTTATCAAATAAGAGAAGAGTTGAAGAAGTTCATGGTTGGATTTCATTCCTTACCAAAGAAGTATTACTGTTGATGTTCATATAATGCATTATTATTGTCAGCAAATTTTTTTTCATGATAATATATTTAGATGAGGTTTAGAAGCATTAAGATGAGGATTAAAAGCATGACTAATGTTGGATAGATGTTATTGAAGGTCTACAGTCTATCTCATGCTCTCTCTTGATGTTCCTAATTATATATGTGTTGCTGAAAGGAAGTTTTGGTCTCCACAAGTTGCTCAAATTTTTTTATTTAGGAAGCTACATTAAAGTATATCTGAGAGAATGATCTACATTCCTCCACTATTCTATTTCTAGTCTTGCAGTTTGGTATTCAATGTCAATGCTTTGTGTGCTTTCCACTCCTATATTTTTAGGTCACCTTTGTTGGTGAGGAGGTTCCTATGAAATAAAGAAGGTCGGCATTGTTGCTAGTTGTCTGGATTGGTCTGAGAAATGCTCCGCATTTCTACATATTGAGGTCCCTACTCCTATAGTTTGGTGAATGTTCTCACAAAGTTTGTGCAATGTCTTAGTTCCAATCTCATATTCTAAAATTGTCCACAAGCTAATCTACAAATGTTACATCATTTGTTTATGTATTATGTGTTTCTTGAAAAAAAAATTGTACCTATTTGGTTTGTGGTGGCTGTTGGTGGCATGACAATATGAAAGAAGTGTATGGAAGTGATATTGGATATTCAAGAAAAATCCCTATGTGATCCGTATATTGCTAATTGTCCACTTTGGTTCTGCATTGTTTCTTAAGTTGGCTTTCTAGGTTATTTGTGGACATCTGGTTGATAGGGATTGTTCCTTTTCTTGGGTCGTGTGCTTGGGGGTTGTGCAAATAATGAAAGATGTGTCATGATAGATTTGAGTTGTGACCTATCCTATTTACGACCACATCAAGTAAATTCAATTGAAAGAGTGCTTATGGTCTGACTTGTTATTTGCTTTAATGTCTCATCCACACGTTTACTTGATGCCAACTTAGGTTGTTATGTTCCTGTGTGTAAATATTTTTGGATCACATTAAAAGAAGTGTTAATATTGTTTTTGTTCCTCTCTATCCCTAGGATAGGACTGCATCATGCTTTGGTGGCCGACTAGTTGAATTTATTTCTTATCCTCTTCCTAGCTGACCTAGTTGAAGAATTAAAGTGTTGCAGTGGATATAAATGCAAGATCATTTTGGATGCAACATAAAGGAGGTGTGTACAAGTGCAAAAAAGTGTGTGAGCGAGCTGTATTGAATATCCAATAGTGATAGTGCTAAATGTTGTGAAAGGGAAGATCATTTGAGCTTGAACACCCTAGTCAACAAAGAGTTGTGTTGGCAATATTTGTAATTCTCTTATAAATATTTTGTATCCTACTTTGAGATAGTGAATCTAATCAGGACCTCTATATCTTGCTCCTGGATTTGGTTGGTAGTTTAGTGTTGCAAGTCCTTTTTGTATCTTGGTCTAAGGTAGTGAGCCTTATATTATGAGTTAACTCTCATCGTGGTTTTTTCCTCATTGGGTTTTCCATGTAAATCTAGTTTCTCCTTGTGCATGTGTGTGTTCTCTATCCATTTCTCTTTGTTGTTGATCTAGTTATTCCTATATCTTTCATTGGTAAAGTTTTTTGAAGGTGTCAAAGATACAAATTACTATATTCTTCTCTATTATTACTTTTCTTAAAGTTCTATCTTTATCTACTAAAATAATTTTGAGTTGTGTTGAAAGTTTCAAGTTCTAGAAGGGGTTAAGTTTTATGTAGACTAATTCATCCCCCCTCCTTTCAATCTCTAGAAGTGTTCAACAATTGGTATCAAAGCCAAGTTCCTTTGTAGAAGCTTGATAGCTTGAGGAAAAGATTTGGAATGACACATGATGGTTCATACAAGGGTCATAGGTTTGATGGATCTAATTACTCCTTCTAGAAATGGAGGATAGAAGGATACCTAAACTTTCTTGGGTTTTGGGTTTGAAAATCAATCAAAAGTGGTTATACTTCTCCAACCACTCTTCTTACAAATCTAGCTAAAATCAGATTTCATGAATGCAATGCCAAAGTAAATAATGTTATCTTGTGTGGGTTGGCTGATTTAGAACTTTTGAAGGTGATGAATTGTAGTTCTACCAAAGATGTTTGGGAAAATTTTAGTAGCCTATATGAAGGAGACACTAAAGTGAAGCAAGATAAGATATAGATCCTCAAACAAAGATTTGAGACTCTAAAGTTTACTAAAGATGAAGACATTGAAAGTTATATGCTTTGAGTACAAGAAATTGTCAGTGGCATCTCTGAACTTGGTGGAGAAGTAAAATAAATTTTGAGTACAAGAAATTGTCATGCTCTCTTCTATCTTGATGATGAATAATAGAGTGTGATTCAAAATGTTGATGCAAAATTTTTGACACAATCGAATCCAAAAACTCTTGCAATAATCTACATGGATTGTGGCAATCTATTATCACTAAGTAAAATAAAGTAAAATTGCAAAGAAGGTTTTGAGATCTCTCTCAAAATATTATAGTCCCAAAGTATCAGCCATTGAAGAATATAAAGACTTGGATAAGTATTCAATTGATGAAATTTTTGGTACTCTTACTGCCTTTGAGATGAGAGAGTTTGGTCAAGATGTTCCAAGGAAGGAATTTTCTTTCAAAGTTAACAAAAAGAGTGATGGTGAAGTTGTTGATAGAATTGATAAACTTGATGAAGTTGAAGAAAAATTTGTGAGAAGATTGAAGAAAGGCACTAACAAATACAAAGGTAAGTTACAATTTAAGTGCTTCAATTATGAAAGAGTTGGTTATTTTGCATCTAGATGTCCCTATAAAGAATCTTTTGATTAAAAAAAGAGAAAGTCAAAAGAGGATTATATTCTAAGGAGAGCAATTGTTCTTGTGAAGATGAATATAATGATTCAAATGATGAAAATATATTCATGGCTCTAGAAGGTAGAAAGAACAATATTGGATAATGCAAAAGGTCTGGTACCTTGCAGAATAACAAGGTTAATGAAATATTTATGGAAGTATTGATTGATTTTCATGAAAAGGAAGAGGAAAATGCTTGGGTGATTGATAGTGGTTGTTATCATCATGTGACTGATGACAAAAGTAAGTTCATCAATCTCAAGAAAGTTAATGGTGGAGCTGCTAAGTTTGGTGATGGTAAGTCAACACAAATCTGTGGAAAAGGTGATATAACAATTGATGGAAAGAAGAAAATTGAGGATTTCCTTATGTTAAAGGCCTGAAACATAATCTCTTGAGTGTTAGTCAAAGGTGTAGAAAAGGACACAATCTCGCTTTTCATGTTAATGGATGTGAGATCAAAAAGGACGGTTTTGAAAATCTTGTTGCTGAAGGAATAAGGACAAATGGTAATTTCTATCATCTAAAGGAAGCTAATGGAAGAATATTCTTATTGTCTTAGTCTGGAGAATGTTGTTTATGGCATAAAATAATGGGGCACACCAACTTTGACAACATGGTGAAAATAAGTTCCTCTCATGCAGTGAGCAATATGCCTAGGATAACCAAGCCTACAAACACATTGTACAAATAATTTTAGATGAGAAAGCAATAATTTTAAAAGTAAGGAGTTCTTTGTTTCAATTCCATTATAAATGATTCACACTAATCTATGCAGACCTACAAGGATAAGGATCCAACAAGGTGAAAGGTATTTTATGTTTCTTATAGATGATTACACTAGAATGACTTGGGTTATATTATTGAAAGAGAAATCAAAAGACTTTGATAAATTGAAGATTTTTAAAGAAAAAGTAGAGAATGAAATAGATTCTAGGATCAATTTTTTAAGGTCAGATAGAGGAGGCGAATTTAATTCATATGAATTTGAAATTTTTTGTGAAGATCATGGAATTAAGAAACATCTGTTTGCTCCTAGAAACCCTCAATAGAATGAGGTAGTTGAAAGAAAAAATAAAACAATGTAAGAAATGGATAAGCCAATGATGAACGATGCTGAACTACCACATATGTATTGGAAGGAAATAAAACATATTGTTGTCTATTTTCTTAACAAAGTGAAACTAAGGGTCAACAAAAATAAGACCCCTTATGCTCAGTGGTATGGAAGACCTCCCATCCGTCACATCCTCCAGCAGACCTGCCCTGGCCGCTGCGTCTGGCCCGCCTTGTCGACGGAAAATTTATCCTGCGCCCCGACCTGGCTGAATTTTCGGCGCGTCCGCCCTGCCCAGCGCGAAAGCAAAACGCCCAGACGCACCGCACCGATGGTTCCGGCGCATCCAAACAATTGCAAACCTGTCTTGCCCGAGCGCCCATCCGTTCAAACCCTGTTTTGAAACAGCGCCAACCTGCCGTTCTTCCCAGCGAACTCCTTCCTCCTCCTCCCTCCTCCTGAACCCATGTCTTAGACTCAAAAAGGCTTTATATGGTCTCAAGTAAGCTCCTAGAGCTTAGTATGCATGGCTAGATAAGTAGCTACTATGAAAAGGATTCAGGAAGGGTAATGCAGATAGTAATCTATATATTAATGTTTAGGAAGACAAGTTGCTGATTGTAGTTGTGTATGTTGAAAATATTATCTTTAGTGGAGATGATAGTGCAAAATTTTTGCAAAGGAGATGCAAAAATAATTTGAGATGTCAATGATTGGTTAGTTGTCCTTCTTCCTTGGGCTTCAAATTATTCAACAAGATGGTAGAATATTCATTTCTCAAGCTAAACATGTTAAGGAGATGTTAAAGAAATTTGGAATGGAAGATTACAAACCAGTGGGTGCTCCCATGGTGGCAGGCTATCACCTAAGTCAATTAGATGAATCTTTGGAGGTTGATTAGAATCACTATAGGTCTATGATTGGGGGATTGGGGGATTACTGTACTTAATTGCTTCTAGACCTGATATCATGCATGCAATATTTTTGGTTGCTACATTTTAAGCCAATCCTAAGCAATCTCATGATAAGGATGTAAAAATAATATTCAAATATTTGAAGGGTACTCCAGATTATGTCCTATGGTATAAAAAGGATAAAAATTTCTCTCTGAGTGCTTATATTGATGCTGATTTGGCAGGTTGTGTTGATGACTGGAGGAGTGCAAGTGGGAGTGCATTATTTTTGGGAGATAGATTAGACTCATGGTTCAATAAAAAGAAAAAATTAGTATCTTTATCCACAAAAAAGGTAGAATATATTGTTGCAACATCTTGTTGCACCCAAGTACATTAGATGAAGCAAAATTTAAAGGATGTGAAGGTGGTGTATGATAAACCTATTCCTATACTATATGACAATACAAGTGCTATCAATATTTCTAAGAATACAGTAATGTATTCAAGAAAAAAACACATTTCAATCTAGTATCATTTTCTAAGAGAAAAATTTGCAAGAACACAAAGTCAAAATGGACTATGTGCCTAAAAAGGATCAAATTACAGATATCTTTACAAAGGCTCTTTCAAAGGACACTTTTGAATATATAAGGAAGAAGCTAGGGGTCATTGAACCTCCTTGTTCTGACTAGATGCATAGATGATGCATCTTTCCAGGGGGAGAAATTCATGGCATATCCTTTCTCCTAGATTGATGGGTGTTACCCTTCAGGAGGAGTTGGTAGTAAGGGGGAGTCCTAAAAAAATTATGCAGTTGTTGTATATGTGTGTGAAGAAGTGTTGCTAGTCAAAGGGGGATCATGTCATGTTTCTTCAATAGAAGATCCTTTTTCCTTTTGCTCCTAAAGATAGAAAAAGTCCTATTTCCTTTTGCAGAAGTGTTTGGCCCTTTTTCATTGACGTTAAAGGGGGAAAGTGAGCAGTGCATGTTTCCATCAATGAAAAAGGGGGAGATTGTTGGTAGTTATTGTAATTGATTTCATAACTGATGGTTGTGTTGTTTCCTTTGATGTAAACACTAATTGTTAGTTGTAATTGTTGTCATACCTTATCAAAGAAGAATTGAAGAAGTTCATGGTTGGATTTCATGCCTTATCAAAGGAGAGAAGAGTTGAAGAAGTTCATGGTTGGATGTCATACCTTATCAAAGAAGTATTACTGTTGATGTTCATATAATGCATTATTACTGTCAGTAGAGTTGTTTTGATGATAATACAATTGGATGAGGTTTAGAAGCATTAATATGATAATTAAAAGCATGAATAATGTTGGAGAGATGTTGCTAAAGGTCTATAATCTATCTCATGCTCTCTCCTGATGTTCCTGATAATATTTGTGTTGTTGAAAGGAAGTTCTAGTCTTTGTAAGTTGCTCAAATGTTTTTGTTCAAGAAGTTGCATTGAAGTCTGTCTACAAGAACGCTTTGTATTCCTATGATGTTGTAGTTCTGGTCTTAAATTTTGGTATTCAATGTTAGTTCTTTGTGTACATTGCACTCCCATATTTTGAGGGCACCTGTGTTGTCAAGGAGGTTCCTCTGAATTGTAGAAGGTTGGCAGTGTTGCTAGTTGTTTGGACTGGCCTAAGAAATGCTCTATATTTCTCTGTATTGATGTCTTTACTCCCACGACTTGGTGAATGTGCTCACAAAATTTGTGAAATTTCTCAATTCCAATCTCATATGTTGAAATGATCTACAAGCTATTCTACAAATGTTACATCATCTAGTTATGCATTTTGTGTTTCCCTAACAATTTTTTTGTACCTATTTGGTATACGGTGGCTGTTGATGGCATGGAAGTATGAAAGAAGTGTATGGAAGTGATTTTGGATGTTCAAGTAACATCCCTATCTAATTCACATGTTGCTAATTGGCTACTTTGGTGCACCATTGTGTCTTGAGTTGGACTTATGGGTTATTTATGGACATTCGATCGACAAGTCTTTTTCCTTTGTTTGGGTCATGTGCTTGAGGGGTTGCACTAGCAATGGAAGATGTTTCATGATAGATTTGGGTTTTGACCTATCCTATTTATAAACACATTTAGTAAATTCAATTAAAAGGGTGTTTATGGGTTGACTCATTATGTGCTTCAATTTCTCATTCATACGTTTCATTGATGCCGACTTAGGTTGTTTTGTGCCTACATATAAATAATTTTGGACCACATTAAAATAAATGTTAAGATTTTTTTGGTCCCCTCTATCCTCAGGATAGAACCACATCATGCTTTGGTGACCAAATTGTTGAATTCATTGTTTATCCTCTTCCTGGCCAACCTAATTGAAGAATTAAAGCATGTTACAATGGATATAAATGCAAGATCATTTCAGATGCAATTTGAAGGAGGTGTGTACAAGTGTGAAAAAGTGTGCGAGTGATTTGTATTGAATATCCAATAGTGGTAGTGCTAAATATTGTGAAAGTAAAGATTAGTTGAGCTTGAATGCCTTAGTCAATAGAGAGTTGTGTTTGCAATCTTCGTAATTCTCTTATAAATCTTTTGTATCCATCTTTGAGATAGTGAATATCATTAGGTCCTCTGTATCTTGCTCCTAGAGTTGTTTGGTACTTTAGTGCTGCAAGTACTTTTTGTATCTTGGTCTAAGGCAATGAGCCTTATATTGTGAGTTAACTTTCACTGTGGTTTTCCCTCATTGGGTTTTCCACGTAAATCTAGTTTCTCCTTATGCATGTGTGTGTTCTCTATCCCTTTCTCTTTACTGCTAATCTAATTACTACTATATCTTTCATTGGTAAATTTTTTTGAAGGTGTTAAAGATACAAATTGCTATATTCAAGATCTGTGTTACTTTTTTGCTTAATGTTCTATCTTTATTTGCTAAAAGAGTTTTGAGTTGTGTTGAAAGTTTCAAGTTTTGAAGGGGGTTAAGTTTTTTGTAGACTAATTCACCACCCCTCTCATTCTCTGTAAGTGTCCAACAGGGCATGGGATTTCCTCTCTCCTACTGGTCAAAGCTTTTGCACCTTGATTATTCCCTATTGGGCATGGGTATTCCTCTCTCAACATGTCCCTTCAATGTGTAATTGAAAACTGACTTCCCACTCTCCAACCCACTCTCTCCACTTTCTTGAACACCTAGCATTCCAATCTTGCAACAAAATGCAAATTCCAAATTTCAAAATGGAGTTACAAAGCACATTAAATGCCCACTCCAAGCTTGGGGGTGGGATTTACCTTTTTGGAAAATTAACACCTTGCAATAATTTAAAAAAAAAATAGCAATGAATCAGTTTGATAATTTATTTTCTAAACCTATCACCAAATTCTGCTATGTTGGAGGAGTAGAGAATTTTAATAATTTGTGCCTGCAACCAAAAAAAAAAAAACACAAGCATTAAATTTTAAAATACTTTTGGTTATGTAGGATTATCCATGCACTCAAATGCTCTTGCATTGTTCTTAAAAAAATTCATGCAATGGTTTAGGATGGATAATAATTAATATATCATTTAAAGCTATAGTAAATAAATGTGTCAATTCCATTGTCATGTTACCATAGTCCCCAAATTCAAAAAAATGAAATGACCATTGAAATCACATTAGCATTAACATATTGATATATAGTTGGTTCCAATTAATCGCTCCCTATAAGAATTTTTATCACCATTACTACTTCATTCTTAAACTTGAAAATATACCCAACCTCAATCTTGACATGGGATCTAGAAATGCCATTTTTTTGTTGTTGTGGAATATGTGACATTTGGGTTCCAACAATATTATCAAGAATATAAATAGGTGAATAAATCTTAGTACTCCACATATAGCTTAATAATCTCTTTCAATATTTACAAATACCCTTAATTTAACATTAGAAATACATTTAGTGTCATTACAAAATGTACTAGATGATTAATACATTTTTAAATTCAAATATGAGTGCATCATTTCAAAATATATTACTAAACCAATCTTATTGGTTACTACCAACATAAGATATAATACTTTAAGATATAGACCCCAAATTTTTTTATAGAAATCTTCAAAATATTTGATGTAGAGTAATAATATTATTGGTAATTGTTTTCAAGTTAAATTTGAAGTGATAAAGTGGGTGTTTATTTTATATTTAAAAAAATAAAATTAAAGTTTTGGTAATTAGGAAAACAAAATCATTCTTGTTTTCAATCAATTTGTGAATTAGAACATAGAATTTCTATAAGTTTGTAATTGAAGTGGATAATTAAAATCTAGATTTCTTATCAATTTCCCATTGAAGTGTTGAATCAAAACATAAGTTTTCCTTGAGCTTATAATTGAGGCAGTATATTAAAACCTAAATATCTATTGTTCTAATTGAGGTGCTAAAATAATACCAAAAATTTCTATGAAGTTAATATTAAGGTGGTAACTGAAACCTTAACTTTCAATAATGATATAACTAAAGGGGCAAAAGAGTTCCATATTTTTCTATTAACCATAATTGAGGTGGGGAAATAAAAATTGCATAAAAGTATGAATAATTTCATTACGATATAGAGGCTTGTGTAAATTTGTGGAGCCTTGTGTAATTATATGCATCTTTGTGTAAAGGGATGGAATGTTGTGTACAATTTCAAAATATTGTGTACAACTTTAGGTCAATGTATAAAACTATGAAGTATTGTGTAAAACTGTGAAGTCTTACGTAAAACTACATATTCTTGTGTAATTATTTATAATTTATGTAATAATAAAAAATATTTTTATAAAGAAACAAACATGCATAAATATATCACATAAAAACATATTCTTGTGTTTTAAGTGAAATTATAAAAAATATGTAACACTATAGAGTACTTTTTAAAGAAATAGAGCATTGTGTAAAGCTATGACATATTGGATAAAACTACAGATCCTTACATAAACATGTGAAGAATTAAGTAAAACTATGAATCCTTGCATAAGCCTCTAGGCCTATCCAACATGATGAATCTATCTTTTAGTAGAATAATAATTAATTAATTAATTAATATTTTACTAAAAATTCATCATTAGGCTAGATATAAATTATCATAACTTTCCAAATATGTAAGTTCTTTACATCAAATACCACAAGGGTAAAATTAATGGAAAATCATAGATATAATTTTTTTATACCAATATTTGAGACCTTTCAAACAATAAATAATCAAGCCAATTATAACATGCACACACAAGTGTATATATAATATATCAACACTATTAGTCTTGACTTATGAACTTATGTGACTAAGAAATATACAATTCTCTAACATAATTAATATTTATGATATTTATATTTTCATGTATCACTTACAAAATTCTCTAAAATATTATATAAGTTATTTTCAATGATAATTATTTTGTGTCTCATGTATTTAAATTAAAAATATTTTTATTGATTTTTTTAAAAATTATAGTAGATTACTAAAAAGAATAAATTTCATTTAATCATTTCACAATTAAAGAGCACAATATTGTGAAAGACGTAGTGGAAATGTGTGCAAGGGTTATAAATAATCAGATTGAGTGTGATATGTATTTAACTATTATAGAAAGGAAAGATGGATAAGGTAATGCTAGCTACAAAATAATACTATATTATTCTATAGAATTTAGAAATGTTGTAGGAAATAACAATAAAATTGGCTTTAAGAATAATTTTATAAAATAATAAAAATTAACATTGTCAATAGGAATGATACAAAATATTTTGATTACTATTGTTAAAAAATGATACATATTAGAAATAAGTAATGTAATTGATAAGATCTGCACATCTAATATAATAAGTTAGTACAACTAAATCATTCCAACATAAATATAAACATGACAAAAAATTATTTACACAAATTGCAAACTTATAAATGAAACAAATAAATGAATGACTAATCATTAAAAAAACTAGTGATTGGGCTGAAGAAGTTGAATAGTCAGAACTAGCGATATCATTGAACTAATATTATTTCAATGGAATTGAATTTTGGTGAACTATTCTTTCATTTTCCTCATTAATCTCATTTTTGATGATTCTTCCTCTAGTGAACCAAAAGGCTCACAAACTATTGATTTTTGCAAAGACAAACATTTGCTTCTTTACATTTTGATAGATCGGTGTTTCAGTGAACTTAGGAACCTACAAAATTTTTCGATAGGATGAGAGGTTCACAAACCTCCAATTTTTTTGAAACATTCCATTTTCCTCTCAAAGGATTTGATCTTCAACAAAATTGAACTATAAACTCTTCAACTTCAATGATGCTTTACTTAGCCATTTTAACTTGAAATTCTCCCAAAGAAAGATTATAAAATAAAACTAAAAGAACAAGAGTTGAACCAAAACTAAAGAAAAATTGAAATAGTTTTGGGTGATACAAGACTATTTATGAATTCAGATGCTTCTGCATCAGACAAGCCGAGTAGGTGAAATGTTTGATAAGGTTACAACTCATGAAGATCTAGGTAAATTACAAATGGGTATTCCATACTTAACCAATTCAAAACCTTGCATCTAGGAAGCTTCATCTATTGGTCTATCCTTCTAATGGATAAGATACTCCATATTTTATTTTTCCCTTGTTCGCTAACCCACTCAAGAATCAATCACCTTGTCAAAATGTTCAAAAATTTTCTTAGGAAAATGATGTATCTTAGGCGGATCTTGAAAATCTGAATTTAAATTCCCTTGTGTACTTGATTCTCCTCCATAATACTTATAGAAATCAACAACAACGAAAATGGGAGAAATATCAATACTTGCTAGTAGTTCTATCTCATAAGCATTAGATTAAAACTTTCTCTATATCTTACAAGATCCTATCTTTTTTCATTTAAATTTACTATATATTCACTATGGAACCTTTCCTTTCTCAAACGTGTCATTACTATTCCAAGGTGTTCGATTTTAGTCTCCTTGTGTTGTGCACTATAGGGCTCAGGTTTGTTGCATGGCTTAACGACCTCCCATGGATTCATTGACTCTAGCGGTTGAATCAAACATTAATAGGTTGATCTTTTGGTGCAACGACAATTGTTTGTGCAATAATTGGTATTAAAGCATGTGTCACAAGTTCAAACCCATCGCTTGCATTAGGGGGGATTATTGCAAGGTGTGCGCCCTTGGTCTCCTTGTGTTATGCACCACAACACTCAATTTTATGGCATGGCTTAACCACCTTCCATGGATTCATTAACTTTGGCAGTTGTATCAAGCATTAACATGTCGATCTTTTGGTGCAATGTCAACTATCTGTGCAACAATTACCAAATCACCAACTTCGAATTCTTGTTCTCTCTTATGCAAATCTACTTTCTCCATATATTTTATGGTACTTTTCTCTAAATATTCCTTCACTTCCTTATTAAAATCATGAATATACTTAGCAAAACCTTTAGCTACAACACTCTTTCTAATCAAATCAACACTATCTCTCAACTCAACAACACCCCTCAAACTATATCCATTGACAATATGAAAAACAAGTTTACATAAAATCCTACTATCTAAATTATTATACAAAAAATATACTTGATCCAATATTAAGTCCCACTGGTTAGGCTTATCCCCTACTAAACATCTAAGAAAATTACCCAAAATTCTATTTATAACCTAAGTTGGACCATTGGTTTAAGGATGGTATATAGAACTAAAACCAAATTCTATACCCATTTTCTTCAACAATGTACCAAAAATGGCCAATAAATTTCACATCACAATCTAAAAATATACTTCTTAGAAAACCATGTAGCCTAACTACCTCCTTGAAAAATAATGTAGCAATGTGGGATGCATCATTACACTTTTGACATGGGATAATTTGAAGCATCTTCAGAAACATATCAACAAAAAAGAAAATTATCATTACCTCTTTGTGTTAGAGGAAATCCCAAAATAAAGTCCATACTTATATGTTCCCATGTTCTCTTTGGAATAGGTGATGGTTGATACAACCCTATATTTTTTCTTAATCCCTTTGCATGTTGATAAATTCTACAACCTTGCACTAACTTCTTCACATCTGCACTCATACCAATCCAAAAAACCCTTCATTCAATTGTACCAATGTTTTATTAGCACCAAAGTGTCCACTTAATCCACCACTATGTTTTTCTCTCACCATATTTCCCCTAATTGATCCTTTAGGTATACACAACCTCTTTCATTTGAACTACAAACCTTCTTGAATGAAATATTCCACCCATGGAGTTCTATCCTTATGAACTAGATTCTTACATGATGTCCATGATTCCTTGAATTCAACATATACTTCATACAACTCCCACATAGAATCAAAACATACTATGTTCACTCTTAATTAATTCATTCAACAATAAAGACCTCCTAATTAATGCATCATGATGCAAGAGCATCCAATGGTGTAGGGAAATCTTCCATCACCCAAATAAAAAAAAATGTTTTCTTTATTTTCTTTAGTTGTCTTGAATCCCATGATGGCACTTAAGGGGTATAAGACAATCATAAGTCAAAAATAGCGAAAAAATATCACTTACTATTTTTAGTAAGTCGACCTAAACAGGCTCATATGGACCTGAAAATTTACTTGAAGGAGTAGAGCAAAAGAAAATTTCCGGCTGCAAAAGAATCACCTGAAGACCTTGAAATGATTGGGAGAAATTAAAGTTTTTGTCCTCAGAAATTTCTCTAATGTAGCTTCAAATTCAAATATAAAAATTTAGAGGCTCTGGAATAGCTCAAAAAGTGGACAAACTAACCCACGATGGATCCATGTGTTGTAGATCTCTTTGAGAACTTTCCAACGATATGCAATAATAGCAAATTGAACACCCAGATCAAAAGTTATGGTCTTGCGAAGTTGCCCCTCTAAAAAGTGAATTTCATTAAAATTTCTTCCTAGGCTAGAAATCAAATGACAAGACTTTTGGTGCTGAAACAAAAGGGAAAGTTGCACTTTCTAGAACATTCTAGAGTGGTTATTGGGTAAAATAAAAAAGGATATGAGTGGGTTGTAAAAGTTGGCTCCATTAGTGCAAATTGTAGCTTCGAATAACAATTTTTCTTTTAGAATTGATTTTGTTGTAATGAATCAAGCCCATAAGGTTGTTGCATGTAAGTTTTGAATCTGTAATTTCATTTTCTGTCTCGCATTTTTGTGTTGGTAGCTATTGTTGTGTTTTGTGGGTTTGGGTGGTGTAGCCCTCATCACATCAACTACCTTATTAGAATTTTTGCTCCTATGTTTTAACATAAAATAATAACTCTACAAAAAATCAACCCACTTCATATGTTTTTAATTTAACTTACCATGACTATTTATGAACTACAAATCATGATAATTGGTTTATAACATGAACTCCTTAGGTATAAAATAATGTTTTCATTTCTTGAGTTCCTATACAATTGCATAAAATTATTAATCATACATGAAATAATTTTATTTTTCCTCATTCAACTTCTCACTAAAGTATGCGAATGGCAGTGATAACTTTAAGAAATGCCCCTAAAAAAAAGATATAAAATCCTAGCAATTCTTTCATTTTTTTGAAAAAAATATTAATTTTACTAGTGATTTTTTTTACATCACTAATATTTTGTAGAAAATTTTGGTGAATCTTGAAAAATAATAGGAAAATGCATTAATTATGATGGTGAATCCATCTAATCTAGAAATAATTCTCATGGAAAAGTAGGGGCTTGAGTGTGGAAATTATCAATGGGTTAAGGAGTAGACTATAATATTTACTTGACACCATTGTTTTAAAATATAATATAATGACCCTCATTATATTGTACAAGGTAAAATATACCCACAATTTGTAATTCTCATGGGTCCCAAAATTGCTTTTGGATCATTGATTTAATGACCCTCGTTGTACCTTGCAAGGTAAAATGTACCCATGATCTATAATGCTCATGAGGCCCAAAATTGTGAGCCCCATGAGCATTACAAATTGCGGGTAATTTTACCTCATGGAATACAAAAGGGTCCATTAGATTATAATGCAAATCAATGGTGGATACTAAAGATGAGAAATATGGCTCTAAAGCAACTAGTAATTATGATATACTATTGGCGAATCAATATAGATTTCTACTATAATTTATAAAAATTAGGCGAATCTAACATAATCATGTATCGAATATTGTGGAAATTTTTTGATTTAATTTTTTTAATAAAATAAATTATTTGGAAATTTAAATAAGACTATAATAAAATTTTATAAAAATGTGGCAATTCAAGTTACATTATAGCTCAAACTATTAGCCAATTTCCAAATGGTTTTCCCTCTTGGATCAAAACTCCTCCAATCATTATCCCATTGACATCATAATCAACTTGGAACACTTTTCCAAAATAAGCAACACTAATGTTGGTTGTTCAATTGCCTTTTCCTTCAAAACTTTGAAACTTATTTCTACTACTACTAACCAAATAAAATCATTCCTATTACCCTTCATTATTTTAGTAGTAGGTGCACAAATTTTACTAAAATTATGAATGAACTTCCTATAGAAGCTCACCAAGACATAAAAAATCTTGGCTTCAAACATACTATGGGGTGAAGACCAATCCATAACTGTCTTGACCTTTTCTAGTTCCTGTAGACACTTAAAACTGTCCTAATGATATTGCATACTTGATTTTACCTACTAACACTATTTCTAGTCTATTTTGCATAATTCATCCATTTAATTAAATAATATCAATTATTTAATTAATTCACTTTTCTTCATACTAATTCCATTCTTGTTTGATTAAATAATTCAAATTATTTAATTAAATGTCATAATCCTACTTTGATTAAATAATTCATGATTATTTAATTAAAGCTTCTAATTTCATCCACTTGAACAATTAAATGATTTTAATTAATTGTTTAATTAGCTAATTTCTTTCCAAATGTTCCAATTTCCTCAACTTGCACAAAGGATATTCCCATGGAATATTCTCTTTTTGAATTCAAATATTTTCCCCCAAATGGAAATATCTCTCAACATAATTCCTAAAATTTAGGGAATTGGTTGAGTCTCTCATGGATTTTGAGCCATTAATCCGATCTTTGATCCATGTCTCATGGTTTATCAATCGTTGGATTTATCCTTGATCCATGTTCATTCCTCTCATTTGATTTCATCCATTGATTAGCCTTTTTAATCTTCACCATTGATCATGATTTCAAAATTTTATAAATACCAAGATGTTTTCCATAATAGTTCATTCACAAGATTTGAGTAAACTTACTCTCTTGAATTGATTGCCTAGTTTTATCAATTTGAGAGCATTTTTTGAGTCATCTTACTTGATTTCTTCATCAATTGATTTGCAACATCATGGATTTT
>VDFB02379711.1:2071641-2272633 GCA_007258455.2 Sequoia sempervirens | reverse complement strand
GGAGAATAGAGGTGGAGAAAATTTTTGGAAATAATTTTGAGATGTGGAAGCTAAAGATGGGGGATCTGTTGATAGATCAAGATCTATGGGATGTTGTTGATGAGAATGTTTCAAGGCTTACAAATCATACTCAAGCTACTTTTAATATGATGTTATGGACCATAAAGCCAAGGGTCTAATTAGATTATGCTTGGTAGACTCTATTTTAATTAATGTCCATGAGGAGACCTCTGCACGGAAACTATGGAAGAAGCTTGGTGAGATGTATCAAGCCAAATCTTTAGTGAACAAGATTTTCTTAAGGAAGAAGTTGTATTCCTTGAGAATGGAATAGAGTGGATGAATTACATACCACTTGGAAGTATTCAATATGCTAGTGGATTAGTTGGCATCAGTTGGCTTTACAATGGATGAGGAGGAGAAATGTCAGATCTTGCTTTGTTCTTTGCTTGATTCATGGGATTCTCTTGTTATGGCTATTGGGAGTACTTCTGCTATTTTGAAGACTAAAGATGTGGTGGGTTCTTTTCTTTCTAAAGAGATGAGGAGGAAGGTATCCATCACTACCAAGGAGGCCTTGAATGTTCATGGAAGACCTAAGGAAAAAGGAAAGAAGAATGAGAAGTGTGACAAATCCAAGTCCAGGGGGACATCTAAATCTCCTAGAAAGTCCAAAGTTATTTGTTGGAACTATGGTAAGCCTAGACATGTTCGTAAGGAATGCAAAGTAGAAGAGAAGGAAAAAAAAAGAAAGCTTATTCTAATTTTGATTCCGAGAAGGAAGAAGGCGACACATTCATCGCAGCTTTGGCAACTTGTGCAGGTAATGATGCATGGTTAACTGACCCAGTTGCATCTTTCCATATGACCTTTAATAGAAATTGGTTTTCTAAATATGAATAATTTGATGGAGGTAAGGTGTACTTGGGTGATGATTGTCATTTAGACATTGTTGGCCATGGTAAAGTTAAAATCAAGTTTCCTGATGGTAGAATAAAAAGGATTAATGGTGTGTTGCATATCCATGTATTAGAATGAAATTTGTTATCTATGAGTAGACTAATAGATGTAGGTGTGCAGGTAGTACTTTTTATGCAAGATGCAAGATGGTTAGAGGTGTTATGGTGATTGCTAGAGGTGTCAGATATGGAGCATTATATAAGTTGGATGCATGCACTGTTGAGTACAATAGTACTTTGGTGAAAAGTAAGTTTGTGGAAGAAGTGAGGGTTTCACCTTCAATAGATGCTCAAGGATTTTGGGTACCCAAGGGTGCTCTTTCTTCTAAGACAATGTTTTTGATTAGGGGTTAACAGGTTTTGATGAGACTAGAAACCCAATACATAATGGTTTTGAAGGGAACCATCAACCTAACAAAGAAAAGCAAGCTACAGGTAAGATAAGACACTAATCATCAACAAATCAACAACCTCAAAAAGGAAAAACATGACTACACAGTGTTGTGCAGTTTTCGTACACACGCCCCACTTGGGTGGGGACCCTCTTTTTTTGGTGTCTTTGACCTTTGATTTTATTGGATCTATCATTTTGGGGTCTTGACATGTTGGTCTTGCTTGCTTGGACCCTTCCTTGAGGTTGGCATTGATTGGAATTGCATTTTGGGCCAAGTCCAGATTTTCACCTGGATCCGGGAATTTCCACCTCTGGCGGATTCTTCCGGCCCTGGTTCCTTGTCCGTTTCTGGCAGGATTCTCCGATTTCGAGTTTCTGCCTGATCTCGGGATTTTTCGGTCCTATCGGATTTTCCTGGATTCTGCTGAAATCCCGATCTTCCTGATTTCCCCGGTTTCTGCATTTCCGCGGAATCCGTGTTTCCACGCATTTTGGGATTTTCCAAAATTCTGCTTGGGGCTCGGGTTTTCGGACTTGTCAGAAATGTCTTATCGCGCATTAATGGCTGAGGTACCTTTGCTCAGACGAGTATAAGGTCGAATTTAGGGCATTTTCTGATTCATTCTAACTTCATTGCTTCCTTAATCTGCTCTTACGATTGAGATTTTCATTTGAGCTTTGAGGGATTGATCTTGCTTTGTTTGCGTGGGGATTTCTTGAGTGCTAGTGCCGATATTTTTACCTCCTGAGCGTGTTCGTTGCGTGGTCGAATTTTAAAGATCGGATTCTGTCCGCCTTGATCCATGGTATGTATCCATTGCTCTTCCCTTTGCTTACGAGATGATTTGGGGTTTTTTTGCACTAGGTATTGTTAAATTTGGGTCGGCCCTTGATTTGATTTTGATTTTGTATTTATAGAGTCAGGGTCCATCCCGTTTTTATTATGGAACTCCATTATCCATGCCCTATGAGCTCCATTTGTCCGCTGGATTGCATATTTATCCTTTAGATGGCATTTTGGGTCGGATTGCTTGTTCGTTTCGGGCATGAAATGTGTTATCATGCAAAATTAGGGTTTCCCTTGGTGTTCGGCCCGGAACGATGATTTTATTTTATGCTTGAGTGACTTTTGTCCCCTGTCATGTTGGCTTCCCATCTTGTTAAGACTGGAGGGCTTTTAGGTAAATCCTGAACTGATATTTTGAGCCCTAAAGCTTGCTCTGGTTTTAATGGCGGAGAGTTGGTTATTTGATTTAGGGCACCATTATTTTAACACAGGGATCCATCCTTTGAGGGATTTTGAGAGTTGGAATCCTTTGCATACTTGAGATTGTGAATTATTGATAGTTTCAGGATCATTTGAGCTCAGGTAGTGGAGATCTCGCGGTCGTTCGATTCTTGGTGCACATTTTTCCGTTTTTCGGGTTTCCGGGACCGTCGCGGAATTTCTTTGCTCCCGGATTTTCCCGGTTGGGGCTTATTCCACAGGTTGGGGTTATTCCCGATACATTTAGGCTGTCCGCGAAAATCTGTCCCATCCAGATTTTTCTGGATTTCCTGTCTGGTTGTGTTCTTTTGTATGTTTCGATGATAGGATTAATGGAATGAGTGTCTAATATTTATTTCTTGTTGCCAATAGATGCATTTGATAATTATCCTTTGATTTTCCATGCACATTAATGATTTATTCAACTAATGATGCTTTGGTAGCAGGAATCCGTCTGGGTCGGATTCCTCCAGAATTCTGCCCCGACGGTATTTTTCTGGATTGCAAGATTTTCCCGGACTGTCTGATTTCTCCGAATCCCGATGGATTAGTAGTTAGCAATTGATTTTGATGGATTTATTTGACTTGTGCTAACCCTTTGAACTGGAATATGAGTAATGATTGGATTCTAATGACAAATTTTTGGATGTGTAGGCTGAATCAAGTAAAGCTGTTGCTGGGAAGTCCAAAGGCGGTGCAGGGGCAGCCTCAATTTCTGAGACAGAACGGTTGAGATTAGATATGAAGAGCCAAATCCCTGAAAGTAGGATATCTTCCATGTGGGCTGATGTATCTGATACCAATGTCGGTGCCTGGCACTATGAGGAGTTCAAGCAAAGAACGGCTGAGAAGGACCAGTCAGCCTTGAGACAAGGAATGATGAACTCGGGATTGGTGCATGTGGCAGGGTTCCCTCCAGCGGTTCAGTGTTACAAATTGATTCTTGAATGTGCTCGACAATACGCTTTTGATACACAGATGGTGGTCAGCACTGAGGGACGAGTCTTGGCCAACTTCAGTCTGGCCTCCATTGCCCGGGCCTTCAGCATGCCGGATCTCCCCTCGGTCTGTGCTCTAAACATTAACACTGCCCGAACATACTATGAGAATGAGCCAGTTAAGGCTCAATAGATCATCAACTCATGGCTGGAGAAGCCAAAATCTCACCATTCCAAATTGCCTAAACAGTTGCACAGGGTGAAGTTCAGGCCGGATATCTATGATGCCATCACACTGTTGAGCAGGGTGGCCGGATTGAGAACTGCCGGAGTATTAGAGAATTGGATGGTCCACGTGATCACCAAGATGAGTCAGGGGACAAATTATCACTGGGCAGTACTCATTAGTGCAGAGATAGACAAACAACTGAGAAATTTCCTAGAGGCAAAGAAGTTCACCATAACCTCCTACATCATGAATGTGCTGGCCATCTCCTATCCCTACAAAGGACTGACTCCGATGGGAGCTATTGGGCAGGATATCATCTATGAGGTCTATCCGGAGCTACATTTGGGAAATAAAGATTACAGGATGGCCAATGATGCATTCACAATGCATATTACCCGAACACTTCAAAATACAGAGCACATCAGATTATCCGATGTGGCTAAGGGGCTGATCAAGAATTACGGAGCATGGTTTATCCAGTTCCCTACCTTCACATACCTCCAGATTGATGGATGCTCAGCTGCTCCTTATAGGTTGCCTCGGTATCCTACTGACCATTTGGTCCTGCTAGAAGTTGTACGACAAATTTGTGAGTTTGATGCAGTGGTGAAGAGGGAAAAGTATAAGACTGGTTTTGGAGGAGACTCCCCCCTTGGGATTGGAGTGGGAGAAATGTGCTCGTCTATCCAATCAGCTCACACTGCAGGAGAGGAGTTGGCAGCCTATGGATTCTCTTTTCACTCAAAGAGAATGAACTTTGACATAACTGGAGGGGCACAGAAGAGGGCTACCCAGGAATTTAGGCATAAGGAGGACTTGGAAGATTACTGGGTCAATATCAAGGATGACCTTGATGTGAGGAAGAGGAGGTATTCCCAGCTGCCTGTGGAGGCAATTAGACAATATAATGTGAAGTTGATCCCGGATCAGCTGGATGATGGCGGAAAATTGGTTCAAGACCATGTTTACGAGCCCATGATGGACAGGTCAGTTGCTGACATTGATTGGAGTGAGCCTGAGGTGATAGAGTTGGAGGACTTGATGGCTCCGGTGTTGAGATTCACCTTTTCTTGGATTAAGCATAAAGTCTGGGTATTGGAGAATGCCAATGTGCCCTGCACCTTCGATTTGATGGGGAATCTCAACCCCATGTCCACTTCTGAAGAATCCGGGGAGGAGGAGGACCCCAAAGGGAAAACAGCTAAAACCTCGCCATTCAAGATTAAAGTCAAAGGTCCTAAGGGAACTGAACTTGCAACAAAGAGGAAACCAATTGGCAAGCGCAGGTGGAAGACTCTGACAATCAGCAAGTCCTCGGATGAGGAAGAAGCAGAGAAAGCTGAAGAGGAGGATGCCCCTCCGCCGCCTAAGAAGGCTAGAACTGCAAGGGTGGCAAAGAAGAAGGATCAGGCCACTTCGGAGGATGAACCTCCAATTGTTGATGTAGAGAGCTCCAGAGGGGAAAAGACTAAAGTATATACCCATAAATCAAGAACCCCTTCTCCCAAGGATGTTGCATAGCCAAAGGACTCCCCGCCAGCATTACTAGTTGAAGAGCAAGATAAGCCTGTTTCTCCTCCACAGAGCATACCAGTATCGGAGAATCCAGATGAACAGGGAATTAGCGGGGAGGCCGAGCAGTGTTCAAAGAGGGAACACTATACAGTGAAGTGGCCGAGCTTGAGGCAGAAACAGAGGAAAGGCACACTTCTCCGCTGGTACAATACGAGGATTCTCCGGAGAGTGATAAGGGTCGCGGATCACCGGAACCAGAGGAAAGCATCCCTGCTAGGACTCCATCACCGGTGCTTCTAGAATTGGGACTTGAGGAGGTTGATCAAGGCAGGCAGGGTCCAGAGAAAGAAGATGACAAAGCCACGGCTGAGGAGGAGGTCGAGGTGGCAGCCGCAGAAGGGGAGAAGGTGACAGAAGATCTGGGAGAAACTCGTACAGAAGGAATCCGGACTGATCCTGTAGCCCCAGACTGGCTAGAGAGAGAACTTGCAAAGAAGAAACAGGTGATTGTTGAAGACACTCCTCTAGACTGGGATGAAATGTTATCTCAGATCGGCAAAGGGAAGAAGAAGAAGGTTGCAAAGGTGATTTCTCGGGTAGAAAGAGATGAAGTGCATAACCGAGTAGTTCACATTGCCACCCCTGCTGCAGACAAAACAAGAGATGAGGTAACAGGCCAGGATTACAACGTCCAAACTATTAACCTTGGGCCGGCCTCCTTAGAGCAGGATATTGAGGAATTCGAGGGGTCAAGTGCTATAATTGTTGACTGACTAAAGGAGGAGACCCAACAAACGAGTCGAAAAAGAGAAATGAAAGATTGAGAAATGTCCGAGGAGGTAATGAAGTTCTTAAGGCCTTCCATCCTCCTCTACTACCTCGGTGATTTCCAAGGAGACAATCTCCCAATTGGAAGCGCGATGAAGGCCTCTTCTCAGTCAGCCACGACTGGCTCGGGATGGGGTGTCCAGACACAAGGGGCATAAAGCCACAAAGCATCTTGTCTCAAGGGGCGTAGATGCACCGTGGGTGCGGAGTCATAGAGGGCATCTGCCCCGTGATAGGGAACACCTCCTCGGCCAGGAAACGACTATTCTAGGGTATGGCAGGGATCAGTTGAGCAAAGATGGAATCCTTCCTTCTGCTAGATTGGATGAATCATGGGAGTGGTTCGAGGCATTGCAGATCAGGCAGGGAGGCCTGAAAAAGATACAAAAATGGAGGAAATCAATTGATGCTGACCTCACTGCAATTTGTGATGGTTGCATTGCCTTCTTTGAGGTGATGACAGGGAGAAAGAAAATAGCTCCCAAATATCTGAGCTTAGATCAACTGAAAGAATGGTGGCATGAGGTTTATGCCCCAGAATCTGATGGAGCTGTCACCTCCCATTTGCTTGATGATGCAGCTACCTACTTAGCAGTAATAGACAGGTACATGGCTAGCGGGAGGGACTGGAAGAAAACTGTTGAGCGGTCCAATGAAGGAATTGATTCAATTAAATGCTGACTCAGGGTTTTGCCATTGCCACCTATTGCTGAGCTGGATGGGATATTCTCGAAGGTCCAAGGGTCACCAGCGTGGAGGAAAGACAAAGGGAGTAGCAGTTAATGCTCTTTTTGAGATTTGTGCTTCCCTATTATTATAGGGCATGCATTGGACCAGACTTCCTTGGGGACTGTGCCTTGGCCGACTTGGATGATGGCATTAAATGTGTGCCTTAGTTTGTTTCCTTGGCCGACCTGTTTTGGCGGTTTTGATTATTTTGTAAAAATGTTTGGCTGGGCCGACATGTTTTGGGGGGAATTTGATATAAATAGGCATTCTTGCCTCATTGTAAGGGTTAGACATTGGTTATAGACATAGCAAGACAGTAATAGAGCAAGAGCTATAGTTAGAGTATTTGAAGTTTCTTGAAGCAAACACTATATTCAGAACAGTTGAATTGTTGCAGCATTTTCTGGTGATTAATACAATTGAGGACATTGTGGTTATTCCTGGTGAAATCCTTTGTGTTATCTCATCTTGCATGGTTCTTTTGTTCTATCTTTTAAATTGCTCGAAGATCTAGGGTTTAATATTCAGAAACAAATTAGTTTGGTTGGATAAATGGTGTTTGTGATCTCATATTCAGAATGTTTGTAGCTATCTCTGGTCTATACTCCCAGTAACTATCTGATTGTAGTAGGCTGGTAAAGTCAACCTGGACCGTATATTCAAATGTGCTTAAGTTCGGTTGTAGATGCAAGTCTATGATTTGAAAATCTGTATTCCTCAGAAGATTGCACTGTTCTTGTAAGATTGCCTTGTGGGTCGAACAGGAATTGGTTATTTGAGATAGGTCCATTCCAAATATATATCATTTGCATTGCTTGTCCTTGTAGTAGTTCAAATTTTATCACTTTCCTTGCATCCCTATCTTTTGCAATTTCTTTGTTATTTGGTTAGATCTAGGGCTTTAAGATCATCATGTTTTCAGATTTGATAAATTGAAAAGGTACAATTTGCTTGTAGTAAGGTCCAATTGTGATTACCAGCAATTTCACATTTTATCTGAGTTGTTTTATGCATTGTTATGACCTAACACCCGAGAGACTTTGGGGTGATTTTCAGTGATTTTTTATTGAAAATAACCTTTCAAGAGAGATAGGATATCATATTTTGTTTGAGTTGTTGCTGTGCAGAAAACACCATCAACAGATTGGCGCTAGAAGGAGGGCCTGAATGAGTACACTGGATCGTTTCTTGAGCGCCATCTCTCCAGAGAGATATAGGAGAAATACCAGATCCACCACAGGAGAGGAAGATTTAGAAGAGTTACAGTTCCCCAATAGGTCAAGGAGGACCAGAGTAAGGGGAGAATCCTCATCACCCATCCCTTCACCCACATCGTCCATATCCTCACATCCTGAAGTTGAGGCCATACCCATCCCTGAAGCCGTTCCTATTCAGCAGCCTCAGCAGGTCAATAACCTACCACCACCTCCACCCCCGCTCTTACCAATGACTTTCCTTGCCAACAATCCATCACCTTTGTTCTTTCAAGCCTACAATGTTATGCCCAAGAACCCTGAACACTTCTGTTCAAAATTCCATGCTAACGACCCAAACAGGACTGTTGAAGAGCACCTGAGAATTTTTTAGACTTGCCTTAAGGACAGGGGGATAGTTCATGAGGATTTTTCTTGTAGGTTGTTCCCTTATTCACTGGGAGAAGAAGCCTTTTATTGGTATAACCATCTCCCTGCCGGTTCAATTCTTAATTGGAATGACCTAGAGAAGGCCTTTTTACAGAAGTTCTGAATTCCTATCAGTGCCAATGAGTTATACCTGCAGTTCATCAAGGTTAAGAGAGAGGTTAACGAACCCATAGCCAATTTCAATAATAGGTTTCACCGTGCATTCACCAGATTACAAGACCCATATGTTTTGGACGATGGTACTGCCCTGGGAGTGTATTATGAAGCTTTGGATAGCCTAACCACAACCTTTTTGAAATGGAGACCCAACCCTCCGGGCACCCTGACTGATGCTTATACAGAGGCTGTCAAGCTCAGTACAGATCTGAGGCAACACTTGACTGGGCCATTGCCTTCTCTGGGACCAGCTGCACATCCTAACCAGATTCAGGTAGTAAATCAGGCCCTTACCAATCATATCCCAATTATGAACCCAGTTCCCCAATTACCCATAGTACCACACCCCGGTCATTCCACGAACCAAATCTCTCCTATGACAAACTTCCCTCAACAACAAGTGAACCAACCCATGTATCAGCCACAGCAGAATAGGTTCCCTACTTATCTGCAGAACTCTGAGGTGTTGCACCAATCCTTGGGGTCCGCCACAATGCCTATTCCCCCTCAGAGTAACTCGAACTAGATCCATTACCAAGATCCTAATAGGGAGAGGATTGATGAAATGGCCGAACAAATAAAGAAGTTAAATCTGGAAGTGACTTACCTGAGAAATCAGAATAGTCAATTGCAGGCTGCTCAGAAGGGAATGCAATCTAATCAGAACAGGGAGTTTTCACAAGGACAGAACTTCGACAGGGGAGAGCGTAATGACAGAGGGTTCTACAATGATAGGGGATATAACCAAGATAGGGGTTACAACAATGACAGATGTTTCAGTAATGAAAGGAGGCAGAATTTTGACAGAGGCCAAGGGAGTGGGTCAGGATTTGATAAAAGGTCACCACAAGGACATAATAGAACTTGGAATACAGGGCCCAATAATGGGGGAGTTCCTACCCCGTTGGATCAGCCAGCTAATCAGATTGTTAATCAGTCTGCAAACCAACCAGTCAGTCAAGATAAGTCTCCTACTGGAGTATATCTGGCAGAAGCGGCCTTATCAGGGTGGTGCAGACTCCATAAAACGAGTCAGCATTCGGAATTGGAATGTCCGGAGTTCCAGACTGCTGCTTCCATCTTTCAGTATGAGGTAGAGAACAATGTGAATGCACAAGAGATTGTTCCCTCTAACTCCTATGATTCTCCTGTGTTGGTATTGAATCATGCTCCTTTTCCAGCCAGCCAAGAAAATGTACCAGAAGAATCCGATTCCCATGAAGATGAAACAGACCAGATTTGTAATGGAGATGAAGTGGCCCAGTTGTTTGATGAAGGAAATATAAATGACAATGGTCCCTTGGATCAGGATGAAGCTTATTTTGAAGAGGTACAGATGTTCCAGAGACAAGGATTGAGGGATATGCCCCACAGGCGTCCACCACCCGGAGGACCTTTCACTACCTCCATTCCTCCCAACAATTTCAGTATTCCTCCAGATCCTAATGCGAGCAACAATCCATCTTATCCATAGGTTTCCAAGCAATACCTTTCGAAAGATAGACAAGCTCAAACAGAATCACAGAAGGAAATGACTATTCAAGCAAGCAAGGATAAGGCAGAGGAGCCATCTAAGGAGGTTTCTATTGATATGAGTGAGGAGCAGATGGCCTCATATGTTGCAGAGGAATTTAAGAAGCTAAAGGTAAACCTTTCTGCATTTGAGTTATTAAGATTTCCTGTAATTAGGAAAGCCGTCTTAGGTACTTATGATGCAAATTCAAAGACATTGGACAAGCCTTCTGGTGAGCATGTCATCCAAACTTCCAGTTTTCAGTCTGTGAACACACAAAGTCAGACACAGAATAAGACCAATCCACCCCCTGGAGATAGAGAAAAAGAAAAGGACAGAACTCAAGTGGCCCAGATGGATACTCAGCCCACTTTGTTTCAAGGGAAGACGGAGACTCCACCATTTCTGATCTCGGTCAGAATCTTTGGTAAGAACCTTCACAATTGTCTGTTAGATTCTGGTGCTTCCACCAATGTGATGCCTCTCGGAGTTTGCAGAGCTCTGGGAATCACGCCTGTTGATTCCTAGAAGAAGGTCACTCAGTTGGACAGAACCGAAGTGAGTGTGGTAGGAGAACTTAACATGATCCAGATGCAGGTAGCCTCTGATCCAAGGATCCAACAGGTCATCAACATTCAGGTGGCTGATATTTCTGATGCATACGGTTTAATTTTAGGAAGGGACTTTACAAAGGCTCTGAATGGGTATGTGTCCACTGATCACTCTCACATGTGGCTTCCCTAGAAAGGAGTGCCCAATCAGATAAGGATTGAGAGGGAGCCTAGAATGAAGTACATGATAACAGAATACCAAAAGACTTCAACCGAAGTTCTCATATCAGAGGCTGGAATGGGAAATTACCTGCTATCGGCCCAATATGGAGAATCAGACGCAGAAGAGGTGCTGATGTTGCATACGATGCCAGCTGATGTTGGGACAGGGTCCAACCATGTTGAGGTTCTGACAAAATTAGTTGAAAAGGAGGAAGAACCTGAAGACAAACAGATCAGCTTATTGGACGATTTCCAGGAATTCATTGGGCAATGTATGGAGAACCAGATTTACCTGGGAAAGAGGACAAGCTTTGAGGAATTACTCTTACCAAACTGGTGCAGAGTCCACAACGCTTCTCATTCTGAGTTGGAATGTTGTCTGTGTCAGACAGTAGTAAAACAAGTACAAAAATGCATGAATCCAGTCCAAGTGGTTAAGGCAGAGGAGCAGAATGTCCAAGGAGAGTGCGAAAACCAGAAACCTGCAATGATTGAGGTAGCCTCTAATACTGATAAGCCAAAAGATAGAATGAAGAAAAGTACCACTACAAAATGCTAGAATCTCAAATTTGATGGATCCAAATCCAAGCTTGGAGCTGGGGCTAGATTTGAGCTGATTAGTCCAAAAGGTAAGAGTTTCTTCGCAGCTCATAGGCTCCAATTTCATTGCACAAATAATGTGGCTGAATATGAAGCATTAATTCATGGACTCCTTATGGCGCTCAAGAAAAAGGTCAAGGTCCTGCAAGTATTTGGTGACTCAGAACTAGTGGTCAAACAAGTAAGAAAGCAGTATGCGTGTCACGATAGGAGAATGACCAACTATAGACATAGAGTGTGGGACCTCATTGAGGGATTCGATGCTTTTAATATCCAATTGATCCCAAGGAAGAAGAATCAAACTGCTGATTCCCTAGCTCAAGCGGCCAGTACTTTGCAACCCCTATCTTTGTCAGGATTGAAGAAGTTTACTGTTGAATTAACTCCTGTCCCGTCAGTCCCTGACAATGTGACTAATTTTCAGGTGTTTGAGGATGATAAACATATCCTTGACTTTATCACGAACACGGATGTCTTTGCTTCACATATCATTGACGAAACAGAACCTCAAGAAGCAGAATTGGACCTGGAAGGTGTGCTAAATTTGAAGTCCAATACTATTCCAAGGGGAATGGTATAGCTAGAGAGAATTTTTGATATGGACAAAATCAAAGACCAGGAACAGGAATCTAAGAAAGAGTCTATCAGTGGACAGTGTGACACTCATAATGTGGGTACTGAAGACAATATTAAAAACATTTTCATTGGTAAGGTCTGTACTCCTGAAGAAAGACAGGGAATAATCAGAGCCCTATACGACTTTCCCGACATAGTGGCCTGGGGTTATGAAGACTTGAAGACTTATGATACATCCATCATAACTCATACTATACCTCTTAGGCCAGGCGCTAAGCCTTTTAGACAGAGGAAGAGACCTATTAATGCACTGTTGGAGCCACTCATACAGAAGGAAGTTCAGAAACTGTTGTCCGCTAGAATCATATTTCCTATCAAGCATTCTATTTGGGTGGCTAATCTGGTTCCAGTAAGAAAGAAGAATGGTGAAATTAGGCTCTGTGTTGACTTCAGAAATCTGAATAGGTCATCAGAGAAAGATAATTATCCAGTTCCCTCTTTGGATGAGGTGTTACAAGTGGTTAATGGATCGCAGATGATGTCCTTTCTGGACGGTATTCAGGGTATAATCAAGTGATGGTCCAGTATGAGGACAGACATAAGACTGCTTTTACAACTAAGTGGGGAACCTTCGCCTACAGGAGGATGCCATTTGGGCTTATCAATGCAGGAGCCACGTTTCAACGAGCTATGGATATCGCTTTCAAGGACATCATAGGAAAGTGCATTATCATTTACATGGACGATCTGACTGTTTTCTCCAAAAACAGAGGGGATCATATCTCAGATCTGCGTAAGGTATTCCAGAAGTGCAGAGAATTTGGCATCTCGTTGAATCCCAAAAAGTGTATCTTCGGAGTCACAGAAGGCAAGCTGTTGGGGCATGTGATATCAGAGAAAGGAATTGCTATAGACCCGGAGAGAGTGGAAGCCATCCTGAAAATTCAACCACCTGCCAGTAAAAAGGAGATGAAGTCCTTCTTCGGTAAGATTAACTTTGTCAGGAAATTCATCACTGGATTTGCTGAGATTGTGAAGCCATTAAATGCTATGTTGAAGCAAGATGCCAAGGTCGAGTGGACCACAGACGCGAAGGAGTCCTTTGCAGAGATTAAAAGAGCCATTGCTGATGCTCCAGTGTTGGTGAGTCCAAATTATAGTAAACCGTTCTATATCTATTCCTTTGTTTCAGACCACTCATGTGCTGGGATGCTGACACAAAAGTCTGATGAGGGGAATGAGCATCCCATTGCTTTCATGAGTGCACCATTGAAGGATGCTGAGCTGAAGTACCTGAGTGTGGAGAAGCAAGCATATGCCCTGGTGCGAGTAGTGAAGAAATTTAGGCATTATATCCTCCGAAATAAGGTGTTTGCAATTGTTCCTGATTCTACAGTTAAGTTGCTACTGATGCAAAACAAGTTAGGGGAGCGCAGAGCTAAATGGGTGACCATGCTTCAGGAGTATGACATTGAGATCCAGCCAATGAAGCTGGTAAGAGGACAAGGACTCACCCAGACCATGGCGGAGATAGGCCCCGAATTGTCTGTTCATAACTATGATGTTGAAGAAGTTTCCCCAGATGGCTGGTATGATGATATAGTCTATTATTTGCTGAATCAGCGAGCTCCTGGTCATTTAAATGCAGTTCAGAGGTGAGCATTGAGGTTGAAAAGTGATGGTTTCATGCTGAAAGGAGCTGTCCTATACAAGAAGAATCACGAAGGTATTTATTTGAGGTGCCTTGGAAAACAGGAAGCTGAAAGAGTAATAAATGAGTTTCATGAGAAATATGGCACTGGTCATGGTTCTGCCATTGCCACTGCGAACCAGATTTTGAGGGTAGGGTATTACTGGCCTACATTATTCAAGGATGTTCATCATCATGTCCGGACCTGTCACACTTGTCAGACTGCAGCAATGAGAGAAAGGTGTGCAGCACTTCCGCTCCAGTCTGTGATTGAGGTAAAACCTTTTGCTCAATGGGGTATGGATTTCATAGGCCCCATCAATCCACCATCTTCTGCTAGACACAGGTATATCCTTACCATAACTGATTACTTTACAAGATGGACTGAAGCTTTTGCTTGTAGGCAGTGTACATCAGAGGTAGTAATTGATTTTTTAGAATCTGCCATTCTTAATCGGTTTGGGTGTCCTATTGCTGTTGTGTGTGATAATGGTCCTGCCTTTGCATCTTTGAAATTCTCAAACTGGGCCTTTGATCATGGTATTGTTGTAAAGTTCGCGTCTAATTATTATCCCCAGGGGAATGGTCTAGCTGAATCCTCTAACAAGAACCTGTTAACTGTCATCCGAAAATTGTTAGAGAGGAACCCAAAAGACTGGCATACCCAGCTTCGATTTGCTCTTTGGGCAGATCGTACCAGAGTTAAAGCCTCCATTGGTATCTCTCCTTATCATTTAGTGTACGGTCTGGATCCAGTTTTCCCTATCCAACTTAAAATCCCAACTTTGCAGTTTATCAATCAGTTTTATGATGAGGGGGATAGAAGGGAAGCTCGGTTGGCTGAACTATTGCACCTTGATTAAAAACGAGATAATGCCCTCGAAAAGTTTGCCAAACATCAGGGGGTAGTCAAGCGATGGTTTGACAGGAGAGCTAAAGTTAAGGCTTTTAGGATTTCTGACCTTGTTCTGTATTGGGATAAGCCGCATGATCAGAAAGGGAGCCATGAAAAATTTGACAAATTGTGGTTGGGTCCTTATCAGATTGCCGAAATTCTGGGAGATAATGCCTTCCGTTTGAGGACTCTCACGGGAGAGGACATACCACTACCTGTCAATGGGCAGTATCTGAAACATTATTTCCAATCTTGAGCTATGTTCAGCTCTTTGCTCTGTAAATAGTTAGTTTAGGTTGCTTCGTTGTTTGTTTGCTTGCGTTGGTTAGAATAGGTTTCCCTTTTTGCTTTGCTTGTTTTGCTTGGTTAGAGTAGGTTTGTCTGGGTTTGTTTGTTTTGTTTGGCGTTGCTCTTGCTTTTGGTCCTATCTCCTTTCGGGATTGTGGGTGCATCTGTATGGTAATGGTGGCAAAGCATGTCTAATGTTCCTGATATTTCCCTTACAAACTTTGATCATTTTTCCAGCATGCCATGGTATGAATTCTTTTGCCTCTGTCATTTGTCCTGGTGGTAAGGCGAAGGTTTTCCAGTCAGTCTGAACAGGAATGTATTGGGGTCTTATACCTTTAATCTTTAAACATACCTAAAGTTGTGAAAAGATCCTTGTGAGGTCTGACCAGGTGAAAAATCTCTTTCTGCTTTAGTGCCACTGTGGTTCTCAGCCCTGAGTGTGAACTTCGCTGTTCACAGGTTGAATAAAATAAGTGAAAAGACAGCAACCTTAGCAAAAAAGGAAAAAAGAGAAAAAAAAATATATATATATTTAAAAATCCTGAGGTTTGAATTCAACTCATCAGGGGGATCTGAATATCTCTACTGGGGCTATAGACGCCTGGTTGGCAGTAGAGCTATGTTCAGGAGGATCACAGTGATAACCTCGTCGGGGCTATGGACGCCTGACTGGCAGCGAGGCTCTATCCAGGTTACTTTTAGAGTGAGAATCTTTACGTAGCCTGTTCATACCCAGTCTGGTTCTCCTTGCAGCTGAGGGTAGGTAATATATGCAAGTGCACACACTTAGACCCTGGTATAGGAATGTCAGATTGGCTGAGAATTTATGTGCTTTAACTTAGGGTGGTGGCTAGGTATCTGGTCTGTGAAACTATGAGTTCTGGGTTCTTGATTCCAGTTTGTCATCGAAATGCTTAGGAGCATTTCCCCAGCGGAGTCGCCATTTGTTGTGCAATTTTCGCACACACGCCCCACTTGGGTGGGGACCCTCTTTTTTTGGTGTCTTTGACCTTTGATTTTATTGGATCTATCATTTTGGGGTCTTGACATGTTGGTCTTGCTTGCTTGGACCCTTCCTTGAGGTTGGCATTGATTGGAATTGCATTTTGGGCCAAGTCCGGATTTTCACCTGGATCCAGGAATTTCCACCTCTGGCAGATTCTTCCGGCCCTGGTTCCTTGTCCGTTTCTGGCAGGATTCTCTGATTCCGGGTTTCTGCTTGATCTCGGGATTTTCTGGTCCTATCGGATTTTCCCAGATTCTGCCGAAATCCCGATCTTCCTGATTTCCCTGATTTCTGCATTTCCGCGGAATCCGTGTTTCCACGCATTTTGGAATTTTCTGAAATTTTGCTTGGGGCTCGGGTTTCCGGACTTGTCAGAAATGTCTTATCGCGCATTAATGGCTGAGGTACCTTTGCTCAGATGAGTATAAGGTTGAATTTAGGGCATTTTCTGATTCATTCTAACTTCATTGCTTCCTTAATCTGCTCTGGCGATTGAGATTTTCATTTGAGCTTTGAGGGATTGATCCTGCTTTGTTTGCGTGGGGATTTCTTGAGTGCTAGTGCCGGTATTTTTACCTCCTAAGCGTGTTCGTTGCGTGGTCGACTTTTAAAGCTCGGATTCCGTCTGCCTTGATCCATGGTATGTATCCATTGCCCTTCTGTTTGCTTACGAGATGATTTGGAGTTTTTTTGCACTAGGTATTGTTAAATTTGGGTCGGCCCTTGATTTGATTTTGATTTTATATGTATAGAGTCGGGGTCCATCCTGTTTTTATTATGGAACTCCATTATCCATGCCCTATGAGCTCCATTTGTCCGCTGGATTGCATATTTATCCTTTAGATGGCATTTTGGGTCGGATTGCTTGTTCGTTTCGGGCGCGAAATGTGTTATCATGCGAAATTAGGGTTTCCCTTGGTGTTCGGCCTGGAACGATGATTTTATTTTATGCTTGAGTGACTTTTGTCCCATGTCATGTTGGCTTCCCGTCTTGTTAAGACTGGAGGGCTTTTAGGTAAATCCTGAACCGATATTTTGAGCCCTAAAGCTTGCTCTGGTTTTAATGGCGGAGAGTTGGTTATTTGATTTAGGGCACCATTATTTTAACACGGGGATCCATCCTTTGAGGGCTTTTGAGAGTTGGAATCCTTTGCATACTTGAGATTGTGAATTATTGATAGTTTTGGGATCATTTGAGCTCAGGTAGTGGAGATCTCGCGGTCGTTCGATTCTTGGTGCACGTTTTGCCATTTTTCGGGTTTCTGGGACCGTCGCGGAATTTCTTTGCTCCCGGATTTTCCCGGTTGGGGCTTATTCCACAAGTTGGGGTTATTCCCGGTACATTTAGGCTATCCGCGAAAATCCGTCCCATCCGGATTTTTCCGGATTTCCTGTCTGGTTGTGTTCTTTTGTATATTTCGATGATAGGATTAATGGAATGGGTGTCTAATGTTTATTTCTTGTTGCCAATAGATGCATTTGATAATTATCCTTTGATTTTCCATGCGCATTAATGATTTATTCGACTAATGATGCTTTGGTAGTAGGAATCCGTCTGGGTCGGATTCCTCCGGAATTCTGCCCTGACGGTATTTTTCCAGATTGCAAGATTTTCCCGGACTGTCTGATTTCTCCGGATCCCAATGGATTAGTAGTTAGCAATTGATTTTGATGGATTTATTTGACTTGTGCTAACCCTTTGAATTGGTATATGAGTAATGATTGGATTCTAATGACAAATTTTTGGATGTGTAGGCTGAATCAAGTAAAGCTGTTGCTGGGAAGTCCAAAGGCGGTGCAAGGGCAGCCTCAATTTCTGAGACAGAATGGTTGAGATTAGATATGAAGAGCCAGATCCTTGAAAGTAGGATATCTTCCGTGTGGGCTGATGTATCTGATACCAACATCGGTGCCTGGCGCTATAAGGAGTTCAAGCAAAGAATGGCTGAGAAGGACCAGTCAGCCTTGAGACAAGGAATGATGAACTCGGGATTGGTGCATGTGGCAGGGTTCCCTCCAGCAGTTCAGTGCTACGAATTGATTCTTGAATGTGCTCGACAATACGCTTTTGATACACAGATGGTGGTCAGCACTGAGGGATGAGTCTTGGCCAACTTCAGTCCGGCCTCCATTGCCCGGGCCTTCAGCATGCCGGATCTCCCCTCGGTCTGTGCTCTAAACATTGACACTACCCGAACATACTATAAGAATGAGCCAGTTAAGGCTCAGCAGATCATCAACTCATGGCTAGAGAAGCCAAAATCTCACCATTCCAAATTTCCTAAACAGTTGCACAGGGTGAAGTTCAGGCTGGATATCTATGATGCCATCACACTGTTGAGCAGGGTGGCCGGATTGAGAACTGCTGGAGTATTAGAGAATTGGATGGTCCACATGATCACCAAGATGAGTCAGGGGACAAATTATCACTGGGCAGGACTCATTAGTGCAGAGATAGACAAACAACTGAGAAATTTCCTGGAGGCAAAGAAGTTCACCATGTCCTCCTACATCATGTATGTGCTGGCCATCTCCTATCCCTACAAAGGACTGACTCCGATGGGAGCTATTGGGCAGGATATCATCTATGAGGTCTATCCGGAGCTGCATTTAGGAAATAAAGATTACAGGAGGGCCAATGATGCATTCACAATGCACATTACCCGGACACTTCAAAATACAGAGCACATCAGATTATCCGATGGGGCTAAGGGGCTGATCAAGAATTACGGAGCATGGTTTATCCAGTTCCCTACCTTCACATACCTCCGGATTGATGGATGCCCAGCTGCTCCTTATAGGTTGCCCCGGTATCCTACTGACCATTTGGTGCTGCTAGAAGTTGTACGACAAATTTGTGAGTTTGATGCAGTGGTGAAGAGGGAAAAGCATAAGACTGGTTTTGGAGGAGACTTCCCCCTTGGGATTGGAGTGGGAGAAATGTGCCCGTCTATCTAATCAGCTCACACTGCAGGAGAGGAGTTGGCAGCCTATGGATTCTCTTTTCACTCAAAGAGAATGAACTTTGACATAACCGAAGGGGCACAGAAGAGGGCTACCTGGGAATTTAGGCATAAGGAGGACTTGGAAGATTACTGGGTCAATATCAAGGATGACCTTGATGCGAGGAAGAGGAGGTATTCCCGGCTGCTTGTGGAGGCAATTAGACAATATAATGTGAAGCTGATCCTGGATCAGCTAGATGATGATGGAAAATTGGTTCAAGACCATGTTTACGAGCCCATAAAGGACAGGTCAGTTGTTGACATTGATTGGAGTGAGCCTGAGGTGACAGAGTTGGAGGACTTGATAGCTCCGGTGTTAAGATTCACCTTTTCTTGGATTAAGCATAAAGTCTGGGTATTGGAGAATGCCAATGTGCCCTGCACCTTCGATTTGATGGGGAATCTCAACCCCATGTCCACTTCTGAAGAATCTGGGGAGGAGGACCCCAAAGGGAAAACAGCTAAAACCTCGCCATTCAAGATTAAAGTCAGAGGTCCTAAGGGAACTGAACCTGCAACGAAGAGGAAACAAATTGGAAAGCGCAGGTGGAAGACTCTGACAATCAGCAAGTCCTCAGATGAGGAAGAAGCAGAGAAAGCTGAAGAGGAGGATGCCCCTCCGCCGCCTAAGAAGGCTAGAACTGCAAGGGTGGCAAAGAAGAAGGATCAGGCCACTTCGGAGGATGAGCCTCCAATTGTTGATGTAGAGAGCTCCGGAGGGGAAAAGACTAAAGTATATACCCGTAAATCAAGAACCCCTTCTCCCAAGGATGTTGCACAGCCAAAGGACTCCCCGCCAGCATTACTAGTTGAAGAGCAAGATAAGCCTGTTTCTCCTCCACAGAGCATACCAGAACCAGAGAATCCGGATGAACAGGGAATTAGCGGGGAGGCCGAGCAGTTCAAAGAGGGAACACTATACAGTGAAGCGGCCGAGCTTGAGGCAGAAACAGAGGAAAGGCACACTTCTCTGCTGGTACAATATGAGGATTCTCCAGAGAGTGATAAGGGCCGCGGATCACCGGAACTAGAGGAAAGCATCCTTGCTAGGACTCCATCACCGGTGCTTCCAGAATTAGGACTTGAGGAGGCTGATCAAGGCAAGCAGAGTCCAGAGAAAGAAGATGACAAAGCCACGGCTGAGGAGGAGGTCGAGGTGGTAGCCGCAGAAGGGGAGAAGGTGACAGAAGATCTAGGAGAAACTCGTACAGAAGGAATCCAGACTGATCCTGTAGCCCCGGACTGGCTAGAGAGAGAACTTGCAAAGAAGAAATAGGTGATTGTTGAAGACACTCCTCTAGACTGGGATGAAATGTTATCTCAGATCGGCAAAGGGAAGAAGAAGAAGGTTGCAAGGGTAATTTCTCGGGTGGAAAGGGATGAGGTGCATAACCGGGTAGTTCACATCGCCACCCCTATTGCAGATAAAACAAGAGATGAGATAACAAGCTAGGATTACAATGTTCAAACTATTAACCTTGGGCCAGCCTCCCTGGAGCAGGATATTAAGGAATTTGAAGTGTCAAGTGCTATAATTGTTGACAGACTAAAGGAGGAGACCCAGTCAAAATGAGAGCTGAAAAGAGAAAATGAAAGATTGAGGAAATGTCTGGAGGAGGTAATGAAGCCTCTACAGTCTCTCCATCCTTCCTCCTCTACTACTCTGGGGTTTCTGCCTAAGGAGACAATCTTCGGAATTGAAAAGATGAAGGCCTCCGCTCAGGCTGCCACAGACTGGTTGATGGGTGTCCAGACACAAGGGGATGAAGCTATCAAAGAGATCCTGTCTGTGGGCAGAGATGCAGTCCGGGGAAAGGAGCTGTTAGAGGGCATCTTGTCTCAGGATAGGAATGACATAGACCTCCTGCTGCAGAAATCAAGGACTATTCTAGGATATGGCAAGGATCAGTTGGGAAAAGATGGAATCCTTCCTTCTGCTAGATTGGATGAACCATGGGAGTGGCTCGAGGCATTGCAGATCCAGCAGGGAGGCCTGAAAAAGATACAAAAATGAAGGAAATCAATTGATGCTGACCTCACTGTAATCTACGATGGTTGCATTGCCTTTTTTGAGGTGATGACAGGGAGGAAGAAAATAGCTCCCAAATATTTGAGCTTAGATCAACTGAAAGAGTGGTGGCATGAGGTTTATGCCCCAGAATCTGATGGAACTGTCACCTCTCATTTGCTTGATGATGCAGCTACCTACTTGGCAGTGATAGATAGGTACATGGCCAGCGGGAGGGACTGGAAGAAAACTGTTGAGCGGTCCAATGAAGGAATTGATTCAATTAAATGCTGACTCAGGGTTTTGCCATTGCCACCTATTGCTGAGCTGGATGGGATATTCTCGAAGGTCCAAGGGTCACCAGCGCAGAGGAAAAACAAAGGGAGCAGCAGTTAATGCTCTTTTCAAGATTTGTGCTTCCCTATTATTATAGGGCATGCATTGGACCGGACTTCCTTGGGGACTGTGCCTTGGCTGATGTGGATGATGGCATTAAATGTGTGCCTTAGTTTGTTTCCTTGGCCGACCTGTTTTGGCAGTTTTGATTATTTTGTAAAAATGTTTGGCTGGGCCGACATGTTTTGGGGGGAATTTGATATAAATAGGCATTCTTGCCTCATTGTAAGAGTTATACATTGGTTATAGACATAGCAAGACAATAATAGAGCAAGAGCTATAGTTAGAGTATTTGAAGTTTCTTGAAGCAAACACTATATTCAGAACAGTTGAATTGTTGCAGCATTTTCTGGTGATTAATACAATTGAGGACATTGTGGTTATTCCTGGTGAAATCCTTTGTGTTATCTCATCTTGCATGGTTCCTTTGTTCTATCTTTTAAATTGCTTGAAGATCTAGGGTTTAATATTCAGAAACAAATTAGTTTGGTTGGATAAATGGTGTTTGTGATCTCATATTCAGAATGTTTGTAGCTATCTCTGGTCTATACTCCCAGTAACTATCTGATTGTAGTAGGCTGGTAAAGTCAACCTGGACCGTATATTCAAATGTGCTTAAGTTCGGTTGTAGATGCAAGTCTATGATTTGAAAATCTGTATTCCTCAGAAGATTGCACTGTTCTTGTAAGATTGCCTTGTGGGTCGAACAGGAATTGGTTATTCGAGATAGGTCCATTCCAGATATATGTCATTTGCATTGCTTGTCCTTGTAGTAGTTCAGATTTTATTACTTCCTTGCATCCCTATCTTTTGCGATTTCTTTGTTATTCGGTTAGATCTAGGGCTTTAAGATCATCATGTTTTCAGATTTGATAAATTGAAAAGGTACAGTTTGCTTGTAGTAAGGTCCGATTGTGATTACCAGCAATTTCACATTTTATCTGAGTTGTTTTATGCATTGTTATGACCTAACACCTGAGAGACCTTGGGGTGATTTTCAGTGATTTGTTATTGAAAATAACCTTTCAAGAGAGATAGGATATCATATTCTATCTGAGTTGTTGCTGTGCAGAAAACACCATCAACACACAGGTTGCATGAGACAAACAAGGAAGGGCCCAAAGCCCTAAAACAACCTAGTTTTAACTAGGACTAGAAACCCTTAGATACACAAGAAATTTCCTGCATCTGTCAGGCATCAACAAACTAGCCAGTCATAGAAGACGCCACTGAGCCAAGAAAGATAACCTGCTTAATGATGTAGGACACCATCAAACCCATAAGAAAAAATTCCAGTTGCTCCAAAAACCCCACCTCAATATGGGAGTTGGAGATCACAACACACCACCAAAGGAATTGTTCAAACTAGGAAACCAACTCCAACTCCACCTCAATTGGAGGGAAATATACACTATTAGAGAGAATGTCACGACCATTAAATCCATTGTTTCCTGAAGACTCTAGCACCCTCAACCTCCACCTCCATAAGAGAAGTGTCCACCTCAACATGAACAACAACTGAGGAAGCTATAGACAATCACCTCCCAACTCTACCTCCATAGGATTCAAGAAGAAGACCAGCATAGCAACAGAACAAGCAACCAAGCCACCCTTTGGAAAAACCTAGTAAGAGACCAACACCCACAAACAACAAACCTCAAAGGTAAAAAACTGATCCTGAGGGGGCTCAGCCCACTGGGACAAAGAGAGAACCCTAGAATACCACCTAGCCTGTAGTAAAAAATGAGAAGCCAGGGAACCCAAATCATCCATGGACAACTCCATCAACAAAAACTCTTTCGAACCACTTTGCTTTAGCACAAAGGTAGTAAAAAAAATCTCCAACTCAATGAAAAACTAGGCTTTGAAAAAGGTATTTGGAAACAACCCAACTGAGAAAACACTAACAAAGGACCTAGAATCTAGCTAGAAAGGAAGGCCCCAAGCAAGAGAGAACACACAAGCAAGCAAAGGCTGCAAACCATGGAGGTATCTAAAGAGCAGAGCCAATAAAGGGGGACCAGAGAATAGAGAGAAGGGAAAGAGTGCAAAACCATGAAGCACACCATTCGACCCAACAAGGTCTAAAAGAATGAAAAATACAACCACAAACAACCCCATCATAGACTACCCACACACCAAACCCAACACCAAGAAAACCATCAAAAAATCCAAAGCCAAAGCACAAGGGCATCCAAAGAGCAGAGCCAGGCATGGGAGACCTGAAAAAAAAGAGAGGATAAGGAGTGGAAAAATATGAAGAACACCATCTAACCCTACAAGGTCTGAAAGAATGTAGACTCCTACCACCAACATCCCCATCACAATCCAACCAAAAGCCACACCCAACACAAAGAACACCTAGAAACCCAAAGCCAAACCATGATAGAAGAAAGCCCCAAAGAAGGGGACCTAATAGAGCAAGGCCCTAACAAAAGAAGGCACCACACAAGAAGAAGCTCATAGTGGCCGAAACTCTCACCCATGACTACAACAACAAAGAGAAAGAGAAATTGCTCCATCAGCAGGAAGATAACCAACGCCACCAACAAAACCTCACCTTCATTTGCCTCAATAATGCCAAAAGCCAACATAAAAAAAATAAAGCCATCACAACCTCCTCATAAAGCAACTACACCCCAAGCAAGAAAAGCCAATATACCCACAAAGCCAGACACCTAACGTAGCCTCCACAAAAATGCACAAACTCTAGAGATTTCCCATTTAGGCCACCATCATTTGCATCCTCTCCTTCTGCCGATTCAAAACTCTCACCGCTCACCTTTACTCCCACTCACGTCTACATCGCATTGATAAATAACTATTTTAAAAATTTATCTAACCTCAAGGATGTTAGGGGAAAAGTCTATTCTTATATCCTGGGTCAACAAAGTAGGAACTAGCACAAAATATAAATGACCCTTTCCTTTTCCCACTATGAAGCGAAGTCAAACTTGTGACCTTGAGGAATGCAAAACCCAAGCCCCAGCCAACTCTGCTACAAGTGACATCTAGCAAAGAACTTCTAAGAAAAAGTTACCTACAAAGAAAACTATGTTATGACACTAGAGACTTGGCCGCATTGGAGAAAAGGGTATAAGGACCTTGAAAAATAAAAACCTTGTTGAAGGTTTTTTTGATTGTAATCTTGAATTTTATTTTTATGAGCATTGCATTTATGGAAAACAAAATCACGTTCAATTTTACTTGAGTTCTCATAAATCTTATGGTGTATTGAATCTTATTCATTTTGATGTGTTTGGTCCTGTAGATGTTCCTTCGATTGGTAAATTCACATATTATGTTTCATTTATTGATGATTATAGTAGGACATGGGTATATTTCTTAAAGAGTAAATCTAAAAAATTTAGTTGATTTAAAGAATTTAAAGCAATGGTTGAGTTGTAGACTAGAAAGTAAAATAAAATGTTTGAGGACTAATAATGGGGATGAATTTTTCTCCAACGATTTTGATAATTTTTATAAAGATTGTGGTATTCATATACAAAAGAAAACCCTATATTCTCCACAATAGAATGGAGTTGTAGAAAGAATGAACAAGACACTAATGGAGAAGGCTAGGAGTATGTTGAGTGGTGCTGGTCTAGAACAAATGTTTTGGGTTGAGGATGTTGCCACTACCTATTACCTAATTAACATGCCTCCTACATTAGCTCTTATTGATAAGATGCCTATAGAAGCATGGTCGGGTCACAAGCCTTCATTAAGACATCTTAGAGTTTTTGGTTGTGAGGCATATGCACATGTGCCAAAGGAGAAGTGAACAAAGTTGGAGAAAAAGGTTGTAAAATATATCTTCATCGGATATAGTTATGGTGTGAAAGGATACAAGCTTTGGGATCCTATTGTAAAAAACTAGAAGTGTTATTTTTAGAGAAACTAATCCTTCTTCTATTACATTGCAGCCAAAATAAAGCAAACAAGAAGATGTGATTCAATTTCCTTCTACACCTGAGAGAGTTGAATCGAGGCCCAAGGATAGACAAGAATTTGAGGAGATCTCATCTAGCTCTGGATCTTCAAAAGAGAAGGAAGAACCTCTAACTCAACCTTTTTATAGGTCTACAAGGAATAGACAACCACCTGAAAGGTATTCACTTGATGATTGGAGATGAATTTTTTCTTTGAATACTAACATGGATGAACCCAGATCTGTAGAAGAGGCACTAGGTATGAATGATGTGGAATCTGGAAATATTTCTATGGATGAAGAAATGGCATCTTTAGAAAAGCATGATACATGGGATATTGTACCATTTCCTAAAGGACAAAAACTTGTTGGTTGTAAATGGGTGTTTAAGAAAAATATTGGTTTAGATGGAAGTATTGGGAAATACAAAGCAAGGTTGGTTGAGAAGGGTTACTCTCAAGTTGAGGGTGTTGATTATGGTGAGATATTCTCTCCTGTTGCAAAAATGACATCCATTAGATTTTTGCTTGCTATTTTTGTTGCTTATGATTTAGAGGTTGAGCAAATGGATGTGAAAAATACTCTCCTTCATGGTGACTTGGAGGAGGATATTTACATGACACAACTAGAGCACTACGTGGTGAAAGGTAAAAGTAAGTTCGTTTGAAAATTGAAGAAATATTTGTATGGCTTAAAATAGAGTCCTAGGATGTGGTACCAAAAATTTGATACATATGTGTTGAGTTTTGGATTTGAGCATTCTCAATCAGATCATTGTGTTTATTATAAAATTGATGGTGATCGTTTCCTATTTATTGCATTATATGTTGATGATATGTTATTTATTAGTAGAGGGAAAGGTATGATTTCATAACTAAAATCTCAACTTGCTATTAAATTTGAAATGAAAGATCTTGGTGCAGCTAAACACATTCTTGGGATGGAAATTAAAAGAGATAGATTGAACAAAGTAAGTATGTCAACACAATTTTATAGAGGTTTGATATGCAGGATTGTAGACCATTGTGTGTTCTTATTTCACTTGGAACAAAGTTATTTATTTCATATTTTCCAACATCTCCATCAAATATGGAAGAAATGAGCAGAGTGATTTACTAGAGTGCAGTTGGAAGTTTAATGTATGCTATGGTTTGTACTAGACTAGACATTGTCCAAGCAGTGGGAGTTCTTTCTAGATATATGTCTAATTCTGGTAGAGTTCATTGGGATCTAATTAAAAGAGTCTTTAGATATTTGCATGGTACCTCAGATTATTCCTTATGTTATCATAGTAATGTGACTGAAGATGATATTTCCCTTGATATTCATGGTTATGTGGATTCAGACTGGGAAGATGATATTGATAGCATACGATCCACCAATGCTTATGTGTTTACTTTATTTGGTGGTGCAATTAGTTGGATGAGTAAGTGATAGGTTGTGGTTGCTTTGTCCACTACTGCAGTAGAGTATATGGAAACTACTCATGCTTGTAAAGAAGCCATTTGGCTTAAGATATTGTGTTAAGATGATAGAATAAAATAAGGTGCAGTGACAATTTATTGTCATAGTTAGAGTGTGACATGTCTAGCCAAGAACTCGACATTTCATGTCAAGACCAAGCACATTGATGTATAGTATCATTTTGTTCAAGATACGGTCAAAGATGGTACTGTGAAGCTTGTTAAGGTAGAGACTTTGATGAATGTTGTTGATTCTTTAACTAAGCCTATGAGAACATAGAATTTTAGATGGTGTTTAGAGATTATGGGCCTTTTGGTCTCTAGCAATTAAAGAGACAATGTTTACACCCTCACATTGCTCTTGCAAAGTGTTCGACAAGTGGGGTATTTGTTGGGAAAATGTGTCTCAACTTTGCAATTCTATGCAGTTTATTATTGATAGGATGTATATATATTTATATATATGTTTCCTAGTTACACTGATAGGTGTATACAATGGCAACATGGAGTGAAATGTGAGCATGTTAACTTTTTCAAGAAACTTCTAGAATAGCCAACATACCTTAAATAAATGATATATTGTAAATTTGGACCATTCGTTGTTAGGTTTTAGATCTAATGGAAGATATTTTGTTGGCCTGTCTTTCCCTAGAATGTAACTCTATTTTATGAGGGCATTGCATTATGACTGTGGTAGAGATTGTGATGATTTATGAGAGCTTGATAGCGGTCATGTTGTCTCTTGATCTTTGAGTGGTGATACTCCTATGAGAAGCTTGATCTGCAAGTGCATTATAATCTTTGTGATTTACTGGAGTGTGGGGTTTTTCTCCCAAAAGGGTTTTCCCCACATAAATCACTGTGTCGTGGTATGCATGATATTTATGTTTATTTCTATTTAATTTTTTGTATCTGTTAAAGATTTGTAAAATTTTTGCATTATTCTCCTCTCAAGATTAGTGTAGGAATTTGTTCCGCTACCTTAGCTTCCTTACACCCATGGTTTCTATACCTTCTAGGATACATAAAATAGATGGAGTCTATTAAAATAATTGGGATATAAAATGTTCCAAATGGTAACAACTACCAGCCCTAGCTTAACCATTACATAGAAACTCAGCTTCAACAATTATAATAATCATTGCATTAACAAATGGTACTAGTATTAGCTTAATTATGACATGGATGATTATTTTTAACAATCATAAAATGAATGAGCTTTTGGTATACCTCATTTTTGTGCTTGATATCTCATAATAACTTTACACAAATTGATGTATTGTCAATGAGTTGGTGTTAGCTATTTTAAGCACTTAGGAAAATCATGTGGTTAATCATAGGTTTAGGTCAAGCCCTCTAGGGATTGTCATACATGAATTTGAGTTGAATATAATGCACTTGAATAATGTTCCCATACTTCTATGATGTTCCCATTTTTGATTTGACTATAATTCATTTGAGTTGACTATAATGTTGTCATGTTCATATTCTAAACCTTAAATAAGTCTAATTGAATTGTATTTTAGAGTCAAATAGGTTATTGTGGAGGGACCCCACATGCATTTTTAGGTCTAAAAAACATTTATGCATGGCTTTGAATCCAAGAACTGATCCATCAAAATTTGGAACCTTTTTTCTCTTAGGTATATCAAGAGACTTTGTTGGGAGGATTTAGTTTGGAAAAATAGGTTGTACTTTATGTATGAAATGACACCTTTTCTAGTATTCACTTGGCCATCCTGATGTGTTTGTGTAGTTGGTTCAAAATCATGATGAAAATAATAAACACTATGGCTCATGGCATGACTATATTGAATTCCACTGATACATGTTAAAGAATGCATTCATTTTTGGCACATTCATGTTGCACAGATGATTGTTGTTGCACCAAAAAATCAACATGTTAATGCCTGATACAACCACCAAAGTTAATGAATCCGCAAGAGGTAATTAATCCATGTCAAAAAACCAATCACTACAATGTACAACATAAGGAGACCAAAGGAACACACCTTGCAACAATCCCCCCTAATGCAAGTGAGGGTTAAAACCTCTGACCTAGGCTCTGATACCAATTGTTGTAAGGATGGTTGTCATTGCACCAAAATATCGACCTGTTAATGCTTGATACAACTGCTAGAGTTAATGGATACATGGGAGGAAGTTAAGCTATACCACAAACCCAAGTGTTGTGTTGCACAACACAAGGAGACCAAGGGTGCACACCTTGCAATAGGTCAAATGGTGATGAGTTGACTATAACTGAGAGAGGTTAATGTGTAGGAACCCCATATCCAGTTTTAGGTCCAAATTAAACATTAATAGGTGCCATGAAGTTTGAGAACTACTCCATCATAGTTTGAAATTTTTTCTCTCATAACTCTTAAGAGATGATGTCATAATAATAGATTTTGCAAGGATTAGGAGACCTAGTGAACAAACACATGCCTATAATAGTAGTCACCCACCCACCTTGACAAGTTGGCATAGTTTTTTTGGCCCCATGTTAATGCATGAAATACAAAATATGTATGTTTCCATGTTATACTACTTTTAGCTAACACTTTTTTACAAAAATGCATTTGTTCTTTGCATGGTCAAGTGGTGATGAGTTGAATACAACTAAGAGAGATTAATGTGGAGGGAACCCATATCTACTTGTAGGTTTAGATTGAACATTCATAGGTTCCATGAAGTCTGAGAACTACTTCATTATGGTTTGAATATTTTTTTCTCTTAGGGCTCCTAAGAGTTGGTCCTAGAATAGTCTATCCTACAAGGACCAAGAGACTTCAGGAAAAAACAAATGCCTTCAATAGTAATCACTTTACAACCCCAATGTTTAGGCACAATCAATTTCACCCTAAGATACACAAACAAAAAAAAAATGTTTGTTTTCATCTTTACACTGCTCTCAATTGATATTTTTGCAAGAACGTATTCATTCTTAGCATGGTTAAATGGTGATGAGTAGACCAAAATTAAGATAGGTTAATGTGGAGGGATCACATATCCACCTATAGGTCTAGGCATAACATTTATAGGTCCTATCAAGTATAAGAACTACTTCGTCATAGCTTTGGAATATTTTTATCTTAGGTCTCTTAAGAGATGATGCTAGAATAGTGTAGCTTGCAAGGATCGAGAGACCTGAGGACAAAAAACCACCTCCAATAGAAATAACCCATCCACCTTTATGTGTTGGTGCATTTTTTATTTATCTTGATGATGCATGAAACATAAAATATGTATGTTTCCATGTTTACAATACTCTCAATTAACAATTTCTACAAGAATGCATACATTCTTTGCATGGTAAAACAATGACGAGTTGATTGAAACTAAGAGATTTTAATGTGGAAGGACTCCATATCCACTTGTAGGTCTAAATTAAATATTCATAGGTTTCATTTAGTTTGAGAACTACTCTATTATAGTTTGGCATTTTTTTTTCTCTCAAGGCTCTTAATAGACTATAGAAAAATAACAAATCCTACAAGGATCGAGAGACCAAAGTACAAACATGTCAAGGTGGGCCAGTGAACACTACAGGAGGTCTTGTCTTCTTCCCAAGTATCCCGATAATTTTAGACTACATTATATTGGAAGAGTCTCTTAAGAGACCTAATAGAAAAAGGTTGTCCACCTTTGACAAAACAATTCTCAAAAGACGTAGTACCTAGGAACATATCATTTTTTCCTATAGGTGGATGTTAACCCTATCTACAATAACCTATCCTAGTTTTTTTCAACTCCAAACCATTTGATTGTGTCAAAAATGGAAATAAAGGAAAGTGGTTTTAGTTCATTGGTTCTCTTTTTTAAAAACCTTTCCCTTCTTCTTTCTTATTTTTTTCTAGTTTTCAAAGTGCAAGTGAATTGGTTGATGGATTGCTTCACTTTTATAGAAGATAGATCTTTGAAAGATTTATTTTTGTGTATGTGGGAGAAAATAAAATAATCGTCCAAATTTGTGGGTGAATTTTATTGGAATAAAAATATATTAATTTAATTATTTTTTTATTATTCTTTGTGTTCATGCTTTCAACCATTCCTATATTGAATTGTGTAAGTTAGTACTAAAAAACCTTGTGCAAGAGGCGTATATAGAAACTTACAAGAGGTTGCTATAAAAATTAATTGTACTGAGGGCCTACATGGAATCATGCAACAATAGCACTCTAGATGTAACTTGTACTAAAGGCCTATTTGAAATTGTGTATGGTAGTAATAATTTCATTACTTATGTTGAAGGCTTATTTACAATTGTATAAGATAATGATGAAACTCTATGTCTAATATATAGTAGTCCATTTCCTATTTTTGGTAAAGTCATTAATAATTGATGTCCTTATTATTTCCTTATAGGATTTGATGGTGTGTCAACTCATTATTTTATTTTGGTGGTTTTTACATTGTCTTTATATGTGTTATTGGATAGATATCATTAACTTTGTATACCATTCAAGACTTAATTGCAATGTGTATGTTATTGGTATGTGAAATTCCATGATTATTTATTATCCCTTGTATTGTATTGTATGTGTGTGCATAATTTATTAATTGATAGTTTCTCAACTTAGAGGTGTGGGCCGAAGGGTTCCATATGGTTAAGTCGCGGTGTCCACTATTGCAGCTCGCTAGATTTATAAATACTTTTGAGATAGTTTGTATAGTTCATTATATGTTTGTGGCATGGTACACCTTTATTTTTCTATTTTGAGAATTATGTAATTAATGGCTTTCATCACTTATTGACTCAATTTATAGAGTCATAATTAAAAGTGAAATCCATGGGAAACCATCTACTTTTGGGATAAAGGTTTTATTTTGTATTATATCAATTACCATTGTATGTTATGTGTAGATAATATGACATTTTGAAACATAATCTTATGATATTCTCATATTAATATATAATGTAAATTTAATTCACTTTCATTGCTATGATTTTAAGATACCATGTTTATATATTATTATGTTTATGTTAGGTTCTTAAGTTTCTATTTATTTTTAGTTCTTAGGAATTGTGTCATTTTGAAGTTTTTTGGTCTAGCCAATAGAGATACTACAAGTTTACAGATGTTTGGTTTGAGAATTTTTTGTATAAAAGACAAAATGAGAAAATCATGCCCAACTATTTGTAAAAGACAAAGATTGACATTTCATACTTGTATTTTTTTTACAAGTTGCATGTTACAATTCAAATCCCACTGTCTAAATTCTAAGAGAACCAAGTGGATTTGTATTTACATTTTACAAGTTCCAAATCAAAATCCAAAGTCTAAATTACATGGGCATAGGAGTTCAGAGTTATAATTGTATTTTACAAAGTACAAAATACAAACCATAATTTTAAGTTTGAATTTATTTATTGGATAGATTCTGGAGATTGATTATCACTTTATAAGTTGTAAATTAAAATCAAACTTCAAAGTTTGAGTATAAGATTAAGGTTCAAGACTATCAAGCTTGGAATTGGCTAGGAATTTTACAAGTTGCAAAGTACACTCAAACTTTGAAGCCCAAGTTACAAGTCTATTGGGGTCAAGAAATTGGGTTGGTCAATTTAGGATTGTATTTTACATGCTAGAAATTAGAAGTTTGAAGGGTTTCAATTTATAACTATGAACTCAAATTCCACAGGGTTTCAAAATGTAACTTGGACTCAAATTCCAAAGGGTTATAAAATTTAACCTAGACTCTAAAGTACAAGTTAAGACTATTGTAGGAATTTCAAGGTGGTATAGGAACCCCACATCTTTGCCTCAATTAGTTATACTTTCCATAATGACCTTGACCCATGCTCTATTTAGTATTTTATTTGTGTCACTAGGCTTGGTGCATTAGTGTGCATATCAAGTGTCATTGCATTATTTTTGAGAAACTTGTGCATGAAGGAATTTAACATGTCTTATTTAGTACCACTTTTCTATTGCTTAGTGTAAAGTTGCTACAAGAGATTAGGGTGGGAAAGTGAATTCTATAGGAGTTTCTATCTCATTCCTAAGTGTCTTAATCATTCTAGGATAAATTGTATTGGGAGAGTCTCTTAAGAGACCTAAGAGAAAATGGTTGTCAAAATTTGAAAAAATGAATCTCAAAAGCTCAGGAATTTAGAAGTTTATAATTTGTCTATAGGTGGATGTTAGGCCTATCTACAATAAATTACTCCATTTTTTTCAACTCTAGACCATTTGACTTCACCTAAAATAAATTTATTCTTCCAAAATGGCTCAGTGGAACTTACTGTAAAGTTTCCAATAGCCATATTTTTTCCTCCACACCTCATCAAACAAAACCAATAGATCAAAAATGTTAGGGTGGTCCAAAAAATGCAACAAGAGGTCATGTATTGTTCACTAAATATCTTGATCATTTTGGGCTACATTATATCGAGAGAGTGTATTAAAAGACCTAACTACAAATAGTTTTCAAACTTTGAAACAACAAATCTTAAAAGATTTGGCATCTAGGAATGCATTGTTTGTGTCCATAGGTGGATTTTAGGCCTATCTACAATAGCCTATCCCAATTTTTTTCAACTCTATACCATTTGACCATGTTGACAAAGAATGCATTCTTCTTAAATGGATCTATGGTGCTTAGAGTAAAGTTTCCAATAGCCATTTTTTTTCTTCCACACCTTATTGGACCAAACCAATAGTGAAAAAATGTTCAGGTGGGATAATGAATACTACTAGAGTTCCTATATCATTCTCTAATCATCCCAATTATTTTGGGATAAATTCTATCGAGAGAGTCTCTTAAGAAACCTTATACTAAATGGTTGTCAAACTTTGATACAACAAATATAAAAATATATGGCACCTATAAATGTATCATTTATGCATATAGGTTGATATTAGGCCTATCTAAAATATCCTATCCAAGTTTTTTTTCAACTTCAAATAATATAATTGAGTCGACAATAAATGCATTCTTTGAAAATGACTCAATGACACTTAGGTAGTTAGGAATACTAAAGATAGGGGTTTAGAAAATTACATTCTTAATTTAATTGAAATTTTCATGTACTTTAAGAGACCATGATATTTGAATAGCTTTTATAAGAATTGCAATTAAGGGTCTTACAATTTCAACAAATCCATTCATAAAATTAATTTTACCAAATAAATATTTAAGATCCTTTTTGTTGATCATGATAATTTTAGGTGAATATTTTCATCATAATCGTTGCATTCACCTATTAGTTTCATTTGAGGTGCATATTTTCATCATAATTATTCCATTTATCCATTAGATTCATTTTATGTTTATTTTAGATTTGTTAGTCTAAGAATCTTTTCCTCATAATCATATTACATATTAAGAAATCCAAACCACTATATATATTACACAACCCTCTTTTTAACATCCAATGTTGACATCATCTAAAAGAAAAATATTTATTTGATTTATATTTTCTATTTTCTATTTTTGTTCAACTCCCTTTCTTGGGAGATACTTTAATAAAGGATAGCTTGTCATAATCTAGACGTTTCTTCCAAATAAGAACCATAATTTTCTACTATAAAATTATCATATATCATGTAGATCATCATCATACACATAAAACACCACATGTATCACAATAAAATTGATAATTCCCATATCATAATTTACATGTACTCATACAAATATCATGAAATATATCAATACACTAATGAATATATCAGATTTGCATCATGATTACATTGATCATAAAATAATGCACTCAATCCACTCATGAGTACCTATACATATGAGTACATCATTATATACATCAATACACTCATCTATCTCCTATAGCTATCCTCTTAGCCTATCCCTCTTTGTGTCTATGTCATCTCGCTCAACCACTATTTGACCTAACTTCTCCTGCAAGGAATTCCACTCAGTCAATGCTTGTGCTAGTGTCATCTCTATTGACTCATTGCAATCATCTTTATCACCCCAAGATGATCCTTGTACCTATCCGTGTAAAGTTCCCTCCTCCCCTCTTTCTATACTCTCACTGAATGAGATTGATCTTGTTCCACTACTACTCTCCAAAACACCTACATTTCCCATATTAAAAAATATTTTAATAAAAATAAACATTAACTACAACAAACTAAAAATGAAAGAAATCTATTATAACACCTTACAAATTATATTGAATGTCTCCAAAATGAAAGTAAAATATTATAACTATTGATCTCAATCACTTGAATACAATAACTTTATTTTCCAAAACACCTACATTTATATACACATGAATTTTTAAGAAAATTAATCTTTAACCTAATTTTAACTCAATAATAGTGGATGCATTGACAACATAATATCTTCATACTCATAACATAATAATGGTCTAGGTAGAATATATAAAATTTTGTTTCCAATCTCATGTGTTGCTATAGAAGCATCCAAGGGGGTTGAGAAATCTTGCATCACCAAAAATATTTTAATTTATGAGCTTTTTTTTTTCTGTTTGCTTTTCCATAAAATTGTAGGTACTCCTTTGAGCATTGGGTTAAACATATTTGTATTTTGTTCATATTATCGGTCTTGTTGGGAATTTTATGTGTCACCAAAAAAATGTATAGTTGACATTTTAATGCTCACTTGAGTCTTTCTAATGGGCTTTGGCTTGATTTTACATAGGTATAATGTTGTAGTGTGGTCAAAACATTCACATTAGGGCTTAAAAATTCAAATTATGGTGTCTTGTGAAGGTGTTGTGAAGTGTTGCAAAACATTTCTATACTTTTCTAGACTCTATTCATTTCAATTCACCTAAAAATCACCTTTTCATCACTTATTAAGTCCTATTTTGAAGTGTTGTAAAGTCTTGTAAAAATATTTCATGCTTTTCTAGGCTTAATTTCACTAATTCAACCCTTTCTCATGTCTAAATGACCCCTTAATACACTTTCTAGCCATTTTCAAGTGTGTTGTTAAGGATATTCATGTTGGACAACTTTTAATACCCCAAAATTCCTGACACCCACTTAATTTGTTTAACTGGGACTAAGTTGCCAATAGGGGCGACTTAGTCTTTTTTTGGCACAAAACTCAAAATTATTTTAAATTTCTAGCGGGATTTTGTCCTCTAACCCTTGAGGTCGGCCTGTGATGTGTTACTTTTAGGAAATTTTAGTAAAATAAAGTATAAATAAGGGATTTTCACCTCATTTTACATCTCCTACAATCATCTATCTCCAAATCACATACAATCTCTTGCACTCATTAAGCATTCAAAAAAATCAAGTATTATCAAGTCAAGCTATTAGAGTTCTTCATTGCATATCTTCAGATTTGAGCATCAATGGTGTTGTAAGTTTATGTCATTTTCATGTTATCTATTTATCACTCTCTTTTCATCTCATTTAATTCTTTGGGGTTTGATTACCAAAGTGGGGTTTGACCAAGGAAAACCCCTATTCTCTAACCCTCAACCATTTTTCCCCTTTTCCATGTGACTTTTGTATGTAGATTTGTCAAGTATTAGGAGAACTTTGAAAAGTGATCAAAAAGTGCACAAAGTCAATCAAGTCAAAATCACCTTATTTCAAGCTTGGAGAGACTTTCTACCCCATTTTTTGCAGAATCAAGTACGAACACCTGTCAGAAAAGGAATTGAAGACCTAAGACTACAAGATTTTGTCTCGAATTTCCCAAAATCTGTAGGAGGACTAAGTCACCACTAGGGGTGAATTAGTATTGCTTCCAGGCCTAAAAATTGATTTTGACATTTCTAGATACCCATTTGGTATATTTCCATTCCGGCAAAGCTTCCCAAAACTAGGACTAAGTTGCCTAGACTAGCCTAAGTGTCCCAGTCAACATTCCAGTCAATTTTTCAGGATTCCAAAATCTTCCAACATCAAACTTTTGATTCGAGGTGCACCTCTTCCATTTTGTTTTTTTATTTCATTATTTAGTTACATTCTTAGGCATTTATGCATATCACATTATGTTTTCTAGCACTTTACATTTTCATAGTTTTACATCATTAAATCAATTCAATTTCAAATAAAAGCAATAGGATATCTTAATTAGGCATAATACATCTCATTAACATAGAATTTGAGTGTAAACCCTTGCATTTTAGTACCCCATCCAATCCCCTTTCTCCTTTTAGGTGAAAAATCCTAGGAGGAGCAAAGCATTGTGAGGGGTCAAACCAAAATCATCGTTTACATTTTGGTGAACTTGCATCTTTTTTAACATTATTCCTTTTTTTATTTTCAATAGAAAGCTAGGTTTCGCTTCCATTGCATCTTGTATTGGTTAAAGTGCATCCTAGATTTTTCAATTGCATTAGTGAAAAAGTTCATATTATCTTACACTCTTGCATCATTTTTTGCATTGAAAAACACAAAAACTCTGCATTTACATACTATAGTTGCATTTGTGCATTTGAAAGAATAGAATTGCATTTAAAAATTCTGAAAAAAAAGACAAAAAATCATCAGTAGGTCTAAATTTCCACCCTAGGCGACTTAGTCCTTTTGCATTCTTTGCACTACATTTTTTGGTAATTTCTGGGTATTTTCTGTACTTCTATTTTCTGGTACTACATCTCTATTTTAGTTTACGAAATTATCCCTTTTTCCATTTCATTTGTATCCACTCTATCTCTTGTGGTACTTGTATGACTGTTTGGTGCCCCATTGCTAATACTTTAGTGAGACGAAGTTCTAGGCTCATGGCTTCCCGCGATAACACTTTTTTAGCGGACCTTGGGATCTCAAGAGCTCCTACTCCTAGTGTGGAAAATGGTGCATTAGGAATGGACAATACCACTTCTATTCCTTCACCTTTCCATCCCATAAGAAAAAATCATTAGTATTGATGAGGATTTTGCACACTTACGACAAGACTTGTCCCTTGAAAACATTTCCACCACTACCATACCATCCATAGAAAACCTTCATCGATTGATTGAAAGTGATGATGGCTTACAAGTTATGAAGAGAATTGCTGAGATATACAAAAAAAATATTCCTTCCACATCCCAACCAACAAACATTTTTGTAAGCCGAGGATCTCACATTCCCCCCTTCAACCATAGCATCCATACCAACTTATACCACTCCTTAGGTTACAACAACTATGCAACGGGTTAGTCATGTGGCTCCTTCTTTTGCAATTCCAACTAGCATTCCTAGTTATTTTGTGGCATCAAATATTCATTCTTCCACATTCACCCCTCTTAGTGTCCCTTTCACTTCCCCTAACATTACATACACCCCATCACCATTTTCCCTTCCACCTTATACCACTTACGCTGATCCCATCATTACAAAACTCTTTAATACCATTTCATCCATGCAACAAAAAATCTCCACCATTAGCCAAAGTCAAAATTCTTCACCTACATATCATGTTCGTAGTAGTCCATTATCCCTTGAAATGTTATGCACTCAGATGCCACAGGGAATTGAAATGCCTAGGTTTGAGAAATATGGAGGCAAAGGAGACCCTACTAATCATGTCAATGCTTATACATCCTTGTACAGTGATTTTGTTCTTGATGAAAAATTATTAGCTAAACTCTTTCCTTAGACCTTAAGGGACACTGCATTGGAGTCATTTTCAAACTTACCTAATCATTCAATCCAATCATTTAATGAACTTGTGGATTCCTTTGTAATTCATTTCCAAGTCCATATGAATCCTAAAAAGATAATGGTTGACTTAATGCACTATAGACAAAATGTCGATGAAAAAGTAACTAACTTTATTTCATGTTATCAGTCATTATATGCTCAAGTTCATGTCAAAATTCCTGATTCACATCTATAGAAGATGTTTATCGAAAACTTGCACACAAACCTTTAGGATAAATTAACTATGATGAAATTCCCTTTGTTCATGCTCTTATGCACAACCCTATGTGACTATCGGGTATGTGCAGGATCATGATGGGCCAAAAAGTGGTGATATGTAAGTGGTATGATGGTCATGTGGGGTTGAAGACTTTTTTTTACCCAAAATTGATGAAACAAAAGGGTTTTAAAGGAGATTCTCAACTTATTCCTTTACTTTTAATTTAATAAATAATTATTATTCATTTTCTATTTGAATTACGACTAAAGTCTTGATTGATAGGCTGATTGAAAAACATCTATAGCTTTCAAATGGTATCACATTTTTGAATCCAAACATGTGCCACATTCTATGCTTCACATACTATAGGATTAAAAAAGAATTTCATGAAGTTTTGACCAAGTTAAGGTGGTTAGACTTACACGAGTTTTATATTTTTTAAAAGTTGTAATAAAAAATTCATAATTAATTAATTACTTGGACAAAAATTACAAAAAAATGCATCACATTGATACATGAGTCCTCTACTTATATGTAAAATTTTATAAAAAATATTATCATTTTATTGTGGTTAGGGTGGTTAGACAGACACCTACTTATTTTTTCCCTGAAATTTAAGTACTACTGCATTGAAATTTCAATTTTTCACCAAATAGATTTAAAAAAAAAAAAATCAACCTAGTAGTTTAGAAAATTCATTCAATTTGCTACAAATTCTATTCTTACATATTTTTGAAATAATATATATAACTTATTCAAATTTTTACATCAAGTTGTCTAACTCTGATTTTTCTGAATTTTTTGGCACTTAATGGCCTATTTTTTCCATGATGATCCTGCACATACACTATCACAACTCAGTTTCTAGTCATGATTCAAAGACCACTTCTAACCGAGCTGAGAAGTTTGAGCCTAATAACCAAAACAACACACAAAAATTTCACAAATCAAACAGAAGCTTTTTACAGTTCAATTTGCCTCCTCAACCACAAACTCAACTTGTTCCAAATCAAGTGGCAGTTGTTAAAGTAGCGGTGCCTTATACCTATGGGGACCCGAAGAGACAATTTACTCCCTTACTTGATAACCTCCATAATACAATAAACCAATTACTCCAACAACAAATGATCACCTTTCCTACCATCAAACCACTTGATACCACCAAACCTTTACCACCCACCTTTAAAACAAATGCTTATTGCCATTTTCATCACCAAAATGGCCATGAAACTAAACAATGTAAGCATATCAAAGACTTATTTCAAGACCTTATTGATTCAAGTCGTTTGTCCATTGCAGGTGTTAATGATCAAGGAAATAAGTCCATTACACCCCCTAACTAGAATTTACAAATTTTCACCAACCCCATGCCTAAACACAATATTCGTTTGTCAAGGCTAGAGAATGTTCAAACCATCAAGTCATGAACATTGATACTTGAATAATGAACAACATGATATAATTCCAAATGTTACCCAAGTTACTCCTATGGATGAACTTGTGGGTGTGATAGATGTTATCCCTCGTAAGGGCTCAACCCAAATCTCTTGATATTACTTTTTCTTCTCATGATATACTTAAAACGTTTCCTGATGGTCCTCTTTACATAGCTAGTCAAATCTACGATAATCCCACTAATGGGATATTAATAGATCCTGCCTGTGGTGAGAATGTGATCACAAAAGAGTTTTTAGTATTACATGATCTCTATCAAGATGATTATGATAAACCAATCGTACGGATTAAAAACATATTGGTGTTGCATGCCCTAGAATCAGATCGATCGTACTCCCATTACAAATAGGACCCAAAACTTTGGATGTAACGTTTCCTATTATTCCTTAATCAGATTAGTTTCATTTTTGGCTAGGTCATCCTTAGCTTCGTTCAATGAAAGTTATTCCCTCAGTCATTCACAAGTGTTTGAAGTGTCCATATGTCAATGAAATATTTACCATACACCATAGTGGCTTTAATCCGTTGTCCTCTAAAGGTAATTTTTCCATATAATCCTTTTGGCCTGATCCTATGGGACCCATCACCCCTCAAAAAGATTTGTTGCTTATAGCCTACCAAAAATTTAAAGCCAAATGAATAGCCGAGTTGTCTCTTCGTAACATATCCCCGTCCGCTTCCACTCCTCTTATCCTAGATGAAACCATGCTTCATCCTAAGTACAACATTGAAGAAAAAATACAACCTCATGAGAAACTCACTGTAGACACTTCCCCTCCATCATTTAAATGACCAAGAGAAAATGAAACCAACCCTGTCATGCCTCCCTGCATTAAACAAGTTTATAAAGCTAAAGAGAAAGTGATTGACCCATCTTATTCATCTCCCCCCATTCTTCCCCCTCAAGAAGACAAGGAACCTATGATGGATCAAACCACTCCTACACCTCAACAAATTTAAACTAAAATTAAATGAAACTGCAGTGCTCGACAACGTAGGCATCGTTATTGTCTCCTTGCTCATCAAATGAAAAATGAAAATAACAAAGAAAATCAAGCTATGCCTTTGACAGAAGCAATAGATGACCACCCTCTTCCCCCTAACCTACCACAAGATAACACACTCCAGCCATCACAACAAAATGAATAAATCCAACAACTGCAACTTTTGATACATCCTTCCTTGGAAATAACCCTTCGTCCTCCTGTCATAATCAACTTTGATGATGATAATGACAAGGAGAAAAAATAGATGAAGAAGTGCATAACGATCTAAATTATTTATTTTCATCTACCATGAGCTTAAATAATAAACCTATTTGATGTTGTGGTTGTGTTCCTAATATGTCATTTTCATTGATGTCAACACTATTAGCATTAATGCATTTGAAGTTGTATATGTCAAGGATATTGAGAAAATTGTAATGAAATGAGTTGCAGGTTGTCAGTGATGAAGTGAAGTTTTTCGGTGAGTTCAATACGTTGATGATCAAAGGTTGTAGACTAAAGGGTTTCTTGTCAAGTATATCTAGTTTATCCACATTGAATTTCAAAGATCCATGTGAATATTTAATCAAGTTATGAAGAATTGTATTCTATCAGTCTTTCTGTTACTTCAGTTTGTGTTCTTGAATGAAGATAATGTGATTTTAGTAATTTCAATTATTTTGGATGCTTCTCTAGTGATTCATGATGTTTATGGATGTTTCTAGATCATGCTCTATCTATGTTACATGTTTGCATTGATTGTTTCGCTCGCAATCCAAGATTTTCTCTTGTGTGTTCATGTTCTTGGCCAACAAGGTGTTTGTAGTGTGTTGTGGATCTTCAAGGAATAATTTTTGAAGGTAGCTCATGTTTGAAGATGTTATTTTGGGTCTTCACTATGTTGTGGCTGCCCTTGGTTGATTCACATTAATAATTGTTATCAATTTGGGCCAACAGTTTGTATTCATTTTATTATTTTCTTGAGGCCAACATGTAGCTATTTAATTTATTGTTGCGGATATATATAAGCTACTATTTATTTCATTTGAAGTATGTTGAATGTATGTGTGCATGAATAATGTTCTAAATCATTCAAAAGTAGAGCAGAGTGTGAAGAAGAGTGAAGAAGTGTTCATGTGCTTAACCAAAACTGTGATCAGGCATTAGCATATGCTATTTTATCAGTTCAAATCCCTACGGATGTAATTTGAATCTTTTTGTAAGACATTGTGTCTTCCTTTGCGCAGTAAGACTTGTTGTAATTGAGCAGTGAGCTCTAGGCAGTGCACCTGAATGCATGTGCATTCACCATTTCATTCTTTATACTTTTAACAGGGTATAATCTTGTGGACTGACCCCCACCATGGTTTTTCCCCTAACAGGGTTTCCACGTAAAAAAATGTTGGTGTTATGTATGTTTCTGATGTGTTGATGATTTATTCTTTCATGGTTAATAATTAGATATGAGAATAAGGTTAATAAAGTTAATAAGTTGTGAATTTATGTGACAACTGATTCAACCCCCCCTCTTAGTTGTCTTTCCTTGTGTTTCCAACAATTGGTATCAGAGTAGGTTCCTTGGAAGAAGTTTAACAACCTGAGGTGATCTAGGATGGCGACTTACAAGAAGGATAGTCTGAGATTTGATGGAAAAAATTATTCTCTATGGAAGACTCAAATGGAGTGTCATTTGAGATGCATTGGTGAACCCTACTGGAGCATTACAAGTAATAGATATGTTATTCCTCAAAATGGTCCTACTACTATTGCTAAGCTTAGGGATGTTGAGTACAATATCAGGGCTAAGGAAGCATTGTTGAGTGCTTTGATTGATATTGAGATGACTAATGTTATGGATCTAAAGACTGTGAGATTTGGAAAAAGTTGAAAACTTTGTATGAAGGCGATGCTAATGTGAAGATTGCTAAGTTGCAAAGTCTGAAAGGGAAACATGAAATGTTGACAATGGGCGATGAAGAAAATATTACTACTTTCATGCAAAGAGCAAATGAACTTGTGTGTGGTATCAGATGTGTTGGTGGACAGTTGGAAGAATCAGAGATTGTTGCTAAAGTGCTTAGATCTTTTCCTACTGCTTACAAAGTCAAAGCTACAACTATTGAAGAGCTTCAAACTATGACAAATGTTACTCAAGATATGTTGATTGGTAAGGTTATTGCTTTTGAGTTGAGTGAATTTGGTGATGCCCTTCCTAAGATAGAGTTTGCATTCAAGGCTACTACATCTGGAAGAGATAAATAGAGATATGATCTAAGAGAGAGTTCTTCTAGAAAGACATTCAAGTATGAAGAAGAAATGAGACAAATTGAAGAAGAAGAAAGAGAACTGGATGAGCTTGAAGAACTGATTGTGAAAAGAGAAGCCAAAGGAAAAGGTAAGTATAAAGGGAAGTTTCCTATTAATTTTTTTTCCTACAATAACATATGTTATTTTTCATCACGGTGTCTGGAAATAGTTTATAAACCAAGACATAACAAGCCTAAATTTCAAAAGAAGTGTTATTATGCTGTTGATGAAGGAGTGACAGATGATGAATTTGATAAAGGAAATGGAAGTGAGGACGAATGGGTATTTATTGCTATCAAGGAAAATAATCTTGTTTCTATTGAATCTGTTAGTTGTACAAATGTGGAGAAAGCCCTAGTTGCTCGAGCTGAAGAGAAAGATGAATGGGTGATTAATATTGGATGATCTCATCATATGACAAGAGATAAAAGTAAGTTTGTGAGCTTGGAAAAATATGATGGTGGTGTTGTGAGATTTGGTGATAACACAACTGGTGTGATCCATGGCAAAGGATGCATTTCTCTTGATGGTAAGAACAATACTGATGATGTCCTATATGTGGAAGGTCTGAAGCATAATCTTTTAAGTGTCAGATAGATGGTTGATAAGGGTTACAATCTTTAGTTCAAGGATGGAAAGTGCATAATATTGGGGTGTTCCAAAAATGTGATTACATCAAGTACAAAAATAAGAGGTAATATCTTTCATTTGAATACTGCTACTAAAAGTTGTTTGATTGCTCAAGTTGATGAAAGTTGGTTGTGGCATAGAAGAATGTGTCATGTTAACTTTGACAATATTATCAAGATAAGTTCTACTCAGGCAATGAGAGCTCTTCCTAAGTTGATGGAACCTACTAATTCCATATGCAAGGAATGTCAATTGGGGAAGAAAACTAGAATTTCATTTCAGAGAAAACAACATAATTCAAATGAATTGTTGGAGCTTGTGCATACTAATTTGTGTGGTCCTTCTAAAGTCATAAGTTTACAAGGTTACATGTATTTCATGTTGCTTATTGATGATTATTCAAGAATGATGTGGGCTACTTTCTTAAGGGAGAAATTTGAAGCTATGGATAAGTTCAAGATCTTTAAGGCTATGGTTGAGACAAGGACAGGTCTGAAGATTAAATGTATGAGATTAGATAGAGGTGGTGAATTCACTTCCGGTGAGTTTAATTCTTTTTGTGAAGTGCATGGAATAAAGAGACAATTATCTGCCCTGTGGACCCCTCAACAAAATGGAGTTGTGGAAAGGACTATGATGCTGGAAGGAAATGTTCCTCATTTCTATTGGAGAGAAGCTATGAGTACTGTTGTTTACATCCTCAACTAGGTACAAGTCAAAGGTGATACTAGTAAGACCCCTTTTGAGCTATGGACTGGTCATAAGCCTACTATTAAATATTTCAAAATCTTTGGGAGTAAATGTTATATTAGAAGAGATGAAGATATAGGAAAGTTTGATGCTAGGAGTGATGAAGGAATCTTTTTGGGTTACTCTACTAAAAGCAAGGCCTACTAGTGCTACAATAAGACATTGAAGAAAATGTTTGAAACTGAAAATGTTAAGGTTGATGAAGACATAGCTAAACTATCTAGAACCTATGGATATGATTCTAATGATCAGAATGACATTACAAACAAAGGAAAGCAATTTTAGACTTCAAATCAAGTTCAAATCATTCTAGTGAATCAAGAAGATCAAGAGGAAGGAGAAAACAGTGAAATTGTATAAGAGAGATCACAAGAACCTAAAATTTGAGAACTTCCTAAGACTCTAAAGTATGTAAGATTGAATCATTCAGAAGATTAGATTATAGGTGATAAAAAAAGGGTGTTCAGACTAGGAGAAAGATTACAAAAGAATAATTTTTGATTTCAAAGACAGCCTACTAATGTGAATGAAGCATGTAAAGATGAGAATTGGGTTGAAGCAATGAAAGAAGAGCTACAACAAATTGAGAAGAATGATACATGGATTCTTGTTCCTAGACCTAAGGATAAAATTTTTATTGGAACTAAATGGGTCTTTAGAAACAAAATGAATGAGCATGGTGAAGTGGTTAGAAACAAAGCAAGATTGGTGTGTAAGGGAAATTCTCAAATGGAAGGAATTGATTTTGAAGAGACCTTTTCTCATGTTCCTAGAATTGAAGCTGTGAGATTGTTTCTTGCTTATGCTACTTACAAAGACTACAAGGTTTATCGGATGGATGTCAAGTCAACATTTCTAAATGGAAAGTTGGAAGAAGAGGTGTATGTTGAGAAACTAGATGAATTTTAGTTGACTAATTATGGAGATATGGTTTTTTGGTTGAAGAAAGCACTGTATGGACTTAAGCAAGCCCCTAGAGCTTGCTATGCCAAATTGGATAAGTACTTGTTGAAGCTTGGATTTAGCAAAGGTACTGCTGATAGTAATTTTTATTTCAAGAATGATGATAAAGATTTGATTGTGGAAGTTTTTGTTGATGATATCATTTTTGGAGGTGATGATAGTTTGTGCATGAAGTTTGCTAATGAGATGTAGAGTGAGTTTGAGATGTCAATGATTGGAGAGATGAAATTATTTTTGGGATTGAAAATTACTCAGTTAGAAAAAGGGATCTTTATATCTCAGTCCAAGTATGTGAAATAATTGTTGAAGAAATTTGGTATGGAAGATTCAAAGCCAATTGGTACACACATGGTGACCAGATGTAAGTTGAAAAAAGATGATGATTCTCCGAAGGAAAATCAGACTAAATATAAATCAATGATTGGTGGATTGTTGTATTTAACAAAAACTAGGCCTGATATCATGAATGTTGTATGTATTGTTGCAAGATTTCAAGCTGATCCTAAAGAATCTCATGTGACTGCTATGAAGAGGATTTTCAAATACTTGAAGGGGACAGTTGATTTTGGCCTATGGTATCCTAAAGATGATGACCTTACTTTGAGTGCCTTTACTGATGTTGATTGGGTTAGTGATGTGAATGACACAAAAAGTACTAGTGGTGGTGCATTTTTCTTGGGAAAGAAGTTGATTTCATGGTTAAGTAAAAAGAAGAATGCCATTTCTTTATCTACTACAGAGGCCAAATACATTGTTGTACTCAAGTATTGTGGATGAAGCAGATGTTGAAGGATATCAGAGTTGTGTATGATGATCCTATTGCTATAATCTGTGATAATTTGTGTTATTAACATTTCTAAGAATCTGGTGTTGCATTTAAAGACAAGCATATATCTATCAAGTTTCACTTTTTGAGAGAGAAGGTGAGTGAAAAGGAAGTCAAATTGGAGTATGTGCCTACTAAGGAGCAGATTGCAGACATCTTTACCAATACATTGCCTAAGGATACTTTTGAGTATCTCAAAGGGAAGTTATGGGTGATTACCCCTCCTAATCAGAACTAAGATGCATTGCTTTGCATTAGTCTATGATTTTCATAGTCATATCCAGATCTAGATTGATGTTGTGGTGGTTGCTACTTAGGGGGAGTAGTTAAATGTCCAGATGTTCAGATATGTGGTTTAGAGCTTAGAGATCTTTGTCATTGATGTCAAAGGGGGAGAAGAGTATTGTGAAATTTTTTTTGAGGAGAAGAGTTAGAACTGAAGGGGGAGTATGTGTAGTTGCGTTTATGGTGTTTTTCACATCATGTGTTGCCATAAATTCCAAATGCAAAGATTATTGGATGTTGTGGTTTTTTTTCTAATATGTGGTTGTCATTGATGTCAACACTATTAGCATTAATGCATTTGAAGCTGTATATGTTGAGGATATTGAGAAAATTGTAATGAAATGAGTTGCAGATTGTCAGTGGTGAAGTGAAGTTCAGTTTTTCAGTGAGTTCAGTACGTTGATGATCAAAGGTTGTGGAATAAAGGGTTTCTTTTCAAGTATATCTAGTTTATCCATGTTGAGTTTCAGAGATCCACGTGAATATTTAATCAAGTTATGAAGATTTGTATTTTGGCATCGTTTATGTTACTTCAGTTTGTGTTCCTGAATTAAGATGATGCAATTTCAGTAATTTCAGTTGTTACGAATTCTTCTCTAGTGATTCATGATGTTTTTGGATGTTTCTAGATCATTCTCTATCTGTGTTGCATGTCCACATTGATCATTGTTCTCGTGATCCAATATCTTCTCTTGTGTGTTCATGTTTTTCATGTTCTTGGCTGACAAGGTGTTTGTAGTGTGTTGTGGATCTTTTAGGAATACTTTTTGAAGGTGGCTCATGTTCAAAGATGTTATTTTTGGTCTTCACTATGTTTTGGCTGACCTTGGTTGATTCACATTAATAATTGTTATTGATTTGGCAGGCAATTGGTATTCATTTTATTATTTTCTTGAGGCTGACATGTGATTTTATTTCTTGTTGCAGATATATATAAGCGACTGTTTATTTCATTTGAAGTATGTCGAATGTGTGTGTGCAAAAATAATGTTCTAAATCATTCAAAGGCAGAGCATAGTGTGAAGAAGAGTGAAGAAGTGTTCATGTGCTTAGCCAGAACTATGATAAGGCATTAGCAAATGCTATTTTATCAGTTCAAATCCTTCCAGATGTAATTTGAATCTTTCTATAAGATAGTGTGTCTTCCTTTGGGCAGTAAGCCTTATTGTAATTGAGAAGTGAGCTCTAGGAAGTGTGCCTAAATGCATGTGCATTCCCCATTACATTCTTTATACTTTTAACATGGTATAATCTTGTGGACTGACCTACACCATGGTTTTTCACCTAATAAGGTTTCCACGTAAAAAAATCTTGGTGTTATGTGTGTTTCTAATGTGTTGATAATCTATGCTTTCATGGTTAATAAAGTTAATAAGTTGTGAATTTCTATGACAACTGATTCACCCCCCCCCCCTCTCAGTTGTTTTCCCTTGTGTTTCCAACAAAACCTTCTCCACTAGGTGAAGAAATTGGTACATCTCCTAGTTCGGCACTTGCAATTCTTCCTTTGGACAATCAACTGCCCTCGCAATATACTTAACATTATTGGGAGGTGAATGACTCGTTAGATGGTTGAATTGCATTCACCTTACTAACCTTTTATATTCATTTTCCCTTTTCCCATTTTTCTTTTATGTGCATATCGTGTTCCCTTGTATTATGTGTTTGATGTTCCTTCTCTTTGTACACTTCTTCTATTTGTACCTCCATTCTTCTATATGTCATAATTCATCCTTTTTTTCTTTTTGTTTTTATTTTTCCTTTTGGGGATGATGCAAAGTGTTGAGATACCCTATGTCTCTTCCATGTTGACCCAAAAGGTCCCTTTTTTCCTTTTTTTTATCTTTAGTTTTGTTTTCCTTTTGGGGATGACACAAAGCATTGAGACACCCTATGTATCTTCCATGTTGACTCAAAAGGTCCCTTTTTCTTTTTCCTTTTGGGGATGATGCAAGGTATTGAGACAGTAATGTCTCCTTCATGTTGACCCAAAAGATTTTTCCTTTTCATTGTCTTTTTGCTTGTTTTTTTCTTTTGGGGACAATGAAAAGCATTGAGACCATAATGTATTTTCCATTTTGACCCAAAAAGGACTTGTCTTTTTCATTTGTTTTTTCTCTCTTTGTGCCATTCTTCTAGTTCTATGTGCTTTGGGGAATGATGACAGTTTCAAGCTCTTTCATAAAAAACATTGTAGGAACGAACATACTGACCCCAAATCCATAGATCCCTTATGTGTTTGGTGTATTAATTTTTGAGGGGTAACCCTCCTTTTCTTTTCTTTTATTTTCTTTTTCATTTACATGAAGAAGGCTAACTTAGAAACATATGACTTGGCATAGGGGATTTCAAAGTTGGATCTCATGTTTGGTTTTCTTTTTGCATTTTTCCTTCACTACTTTAAAGTAATTACTCTTAGACCATTGTGTAGTAATTTCTTTAAAGTGGGGGGAATAAATTGACAACATTTCATTTGCATGCTTTCATTCTGAGTGTAGCCTTATCACTTCATATGATGCACTTGTCACTTTGTGGATGACATTGGGTATGATGTACTTCATAAGTGTGATCTATCTTATCATATTATATTCTTCGTAGTGGCCTGATGTGACACACTGCATACCCTAAGTTGTGAATATTATATTCTTTTATTGGTCTTCTCTTGGAGAAATTAGACATAATGTTCCCTAAGTGATAAACCTTGCATGAACTTAACAAGACACCTTTTGCATTTTACATTCTATTTTTGCATTTTAACTTTTACATTTTTACCACCTTGCATAACACAACTTACATGCATGTGTACATTTCCATTCATTCATGAGTTCTAAGCATACGAAGCTTTGCTTGTCTCATGAAGAATGAACCAAAATTTTCCTTTGTGGTGCCTTGTTAAAGTTATCAAGAGGTATAACTTTGATATGGTTGAGCGGAAATCCCATTCTGAGGCATGACTTTCCCCATAGCCACCTATATGTTTGTGAGTGAATGCCAACTAGCATATGTCTCTTACCTTTTTGGGTTATCTCACCCGGTAGACCACTATGAGTTATGTTGCCCCAAAGTGAGCATGCATCCTCTTTTTCAAACAATCAGCTTAGATCTAATCCATAACGAGCTGGACAGACGATCAAAGCTTTCATTCATTTTCATCATCATGCATGTTTTTTTGTTCTTATGTTTGGTTTTCCATGAGCTCTTGATATTGGGGGCTTGATCATCCCTCTTGGTTATTGTTGTTTCATCTTACCAACGTAAGTACATTAAGATCCCTCTCGATGTGCATGTTGGGCTACTTTATCGAGAGTTTGAAGCAAGTTCACCCTCTCACTAAAGTGGGGGCTTAATGTGTCATCAAAAAATGTATAGTTGACATTTTTATGCTCACTTGAGTCTTTCTAATGGGATTTGGCTTGATTTTGCATAGGTATAATGTTGTAATGTGGTCAAAAAATTCACATTAGGGCTTAACCATTCAAATTATGGTGTCTTTTAAAGGTTTTGTGAAGTGTTGTAAAACACTTCTACACTTTTCTAGACTCTATTCATTACAATTCACCTAAAATCACCTTTTCATCACTTATTAAGTCCTATTTTGAAGTGTTGTAAAGTCTTGTAATAATATTTCACACTTTTCTAGGCTTAATTTCACTAATTCAACCCTTTCTCATGTCTAAATGACCCCTTAATACACTTTTTGACTGTTTTCAAGTGTGTTGTTAAGGATATTCCTGTTGGACAAGTTTTAATGCCCCAAAATTCTTGACACCCACTTCATTTGCTTAAGTGGGACTAAGTCGCTAATAGGGGCAACTTAGTCCTTTTTTGGCACAAAACTCAAAATTATTTTAAATTTATAGCAAGATTTTGTCCTCTACTTGCTCCCTTGAGGTCAGCCTGTGATGTGTTACTTTTAGGAAATTTTAGTAAAATCAAGTATAAATAAGGGTTTTTCACCTCATTTTACATCTACAATCATCTATCTCCAAATCACATACAATCTCTTGCACTCATTAAGAATTCAAACAAATCAAGCATTATCAAGTCAAGCTATTGGAGTTCTTTATTGCATATCTTTAGATTTGAGCATCAATGGTGTGGTAAGTTTATGACATTTTCATGTTATCTATTTATCACTCTCTTTTCATCCCATTTCATTCTTTAGGGTTTGATTACCAAAGTGGGGTTTGACCAAGGCAAACTCCTATTCTCTAACCATCAACCATTTTTCCCCTTTTGCATGTGACTTTTGTATGTAGATTTGTCAAGCATTATGTGTTGAAAAGTGATCAAAAAGTGCACAAAGTCAATCAAGTCAACATCACCTTATTTCAAGCTTGGAGAGACTTTCTACCCCATTTTTTGTAGAATCAAGTACAAACACCTATCAGAAAAGGAAGTGCAGACCTAAGACTACAAGATTTTGTCCCAAATTTCCCAAAATCTATAGGAGGACTAATAGGGGAGAATTAGTCCCACTTCCTGGCTTGAAAACTGATTTTGACATTTTTCGATACCCATTTGGTAGATTTCCGTTCTAACAAAGTTTCTTGAAACTGGGACTAAGTTGCCCAGACTGGCCTAAGTGTCCTGGTCAACATTTTAGTCAATTTTTTAGGATTCTAGAATCTTCCAACATCAAAATTCTGATTCCAAGTGCACCTCTTCCATTCTATTTTGTTATTTCATTATTTAGTTACATTCTTAGGCATTTCTGCATATCACACTATGTTTTCCATCACTTTACATTTTCATAGTTTTACATCATTAAATCACTTCAATTTCAAATCAAAGTAGTAGGACATATTAATTAGGCATAGTACATCTCATTAACATAGTCTTTGAGTGTAAACCCTCGCATTTTGGTCCCCCATCCAATCCCCTTGCTCCTTTTAGGTGAAAAATCCTAGGAGGAGCAAAGCATTATGAGGAGTCAAACCAAAATCAACGTTTACATTATGATCTCAATGTTAATTTATTAAAGGGGACTAAGTTCTAGGAAGAATTCATTTTAAATTTGCAAAGCCTTTTGTAAATTGAGCAACAAAATTGTTAAAAAGATATATTTTTTAATTTCTAGAAAAAAGAAAAGTGCAATGCCCAAGTCTTGGGCTGTCATTAATACATATAAATTGGGTCTGTTAAAATTTTTTAATTCCCATATACTATTGAACATTCACTATGTATTCCAATTGAAGAGTGGAGGAATTTTTGAATTGCAAAAGTCATGAGAGGAGTGGAATAATCAATGCATTTAGGAGCTACATTTGAGAAAATTCCTCCAAAATATTTCCACATATGATATGGTGTCTTGGAAATCAATTTTACAGCATTATAGAAAGGAGGGTTCGAACACCTAGCTGTAGAAGAAAGAAATTGGAAAAAAAAAAGAAAATTAAAAAAAAAGTTGTAGGAAGGGGTCAATGGCCTAGTGTTCATAAATGGATTTTCTAAGATTTTAGCTTGAAAATTAGCATGGTATTCCTAGTAGGAAAATCTTAAATCACTTGTATTCTTGTAGATGAAGGTTAAAGCTTCAATTGTAAAAAAAAATGACTGAATGGAATTTGTTTACATATTCAAAGTAATTTCTAAAATTTGGTTTGTCAAGAGATTTATGCACACTTATAAGTTTAAATGAATTGAATTTAATAAATTTTGAGTTCATATACTTTTCTATGAGCAATATTTTTTAGTTAAATAGATTGAAGATTTGAGTGGTGGTTGTGAAGATCAACACTTCAATTTGGAGTCTTGGTCTTCAATCTTGCATTGGATGGTATTATAGCCATAAGCTCTCGAGAGTGTAGAGTATGCACCAAGACCTATGAGTGAAGATTGGTGAAGAGTGAAGTGGTGAAGCCATGAGTGAGAGTTGTGAAAAAGTTTGTTTATTGTAGGTATGAAAGAGGGTCTATGACTACTATCATCCACAAAGGTTAATGCTAGGTAGAAGGTGCACAAAGAGAGGTGTTCCTTCTAGAAGCTATTTGTTGGGTAGAGGATAAGCAGGAGAGATATTGTTACAAAGAGGATTGTTAACTATAGAGACGCTTGTGTGTCTTTGAAGAAGAAGAAAATATGGGTCATGAGAAGGCCTATGAGGATTTTACCTATGTAAGAGTGGAAAGAAAAGAGGTATATAAAATGGCTTATTGGAGAGTTAAAGAAGATTGAGGCTAGATTGGACATGATAGAGATGGAGCAGAGAAGATAACTTGAGGAGGATAAAATAAAATGTGAAATGGGAAAAAGGAAATGTGAAAAGAAGAACATCCTCTTCAAAGAGGAAAATGGAGATAAGGAGGAGGAAAGGTAGAGGTTTGAAAAAGAGGACAACAAAAAGAAGAGCTATAAATTGTAGTGTTGCAGACCTATAATGGAAAGGGCATGGGGAGAAAGATATGTGGGAGCAACCAACATAGTTGTAGTTGAAAGAAAGGAAGAAGATAAGAAAATCATAAAGAAAGAATGGAGAAGGAAAGAGAAAAAGGAAGAAGAAATAGATAAAAATGAATTTCATATTCTTTCTAAAATTAATTTATTTGCAGGTGACATTGAAGGAAGAAAGAGATAAATCTTCATGTTGGAGGATAATGAAACAATAGCAAAATATGGCATGGATGTATTAGCTGAGATAAAGGACCTTGATAGTCCTATATTTGATGAAGAAATTTATGAAGATAGGGAGGGTCTCATATTGAAAGAGGAGATAAGGAAGTTAGAGAAATTATTTATCGGAGAAGTGATAGAGGGAATGAAGATGGGAGAAGATGAATCCCATGTTTTATTTACTAACATTGCTTTGAATGTAGGTGAAAGAGAAAATGGAGTAGAGTGTCATGCATATGACATTGAAAGAGAAGAGATCCCAATGCAAGAGGATAAAGAAGAGAATGAGGAAATAAAAGAGTTGGCAACTGATATATGTATTTTGGAAGGCATAATAATGGAATATGAGAAGGTTGCATGCATAAAAAAAGATGTTGCAGCAACATAGGACGAAAACAAAATAGAGGCAATGAGTTATTTTTATACATTTTACAAAGATGATGTTAAAGTTAAGTTTTCTTTAAATGAAATGGTAGAAGGATATATGAAGAAAGAGAAGTAGAAGAGTGCAGCAATAAGATGTTACAAGATGAGGTACAATAAGGTGTTATTAATTTTGTTATGTAGGAAGAAGAAAGTGAAGAACAAATAGGTGAAGGGAATGTGTAGAAAGAATTTATTGATTTCTATGATTTTGTTAGTGTTGATTTATATGTAGGAGTTAATAATGATAAAGTGGAATGGGAAAATGAAATATGGTACATAAATATGAATTTTATGAGAGGAAGAAAGAGAGGAAATATGAAGGAAGAGACAAAAAGTTTTAAAGTAGGGTAAAGAAAAAGAAAAATCAAGTAGACAAGGAAGAGAGGTGGATGAAGAACAAACACAATATCTTCAAATGTTCATGAAATCTGACTCATGGAAAATTTTACTTACCTGATATGTTTGAGATAGGAGCATCCAAGGAGGTTAAGCAACCTTGCATCCTTAAAAATATTTTAATTTCTAACCTTGTTTTTTCTTGTTTTGGTTTTCCATAAATTGTAGGTACTCCTTTGAGCATTGGCTTCAACATATTTGGATTGTAGTACCCCTCCACTTATGCTTATGTTTTCTGCTATTATGATTTCACACTGTTTGACTATGGTACTTTTTTTGGATATTTTGATCACTGGTTTTGAGCGAAAGTGGATTTACTCTGTGACATGATGATACATTGTATGGTGATTACTATTTTCTGATATGCTTTGAGGTAGCATAGATGTTTATTTTCAGTTGATTATTACTTTGTACATGTTTATGATGGACTAACAGTTATTTATTTCGTCAGTCTGATGTGATGTGTATTGGTGTGGAGAATGGAATCGCATCACTCGCTTGCGAGTGCCCTATGATGTCCGTGATTTTCTCTGCACAGTGTGCTTGTACAATGGATTATATATATATGCATGTTATTGCTTGGTTGCAGGAATTGCAAGTACATGACACCAACTCCACCTGGTTATTCAGGTCTGAGTGTGTCAAGACTCAATGGAAATGTTGATCGGGAGGTAGTAGTTTGGTTTATCCTAGTCTAGTCTGTAACCCGGTCACTGTACATTGTCAATTTAAGTTCATAGTCATAGGATTGTTTTTTATTTTTCTGTTTGGTTTAATTGCTTGAAAGGAAAAATGTCAATTTAAATAATAGTTAATTATGTTTTATTTACTATTATTTAAATTATTTTTTAAATGTTGAAGAAATTAGTTTCTTGTTATTTAATTAATTAATTAGCTTGTTTGGTTAAATGGTTTGATCTTAAAAGATTAAATTTATTTAATTAAATAAATTAATTAATTAGATTAAATTGTTTTAAAATTGTGTGTGAATGGATTCAATATTTAAATTAAATAATTTGTGGAAATGGTATTTTTGGTTATTAAATAATTTTTTGTATTTGGAAATTGTAAATTTAAATTAAATAAAATAAATGCATGCAATTTGAAATTTGATTTTTAAATTTAAATAAATGAATTAAATCATGCAAAATCTTGGAAAAGCAAGATTGCCGAGAAGTGGTTAAAAGATATTTTGCACTTCTCGACATGTGTGCCAGTGCATTTATTGATTATTGTTGAGGAAATTTGTTCACGGAGGATAATTTGGATATGGGGAAAAACAAAGAGGTTATTCAATTTCTTCATGGGGAAAGAATATCTGAGCTTTTGCAAAAACTATTTGTTTATGTTATTTTGGAAATACTGTATACTTGTGGAAGATTTCTTGGTTTGTATTCTAGTTGCTACTTGGGCTTGGTTTCTCGGGAAAGAATTGTGAAAGCTACAGGCAAAGTTCTTCCCAGTCAATTTTTTCAAGCATAGGAAAATATGTAATCTTCTTGTGAATTATTTTATTTGTTTTGAAAGGGAATGTCTATGAAAAGAGATTATATTTTGTTGTGTGAAAATTTGATGACTTCAGAAAGCTTCTGTAGAATCTTTTATGTAGGAAGTATTTAAAATTTTGTGGGGGAAATATTTGTTGAAAGAGAAAATTAAACCTCTGGGTAATTTAGGTTTTGAACGGAAATATTGTGCGTATTCTTTTTTGAAATCCTTGTTGAAATTTTTATAATTTCCCCTAATTCCCGCATGAAAACCCCAAAGAAAATTTTAAGTTTCTCTGATTTCCTTACTGTAATCTTGATGAAACTTTTGTATATTTTATTGTGAAATCCTGTGAAATATAAATATATATATACATATATATATATGTACATATATTTTATATATATGCATCATATATAAATTGGATTGTCAAAATATATTTATTTCCATATCCGTCGTCGTACAGGCGTATTCTTTTTAAAAATGGATTAAATTTATGTATTACGAAATTGTAAATTTCGCAGGTTTTAGATTATTTATTTTAGATGAAATAAAATGCAATATTTTAAGCACTGCGTTTTATGTTTAGGGGGCTGTGGCTACCCCACAACCACCCCCATATGGGGCGACGACTGTGGAGGCAGCCGGCGCTGCCCTCATAGGCAGTGGCGGTTGTCTCACAGCCGCCTCCCCATACGACGAGGGCTGCATATACACAGCCATGGGCTGTGTACACCATGTACATAGCGCCACGACTGTATAAAACGTGTTTATTTGGTGTTCAAAACTGGGAATTACAAAATTCATTTTATTTCGACTATTAAATTTGATTCAGGGTTTCACTGTTATATTTAAATATTTATATATATGTGTATATTATATATATATATATATGTATACATATGTATTTGTTAAATATATATATGTATATATGTATGTATATATGTAAACATATATTTATATATATATATGTATTATGAATATATATTTAATGTTGAGAATATTTCATTAAAATATTAATGTGAAAAATTTTTTTTTAGAAAAATGAGGAATAAGAATTTATTTGTATTTAGATAGTTATGCATATAATGTTTTCAATGAGCATAAATATTAAATGTTTTAAGAACTGTTAAAAAAAATAAAAATAGAAATAGATACTTTCTCTCTTTTAATTGTATGACTGGATTTAATATAACCCAATGATAGATGTGTTTTTGTTTTAAGTTGTTTTAAATTTTTATTGGGTAAAAGGGGGAAATTTATCTTTATGTTATTTTAAGTCTTCCAGTTGCAATATTTTTAAGGGAGTAAATTTGACTTTGGTTCCATGTGATTGAACAAGTTAGGGTAGTGCACCTGATTTTGTGAATGAATTGTGATGTACATTGTGGTATATTTGGTATTATATGTTGAATTTGTGCACTTTGTCTACCCTAGATGGTGAACTTAGAATTCCTTTGTTATGTTTAGGGGAGTGGCTTTTTGTAAGGTCCCACACACAAAGTGGTGTCAGGGTAACTTACAAAGAGTTAGTAAGTCAGTAATAACTAAAGAACACAATAGTTAGATTGAAACTCTTAATAAGATGATTATGCCTCGCTTATGACTCTTGAGCTAGTTCAGTCTTGAGTATAAGATGAGAAGGCCTGGAATGGAAAATCAGTGTCTTGTTCCTTTAAAATACATTCAATTCCGCAATGATTAGCAATGGGGCCGGGTTTTGTAAGAGGTTACCAGGGTAACCCAAGATTGGGGGCTGGAACCTAGGAAGAAACACCAGGGTAACCTTTGCAATGTTGTGATGACACTCCACCTAAAATAAGAGTTAACCTTGTGTATGCAATACATTCAATTGTCTAAAATTTGGAAGCAATGTAACCATCAGTCAGTTATGTACTAGTGTCTAGGGTTAGTAGATTATGTCTAGGTAACCATATTACTATCTCCTAGCACGGGGGGTGGACCTATGGGTACCACATGGTTGGGTGGAAGGTGCACCTTACTCTGTTAGGTCCCCAGTTTATGATCATGGCATCGAGAGCTTCATGGATGGAGATCTCGCACTTGGAAAACTTATATGTACTTCTTCATTGTAATTTGTAAATCTTGTAATTGAAAACATCCCTCAATTGTATATGAGGTGAACAATGTGAATGTAATTGTAATTATTATTGAACTTCCTCATCAGATGGATGAGTAATGTATTATTTTATCAAATGCAATGTAAGGAAACAAGTTTGTACTTTATGCTATCTTGAATGGAAATTTCAAATGGGATGCAATGTTTATTTTTATGTTAATGTTGATTTTAATGTGCAATGCGAAATACTAAAGTCGTCTATGGAAACTCAAAGTAGTGTAACGTTGCGTAACTTAATGAATGTATGCAACTAATTAACTTAATAATCATACTTTAAAAAAAAATTATTACACCTTTATACATAATTGCAACATTCTTTAGGTTATTAAGATGGGGCATTAGAGATTGGCATCAGAGCCAAAGTTACAAACACTGGACACTCTGGGTAATCACGAGCCCATTAGGTTGACCTAGTATGTAGTGTCCCAAACTATTAGCCTTGGTTGAATAGTATCTAAGACTCATTATTGTTATGTGTAGGAATGTGCCTAGGCGAGGTGGAAGAGGTTGTGGTAGAGGTCGAGGTGGAGGCCTAGGGCCAATCCCTCAGGTTACTCCCCCTCCGAGCCCTCATCACAGTGATCAAGCAGAGCAGTTGGATCAGAGGAATGAGGGACAGAATCCCGAACAGTTGGGAGTAGAGGGTTCTCACATACGTCCTTTATCAGAGGAGATCCTAGCTCATCTTGGACCTAGACAGGAAGATGAGCAGGAGGTTGTTAGAGAGAGAGATAGATCTCCTAGGAGAGTAGATGACTCAGTGCATCAGGATACTATCACTATAGGACACATGAGGGATTTACTGAGGGCACACCCTCTTACCTTTGATGGTGTAGGAGGTGGCTTAGAGGCAGAGACCTGGCTACTGGATTTGGGTAGATGCTTTTCCATGCACCCATACGGTAGCAATACCCATGTGAGATGCGCTATTATGCATTTGAGAGGATTCGCCTCTACTTGGTGGTGCCTGGAGGAGTAGAAGCTCCACTTAGATATTGGGTCAGTGTCTTGGGAGATGTTTCTCGAGAGGTTTAGAGCATAGTTCCTATCAGAACACTAGAGCCAGCGATGGGTTGACGAGTTCCATGATCTACGTCAGTTGGCTCTTTCTGTAGAGCAATATGAACGTAGGTTCTATGAACTCAAGCAGTATGCTGGTATTGGTGATGATGAGCCTATGCTAGTACAACACTTTATCAGGGGTTTAAATGCCCACATTAGTGGTGGTGTCTGAGTCTTTGAGCCAAATACTATGGAAGTAGCAGTGGAGAAGGCTCGCATAGTGGAGGAGAACCTTGTTATGGCATTAGGTGGTCACATAGGAGTGCAGATTGGCATTGCTCCTACAACAGGTTTTAGTCCATGGGGTGGACAGGCATAGACAGGAGGTTCCTCTAGGAACCAACAGACACCCACAAAGGGTGGGTAGCAACAACAACAACGTACACCTCAAAAGAATAACAACCCACAACCACAGCAAGGTAATAGCCCTCAGAGTGTGCAGTCTACTATCAGTAGGGGTAGTTTCTAGCAATCCAATGCACCTTCAGGTGGTAGAGGATTCGGTAGAGGCATAGGTTGTTACTCATGTGGGCAGCAAGGACACATTGCTAGGTAGTGTCCGATGAGAGGTTCTTCAGGTTTTGGGCCTCGACCTACAGTTTCAGAGCCTACAGTGAGAGATGCAGGCAGGTCACATAGGGTGTTTACCGTGGTGGGTAACTACCAGGATGAGCACCAAGGTGTAGTTGGAGTGGTTCCTGATGGAGGACCGGCATCATTCTTTGGGAACCGTGCACATCCTTCTACATCAGGAGTTGACCCTCAGGGGTCAAGACGTTGACTGAGTACTGATTCAGAGGGATCTTAGTGACTAGTCTTCCATTTCTTGGAAGGACCTATTTTAGATGTGTATGTGTTATTTGTTTGCTACTAGCAGTCTTCCAGGAGTAAGCCTGATCCTAGGGGGGAGGATGTAGTACCCCTCCAATTATGCTTATGTTTTCTGCTATTATGATTTCACACTGTTTGACTATGGTACTTTGTTTGGATATTTTGATCGCTAGTTTTGAGCGACAGTGGATTTACTCTGTGATATGATGATACATTGTATGGTGATTACTGTTTTCTGATATGCTTTGAAGTAGCGTAGATGTTTATTTTAAGTTGATTATTGCTTTGTACATTTTTATGATGGACTAACAGTTATTTATTTCGTTAGTCTGATGTGACGTGTATTGGTGTGGAGAACGGAATCACATCACTCACTTGCGAGTGCCCTGTGATGTTCGTGATTTTCTCCACACGGTGTGCTTGTACAATGGATTATATATATATGCATGTTATTGCTTGGTTGCAGGATTTGCAAGTACATGACACCGACTCCACCTAGTTATTCAAGTCTGAGCGTGTCAAGACTCAACGGAAATGTTGATCAAGAGGTAGTAGTTTGGTTTATCCTAGTCTAGTTTGTAACTCGGTCACTGTACATTGTCAGTTTAAGTTCAGAGTCATAGGATTGTTTTGTATTTTTCTGTTTGGTTTAATTGCTTGAAAGGAAAAATGTCAATTTAAATAATAGTTAATTATGTTTTATTTACTGTTATTTAAATTAATTTTTAAATGTTGAAGAAGTTAGTTGTTTGTTATTTAATTAATTAATTAGCTTGTTTGGTTAAATGGTTTGATCTTAAAAGATTAAATTTATTTAATTAAATAAATTAATTAATTAGATTAAATTGTTTTAAAATTGTGTGTGAATGGATTCAATATTTAAATTAAATAATTTGTGGAAATGGTATTTTTGGTTATTAAATAAATTTTTGTATTTGGAAATTGTAAATTTAAATTAAACAAAATAAATGCATGCAATTTGAAATTTGATTTTTAAATTTAAATAAATGAATTAAATCATGCAAAATATTGGAAAGGCAATATTGCCGAGAAGTGGTTAAAGGATATTTTGCACTTCTCAACATGTGTGCCAGTGCATTTATTGATTATTGTTGAGGAAATTTGTTCACGGAGGATAATTTGGATCTGGGGAAAAACACAGAGGTTATTCAATTTCTTCACAGGGAAAGAATATCTGAGCTTTTGCAAAAACTATCTGTTTATGTTATTTTGGAAATACTGTATACTTGTGGAAGATTTCTTTGTTTGTATTCTGGTTGCTATTTGGGCTTGGTTTCTCGGGAAAGAATTGTGAAAGCTACAGGCAAAGTTCTTCCCAGTCAGTTTTCTGAAGCACAGGAAAATAGGTAATCTTCTTGTCAATTATTTTATTTGTTTTGAAAGGGAATGTCTGTGAAAAGAGATTATATTTTGTCGTGTGAAAATTTGATGATTTCAGAAAGCTTCTGTAGAATCTTTTCTGTAGGAAGTATTTAAAATTTTGTGGGGGAAATATTTGTTGAAAGAGAAAATTAAACCTCTGGATAATTTAGGTTTTGAATGGAAATATTGTGCGTATTCTTTTTTGAAATCCCTGTTGAAATTTTTATAATTTCCCCTAATTCCCGCATGAAAACCTCAAAGAAAATTTTAAGTTTCCCCGATTTCCTTACTGTAATCCTGATGAAACTTTTGTATATTTTATTGTGAAATCCTGTGAAATATAAATATATATATACATATATATATATATATATATATATATATATATATATATATATATATATATATATATATATATATATATATATATTTAATATATATATATATGTACATATATTATATATATATGCATCATATATAAATTGGATTGTCAAAATATATTTATTTCCATATCCATCGTTGTACAGGCGTATTCTTTTTAAAAACGAATCAAATTTCCGTATTATGAAATTGTAAATTCCGCAAGTTTTAGATTATTTATTTTATATGAAATAAAATGCAATATTTTAAGCACTGCGTTTTATGTTTAGGGGGCCGTGGCTACCCCATAGCCGCCCCCATATGGGGCGAGAGTTGTGGAGGCAGCCGGCGCTGCCCTCATAGGCAGCGACAACTGTCTCACAGCCGCCTCCCCATACGATGAGGGCTGCATATACACAGTTGTGGGCTGTGTACACTATGTACACAGCGCTGTGACTGTATAATATGCGTTTATTCAGTGTTCAAAACTGGGAATTACAAAATTCATTTTATTTCGACTATTAAATTTGATTCAGGGTTTCACTGTTATATTTAAATATTTATATATATGTGTATATTATATATATATATGTATATATATATATTTGTTAAATATATGTATATGTATATATGTATGTATATATGTAAATACATATTTATATATATATATGTATTATGAATATATATTTAATGTTGAAAATATTTGATTAAAATATTAATGTGAAAAAAAATTACTTTAGAAAAATGAGGAATAAGAATTTATTTGTAATTAGATAGTTATGCATATAATGTTTTCAATGAGCATAAATATTAAATGTTTTAAGAACTGTTGTTAAAAAAAAAAAATAGATACTTTCTCTCTTTTTATGTATGACTGGATTTAATATAACCCAATGATAGACGTGTATTCGTTTTAAGTTGTTTTAAATTTTTATTGGGTAAAAGGGGGAAATTTATCTTTATGTGATTTTAAGTCTTCTAGTTGCAATCTTTTTAAGGGAGTAAATTTGACTTTGGTTCCATGTGATTGAACAAGTTAGGGTAGTGCACCTGATTTTGTGCACGAATTGTGATGTACATTGTGGTATATTTGGTATTATATGTTGAATTTGTGCACTTTGTCTACCCTAGATAGTGAACTTAGAATTCCTTTGTTATGTTTAAGGGAGTGGCTTTTTGTAAAGGCCGACACACAAAGTGGTGTCAGGGTAACTTACAAAGAGTTAGTAAGTCATTGATAACTAAAGAACACAATAGTTAGATTAAAACTCTTAATAAGATGATTATGCCTCGCTTATGACTCTTGAGCTAGTTCAGTCTTGAGTATAAGATGAGAAGGCCTGGAATGGAAAATCGGTGTGTTGTTCCTTTAAAATACATTCGATTCCGCAATGATTAGCAATGGGGCCGGGTTTCGTAAGAGGTTACCAGGGTAACCCAAGATTGGGGGTTGGAACCTAGGAAGAAACACCAGGGTAACCTTTGCAATGTTGTGATGACACTCCACCTAAAATAACAGTTAACCTTGTGTATACAGTACATTCAATTGTCTAAAATTTGGAAGCAATGTAACCATCAGTCAGTTATGTACTAGTGTCTAGGGTTAGTAGATTATGTCTAGGTAACCATATTACTATCTCCTAGCACAGGGGGTGGACCTACAGGTACCACATGGTTGGGTGGAACGTGCACCTTACTCCGTTGGGTCCCCAATTTATGATCATGGCATCGAGAGCTTCATGGATGGAGAGATCGCACTTGGAAAACTTATATGTACTTCATTGTAATTTGGAAATCTTGTAATTGAAAACATCCCTCAATTGTATATGAGGTGAACAATGTGAATGTAATTGTAATTATTATTGAACTTCCTCATCAGATGGATGAGTAATGTATTATTTTATCAAATGCAATGTAAGGAAACAAGTTTGTACTTTATGTTATCTTGAATGGAAATTTCAAATGGGATACAATGTTTATTTTTATGTTAATGTTAATTTTAATGTGCAATTCGAAATACTAAAGTCGTCTATGGAAACTCAAAGTAGTGTAACGTCGCGTAACTTAATGAATGTATGCAACTAATTAACTTAATAATCATACTTTAAAAAAAAATTATTACACCTTTATACACAATTGCAACATTCTTTAGGTTATTAAGATGGGGCATTACATGCATTTTGTTCAAATTATTAGTCTTGCTAGGAATTTTATGATCTTAATGTTAATTTATTTAAGGGTACTAAGGTCTAGGAGGAATTTATCTTAAATTTGCAAAGACTTGTAAACTGAGCACCAAAATTGTTAAAAATATTTTTTTAAATTGCTAGAAAAAAGAAAAGTGCAATGCCCAAGTCTTGGGATTTCATTAATACATATAAATTGGGTCCCCTGATAGTTTTTAATTCCCATATACTATTGAACATTCATTATGTATTCCACATTGAAGAGTGGAGGAAATTTTGAATTTCAAAAGGTGCAAGAGGAGTAGAATAATCAATGCATTTAGGAGTTACATTCAAGAAATTCCTCTAGAATATTTCCACACATGATATGGTGTCTTGGAAATAAATTTTACAATAGCATGGAAAGGAGTGTTCAAACACCCAACTATAAAAGAAAGAAAATGGAAAAATATGAAAATAAAAAAATAAGTTGCAGGAAGGGGTCAAGGGGCTAGTGTTCAAAAATGATTTTTTTGAGATTTTAGCTTGAAAATTAGCATGGTATTGCTGGTAGGAAAATTTTGAATCACTTGTATTCTTATAGATGAAGGTTAGAGCTTCTATTGTAAAAATTTTTAGAATTAATGGAGGTGTTTTGCATATTCAAAATAATTTCTAAAATTTGGTCTATCAAGAGATTTTTGCACACATTTGCATAAGTTTAAATGAATTAAATTTCTTAACTTTTGAGTTCATATATTTTCTATGAGTATTATTTTTCAGTCGAATAGATTAAAGGTTTGAGTGGTGGCTATGAAGATCAACACTTCGATTTGGAGTCTTGGTCTTCGATCTTGCATCATTTGTAAATCTAAATACTCCAAACTTGTGTGAAATACAACATTATTTAAATATTATAAAATTGTTGAGCATAATAAACAATTTGAACTACAAGTCGCTGAACATTTATTCAAAGAAATATGATACAAGATTAAGAATCACTTATGACAGTTCTATATTAGATTTCACCTTAAAAATTATATCAACTTTCTCCACAATGAAGGAAAAATATTATAAATATCATTGATCTCAATCACTTGAATACAATAGTTTTATTCTCCAAAACACCTACATTTATATACAAGTGAATTGTTAAGAAAAATAAGATTTAACCTACTTTTAACTCAACAATGGTGGATGCATTGCCATAACCAAATTTTAACTCAACAATAGTAAAGTATAATTGAACTAAATAATAAAATGTATGCATTATAATTAAAAAAATGAGATTTTTAATAATAAAAAGTTCAAAAAATAGGAAAAAAAAAATATCACTAAGATGAAGATTGTCATATAGTTCCCATAGACTAGTCTACTACTCAAGCATTCCTGAGGTCATCTATTACCTTTAGATTATCCAATATTAATTGATGATCAACATTACTAATTTTCCATAGTTCTTTTATTCTCGGTTTAGCATCATACTTCAATAGCTTAACATTTATTGCTATAGCTAGGTGTGAATAGATGAGTATGATTTTGTGATTCTCAAAGTCTTCAAATGTAGTTATATCATTCTTTCTAATCATATATGTTCACAACCAAGTTCCAACAATAACAATTAATCCTATAGTATATGTGAACCCATCATCATCTACCATAGCTTGTGTTAGCTTTTTTTTTCCTTGTACACATTATGTTAGCCAATAGTCTAATCTCTCTTCATTTCCATATAGTGCAACAATTGCATAAACATGTCTTGGTTGTACATGGTATAAAATATGTTCATATTAAAATGATATTTCCATGTCATTGAGTAAAGATGAATGATCTTGATATAAAGGGGTTAGATATCATGGAATCCATGTATCTATCTATTCACTTGGCTCAAAATGATCCCAATCACATTTAATATAACTCTAACAAAAATAAGATAATTCTTGTGTCCAAATAGTCCATGTACTTACATTTGAGCTTCAAAATGAATTCATCTTTGATTTTTTGTTGATTCTCTAACAATCCACTTTCTCTCCCACTACCCCATCATTAAATAGCTAGAAGGACCTATGCACTTCTGAATCAAGTGCCACTCCTTATGAAAATGGATAGTTGTACCACTTTTAACAAAATAATTTTCATCACTTAATGTTGTGCCACCTCTAATATTTAGTTTTTCTTTATCTAGAGATATCTTCACACATGCACCTACTCTATTATGCTCCCCTTTTTATGCTCAACTTTAAAAACTCCAAATATGAGGTATACCCCTCTTTGCATGCTTCCTAGTCAACCAATATAACATATGAGCATTCTTGAATTGACTGGTGCAATTATCTAAAAAAATGATATGTTGATCTATTCTAATATGTTTTTCCTATAAGAACTCAAAAATTGTTGAAAATAATATTGCACATACTTCGATGAATGATATTTTTCATTACTCATGTAAAAATGCACTATTTCTTAAGGTGTAAGAGGTGATCTTAAGTTGAACCACTAGAATCAATTCCTTTTCTAAAATTATGGTGGTTGTTATATGATTGTGATGAGGACCACACCGCTCAAAACCCACAGAAATCACAACAATAGATACTAGCACAAAAGATGCGAGACAAAAAAATGACTCACTTTCAATTATTTGTAGAAAATGAAATTACAAATTCAAAGCTTACATGCTACAACCTCATGGGCTTGATTCATTACAACAAAAATCAACTCAAAAAAGAAAATCTACTATTCAAAGCCACATTCTTAACTATTAGGGCCACTTTCTACAACCCCCACTCAACCCTTTTTATTTTCCCTAATAACCACCCTAGAATGTTCTAGAAAGATCAAATTTCCCCTTTTGTTTTGGTGCCAAAAGTCTCATCGAATGATTTCTAGCCTAGCAAATTTTTTTTATGAAATTCACTTTTTAGAGGACCAACTTCGCGAGGCCATAACTTTTGATCCAGGCATCCAATTCTCTATTATTCCATATCGTCAAAAATCTCTCAATGAGCTCTACAATGTGTGAACCCACTGTAGGTCGGTTCAGCCACTTTTAGAGTTGTTTCAGGGCCTCTAAAGTTTTATATCTGAATTTGAAGCCACATTGGAGAAATTTCCCGGGATGAAAACTTTAATTTCTCCCAAACCATGCAGGGTATTGAGGTAATTCTTTCACAACTAGAGATGTTTTTCAGCTCTACTCCTTGGGGTAAAATTTCACGTCCATATGAGCCCATTTTCGTTGACTTACTAAAAATAGTAAGTTCCTGTTTTTTAATATTTTTGATTCCTAACAGTCTTAAACCCCTTAAGTGCCATCATGGGACTCAAAAAAACTAAAGAAAATAAAGAAAACATTTTTTTTGGGTCGTGCAAGATTTCTATACACGGTTAGATGTTCTTGCATCAGACACCTAGGGTAATTCGAAAAGTGACCCTATCACTTCTCAGGAGTTAGAGGGAAACCAAGACAGTTAACCTTAGCCTCAGATAACCATGATGAATCTTCAACAGACCTTCCTCTCCATTTCACCAAGTACTCTACATATAGCATGTTTCTTGTGCTTCTACCCACATGACTATCTAGGATTTCTTCTCTCTTCCTTCTCTGAAGTAGGTGTTGGAATTTTCAACTGTTCATTTATCGGACCCTCCTCTATATCACCTTCATGATACTCTGTCAAATCAGAAATGTTGAACATAGGATAAATGTTTATTCCACTAGGCAACTCTACCTCATAATCATTTCCTGAATCATGCTTCTTCAAGATCTTGCATGGTCCAAACTTCTTCATCTTTAACTTGTTGTATGTACCAACTAGAAACCTTTCCTTTCACAAATGAACCATGACTTCATCTCCTACCTGGAACTCCTTATATCTCCTTTTCTGATCTGCTTGAACCTTATTTTGTGAGTTTATCTTGTTGATGTGTTTCTTCACTTCTTCATGCAATTTCTTTAGGTGCTCAACAAAATCTTCAGCCTCAACACTAATCTTCTCCCCCTTATCCATCTTTCTCATTTCAGAAGAATTTCTTGGACTACTCCCATGTACAATATGGAATGGTGATTTACCAGTGCTCTTATCAACATAATTGTTGTAAGAAATTTTTTCCTATAGTATAATAAAATCCCATCCCTTAGGCTTATCTCCTACTAAGCATCTTAGTAGGTTACCCAAACTCCTATTCACCACCTCTTTTTTTCCATTAGTCTGTGGATGGTGTGAAAAATTGAACTTCAAATCTGTCTTCAACTTCTTCTATAATGTCCTCCAGAAAAAACCAATAAATTTGGTATCTCTATCTGAAACTATACTCTTTGGTAGACCATGTAGTCTCACCACCTCTCTAAAAAACAACTCTACAACATGAACATCACTGGTCTTATGACATGGAATGAAATGTGCCATCTTTGAAAATCTATCCACCACCACAATTATGGAATCATGCCCTCTTCATGTCCTTAGTAGGCCAAGAAAAAAATTCATGCTAATATCCTCCCATGGCCTCTCATGTACAAGCAATGGCTGATACAATCCAATATTTTGACTTGTTCCTTTCGCCACCTGACATACTCTATAACTTTTTACAAAATTATTCACATATTGTTGTAACTGTGGCCAATAATAATTCTCACTAACAATAGCAATGGTCTTATCTTGACCAACTTTTCCAGCCAACCCTCCACTATAGTTCTCCTTGATTAGATTCTCTCTCATAGAACTCCTTGGAATGCACAATTGGCTTCCTCTAAACAACATCCCATCTTGGATTAAGAAATCCAACCATCTCATCCTATCCAATGTAATAGGTTCCAAAGAATCCCTCCAAGCTTCTGCAAAGTTTGGATCTTTTGGATACAAACTCTTGAGTTCATTGAACCCAACAACCTCTATATTCATTTCTATCAACAAATTTTTCTTTCTACTCAAGGCATCTGCAACTCTATTTGACCTTCCACTCCTATGCTTCAAAAACAAAGGTATAACTATACAAAAACTCAACCCATTTTAAGTGCCTTTGATTCAACTTTCCTTGACTATTGAGATACTACAAAGCCTAGTGATCAGTATATAAAAAAATTCTTTTAGTAACAAATAGTGTCTCCATTTATTCAAATTCTGAACTATAGCATAAAATTCTTGATCATAGACAAAATATTTCTTCTTAGCATCATTTAACGTCTCACTAAAATAGGTAACAGGCTTACCTTCTTGACTCAAAACAGCTCCTATGGCAGTGCCACTAGCATCACAATCTACCTAAAAGACCTTATTGAAATATGGAAGTGCCAAAATAGGTTGCTCTGTAACTTTCTTCTTCAACATATCAAAACTTTTGGCTGCTCCTATAGTCCACTTAAACTCTTTTCTATCCCCTCTCATCGCTTTAGTTAGAGGTGCACATATACTACTGAAATTCTTAATAAACTTTTTGTAAAAACTTGCTAGACCATGAAATGATCTTACCTCTATAAAATTCCTTGGGGTAGGCCATTCAATGATAGCTTTCACCTTCTTTGGATCCATTTTAAGACCCTCTACCGAGACAAAAAATCCTAGATACACCAACTCTCTCTTCACAAAACTACATTTCTTCAAATTAATCAATAGCTTCTCCTCCCTTAGTCTCTCAAAAAACTTTTTGGATATGCATCATGTGCTCCTCCAATGTCATACTGAAAATAAAAATATTATCCAAATAAACAATAACAAATTTTCCTAAAAATTCTTTCAATACCTCATTCATAAGCCACATAAAGGCGCTCAGTGCATTGGTTAGCCCAAAAGGCATGACTAACCACTCATACAAGCCATCATTGGTTTTGAAGGTTGTCTTCCATTCATCTCCTTCTCTAAACTAGATCTAGTGATAGTCACTCTTTAGATCTATCTTCGTGAAGTACTCAACTCCACTCTAAAAATCCATAATGTCATCCATTCTCGCTAAGGGAAATCTATACTTGATGGTGGTCTTGTTGATGGTTCTAGAATCTGTACACATCCACCATTCCCCATCCTTCTTTGGTGCTAGTATTATAGGTACTACAGATGGGCTCAAACTCTTTCTGATCAATCCCCTTCCACAACAACTCTTGCACTTGTCTATTCAACTCTTCACTCTCTACTGGAGTCATACGATGAGCTGCCTTATTTGGAAAACTGGCTCTAGGAATTAGGTGCATCTAATGACTAATCTTTCTTATAGGAGGTAAACCTTCAAGTAAATTATCAGAAATAATAGCTTGAAACTCATTCAACAAATCTGAAACCTCTACAGGTACCTTAGTTGTATCTTCTTTATCAACTCTAGGAATCAATGCAAAACACATATGATCATGCTTCATACCTTCTAGGAACTTTCTTCCATCAACCAAACAAATTCTTGCATTAATATATACCTTTTCATCTTCCTCTTTCAATGGCTTCAACTTATGATGAACTCCATCCTTTTTCAAAGAATAGGTGTTGGCATGTCCATCATGTATTGCTCGTCGATCAAACTACCATGATTTGCCTAACAACATATGACAAACATCCATAGGCATAATATCACATAATACCTCATCATGGTAATTTTTAATCTTGAACTTTACTAGACATTGTTCATTTACCAAGGCTTTATGGTCCTACAACCAAGCAATCTGGTATGGGTTCAAATGCCTTTTTCTCTCCAACTACAACTTACTAACCATTTCTTTTGAAACAACGTTATCAGTACTACCTCCATCAATAATAACATTGTAAACTTTACCTTCACACTTACATTTGGTGTGAAAAAAATTCTTCCTTTAAGTTGGCTCATTCTCCTCATTCAGCAAGGCTCTTCTAGTAACAAGAACCTCTCCTCTTTCTGTATCCTCAGAATGTGAAGAATCAACATCTTCATCAACATGTGCAACTTGTGCATTACCCTCAGGTCTTCTATTTGTCCTTCCTTGATATTGGGGACACTCATAGGCTTTGTGTCCTTCTTCTCCACATTGGAAATAGGTTCCATGGAAGCCTCCTCTTCCTAGTCCTTGTCCAGATCTTCCTCTTCCTCTTTGGTCTACATTATTCTAATCACAAGGATGGTAGGCGTTATCTCCTTTCTAGGTCTGACTGCTACTGGAGCCTCCACCCTTCTTTTGATCTTCATTTTGACCTCCATATGACTGTCCACTGGTCTTTCCTCCATATCCTCCACCTTGTTGTTTTCTCTCAAACCTCTTATTTAGTCATTCTCCAACCTTTAGAGAAAACTGTTAAGTGTCCTCAATGGTGGTCATTCTTACTAGTGCCAATTCCTCTTGTATACTTGGCTTCAACCTATTAATATAATAAGAAAATTTCTCCTTATTTTCCTCAGAATGTCCTATCTGAATTAGGACCTTGTGAAATTCCTCTATGTATTCTTTCACTATCCTTATTCCTTGCCTCAAGCTCTACATCTTCTTGAGTAGCTCCAATTCTTAATCAACTAGAATAAATTGTTTCTTCAATTTTTACACTATTCTATCCCATCTAGAAATTTTATCTTTCCCTTGTCTTCCTCTTTCTAGTTGGACCTCTTTCCACCATATACTAATGTGACCTTTCAATTTTGTCTTTGCAAACCTTACTCTGTGAGGATCTTCAATCTCCTCAAACTCAAAAAATTCCTCCATGTCATTGATCCAATCAATCAATTCTTTAGGATTCAAATTTCTACTAAAAGTTGAAACCTCCATTTTAGGTCTTCCCAATGCTTAAGATTTCTCACAATAATCTTCTTTCTCTAGGATCCATTGGATCTTGCTCTTCCTTTTCCATTTCCTCATCTGTTTCATCTTCACTACCATCTCTGTCTCATTGCACATCTCTTCTTCAAAGCTCTTGTTGCAAGGTTTCTAATTTCCTTCTAACGGCTCTAATTTCATCTCTAGGTGGACCTCCTCCACCTCGACCTCTATCTCTACCATGCTGGGAATGTCTTGGAGGCATCTTGAATTCAACCCACACTCATAGGTCCTACTATAACTGCCTCATATTCGGTGCTTTGTTATAGGCTCAAGAACTCTTGTTCTGATACCAGTTGATGAGGGCCACACCCCCCAAAACCCACATAAATCACAACAAAGAATACCAACATAGAAGATGGAAGACAGAAAAATGACTCACTTTCAATTATTTTTAGAAAATGAAATTACAGATTCAAATCTTACGTGCTACAGCCTCATGGGCTTGATTCATTACAACAAAAATCAACTCAGAAAAGAAAATCTACTATTCGGAGCCACAATTTGCATTATTAGGGCCACTTTATACAACCGCCACTTAACCCTTTTTATTTTCCTCAATAACCACCCTAGAATGTTCTAGAAAGATCAAATTTCCCCTTTTGTTTTGACACCAAAAGTCCCACCGAATGATTTCTAGCCTAGGAAGATTTTTTTATGAAATTCAACTTTTAGAGGACCAACTTCGTGGGGCCATAACTTTTGATTTGGGCATTTGATTCGGTATTATTGCATATCATCAGAAAGCTCTTGATGAGCTCTATAATGCATGAACCCACCGTAGCTTGGTTTAGCCACTTTTTGAGTTGTTTCAGGACCTCTAAATTTTTATATCTAAATTTGAAGTCGCATTGGAGAAATTTCCCAGGACGGAAACTTTAATTTCTCCCAAATCATGTGGAGTATTGAGGTGATTCTTTCGCGACCAGAGATGTTTTTTAGCTCTACTCCTTGGGGTAAAATTTCAATACGAGCCCGTATTGGATGACTTACTAAAAATAGTAAGTGCTCATTTTTTTCTATTTCTAATGTCTGACAATATTAAACCCCCTTAAGTTCCATCATGGGACACAAAACAACTAAATAAAATAAAGAAAACATTTTTTTTGGGTGATGCAAGATTGCCCTGCAGTGCTAGATGCTCCTATATTAGATTGTTGGCATTTGTTGTCATTGATGTCAACACTCAATTTGGGTTGTCATTAATGCTTGTAGTTTGGGCTATCATTGGTTGTATGTTGTTAATACTCTATGATGATATGTTCATGGTTGGATATAATTCTTTTGATGTTGTTGATGTTCATGGTTGGATGGCATTCTTGTTTGATGACAAGTAGAGATGTATTGAGTATGGTTGTTGTTAGAAGAGATGATATCATGATGATACATTAAGATGAGGATTAAAAGTAATGCTGAAATTGGAGAGATGTTGATGATCTCTGGTATGTTATATGCTCTCTCCTATTGTTCCTAAGGAAGTATGTGCTACTACAAGGAAGTTCTAGTCTCCACAAGGTTGGTGAAAGTTTATGCTAAAGGAATTTTCTTTGAAGACTATTTGGGAGAATGATCCACATTCCTTTTCCTTTGATGAGGTGGTCTTGTGGTTTGTGATTTAATGTTTATGCTCTATGGATTTTTCACTCCTATATTTTTAGGTCACATGTGTTGTCAAGGAGGTTTCTAGTAAATGCAGTGGGTTGGAAATTTTTGTTGCTTGTCAGGGCTGGTCCAAAAAATTCTCTGCATTTCTTTGCATTGATGTTTTTTATCCTATGGTTTGGTGAACATTCTCTCAGTGTTTGTGTATTTTCTCAATTTATATTTCATGTGATGGTGTTTACCGTAAGTTTGTGTGTTAATATTCTATCTCATGGTTGTCTATTTTGTGCTTCTAGGATGAAGTGCTCTATTTTTGTTTGGTTTGCAGTGGTTTTCTGTGGCATGACAATTTGAAAGAAGTATCTAGAAGTTTTTTGGATGTTCATGGAATGTCTCTTTATGGTCCGCACATCAATGGTTTATCTCTTTGGTGCCACATATTGTTTTGAGTTGGTTTTCTAGAAATTTTTGGATGTTTGGATGACAAGTATTATTCTCTTGCTTGCACTATATGCTTGGGGGTCTACACAAACATTGAAGTTGTGTAAAGTTGTGTTTGGGTCCTAACCTATCTTGTTGAGGATTGCATTTGAGAAAATTTAGTTGAAAGTGTGCTTTTGGGCCGACTAGTAATGTGATACATGTTTACTTTTAGTCAACTTGGGTTGTTGTGTGGTAGTGTGTGTGTTGTTTGGGATCACATTCAAAGATGGAATAAGTTATTTTTTGTCCTTAATATCTCCTCGATAGGACTGCATTATGTTTTTATGACTGACATAATTGAGGTTTTGTGATCTTGCGAAGGATATAAATGGAAGAAAAAATCTGTTGTAGGATGAGTGTGAGTGTCATGGTCTATGAGTATGGAATGATGTAGAGAGTAGTGGAAAATAAATATCAGGTAAGCTTTAATGCCTTAGTTAAAATAGTTTATTATTGACATATGTTGTAACTTTAAATTTTCATGTATCTTGCTATCAAATAGTGAGTCTCTTTAGTAGGTCCTTTTATTTTGTATATTTCCCTAGGGTTGTGTGACTCAGTACTATAAGTACTTTGTATATTTCCCTAAGGTTGTATGCCTTAGCTTGCAAGTCCATCAGGGAGTGATGTGCTTCCTTAAGAAGCGAGCCTTAAAATAAATTGTAATTTTGTAAGCAATGAGCATCAATGAGCTTCATTTCTCATTGTGGTTTTTCCCTTCTTGGGTTTTCCACGTAAATCTAGTGTTATCTTGTGCATGCGTTTTCCTTTTCCTATCTTTCATAATTGTTGATTTGATTAAAAGTATAAATTTGCATTTTGTTGAAGGGTTTAAGATCTGAAGGGTTTAATTTTTAAAGATATTGATTCACCCCCTCTCAGTATCTGGGTGTGTTCAACAATTGGTATTAGATAAAATTACCTCTGAAGAAGATTAACCACTTGAAGAAAGGTCTAGGATGACACATGATGGATCTTACAAGGGTCTTAGGATTGATGGGTCAAATTACACCTTTTGGAAAGTAAGAATGGAAGCCCATCTAAATTCTCCAAGTTTTGTTGTTTGGTAATTTGTTAAGGATGGTTACACTGCTCCAACTACTCCTCAAATAGATCCAGTTGAGATTAGGTTGTATGAGAATAATTCCAAGGAAAATAATGCTATCTTGTGAGGGTTAGCTGATTTAGAACTTTTGAAGATGATGAGTTGCATTTCTACTAAAGATGTATGGGAAAAGTTGAGCAACATTTATGAAGGAGATAATAAAGTGAAGCAAGCCAAGATCAAAATCTTCAAGAGTAGATTTGAGACCCTAAGGGTGATAGAGGATGAAGATATTGCTAGTTATATGCTCCGGGTGGATGAAATAGTTACTAGCTGATGCAGGAGCATCCTAGGTGAAATTGTGATCAACATCAACCAAAAAAAGGAGTGATTTAAATTTTTATTTTTATTTTATTTTAATAATTTTGTGTGATAAATAAATGTGACATTAAGGCCAAAATATGGAATTAAATAATTGGCTTTATTTTATTGTTGCGAAAATTGTGGTGTTGGGGATAGTTTAGGAAACAAATTTGAGTTTTTAAAGTTCAAAAAGGAAAAAATGCATTATGGGCATGGATGTTTTGGGGAAATACAAGTGGGAACAACTCATTAAATCCCCTTAACAGTAGCATGAAATATTTGGATGCCCAAGTTGTGTAACTATTTATTTTTGCTAAGTTCAACTCTTATTTGTGAGGAAGTGGCTACTTTTCTTGGCCTAATCTTTAGTGAGAGTGTTTTGGAGTTTGTAAATGCATATTTTAATATTTTATTTCTTGATTATGGAGGTTTTTTCTAGGTTTGAGGCATTACATTTCTTGGGAGTTACATTTTTGGTTGAAAAAGGCAAAGAGGAAGGCATGATAGGGGCGAGGGGATTCATTATTGTAGGCTAGAATGGGGAGTGGAAAGAAAAGGGCATATATTTTTCTCCAAGGGAGGTTGGAATACATTTTTTTTAGGTATGAGGGTTTGAAGACAACAACTTTAAGTTTCAAAATCATTGTGCAAGACAGGAACAATTGCAGGTTAAAGATTGCCACTACAAGTTGTGGATTGAGTTTGTATGTGAAGTGAAAGAGTTGTTTTGACGTAGTTTGTTAATTTCTTGTCATAGATGAGTTTGAGGATAATTTATATTTCTGTACATCAGTCCATGAGGCTAATTTATTTGTTGTAATCATATTTACTGATGGTTTTGTATGCATTTCTAGAGTTTGGAAAAACTATGTTGAAGAAGTTGAATATAAGAGTTATAGTCTTGTTACAAATTTTGGCACATTGATTTTTGTTTTGTTAAAAGTTGTTTGACATGGTTTGTGTGAGATTTCATCTTCATTAGTGGTATTAGAGTAGGATTTATTGAGTGTGCAGGAAGAAGCACCAATTGGAGGCAATTTGCACCAAGACCTGAGGGTGGAGATTGTGTGGTTTTATTGTAGATGGATGTGCAACTTGCAAAAAGAAATTTTTAGATGTTTGAGGAACTGAGCTTCCCATGGTTGTGAATAGATCACCGAAGGAGGTAGTTTAAAATTATATTGGTGAATATTGAAAGAGAGTTTTGTAAACAGATCGCTGAAGAAGGCAATTTACATAAGTAAAACCTGAGGGTTTGAAGATTTGTGTTGTTAAGGCATTGAGAGGTCTTGAAAATGGATAATAGAAGAGTTGAAGCTATTTTTTATTATCTTTATAGTGATTCTTTGAATGCAGGAAAGAAAGAGGATGCAACAAAGTGTCATGCATGTGACATCGAGGAAGAGGAAGAGGATGAGTGCGAAAAGATTGAGGAACTAGAAGCTAAGGGATGTCTATTGGAATACATGGAGGATGAGACTACAATTATTATAGTAGTAGAAGAGAGTTCTTTAAATAACACTATGAAGTTGAGAAGGATGATTTACTCATTCAGATTAAAAGATAATGGGATTAAATTATTGCAAGGGAAGAAAAAGTTGTAGCAGTGGAAAATACTGAGGTAAAATTTAATTTTGATAAATGTTATTATGAAGATGAATGTGAGTACAATGAAGTTTCAATAGAAGAGTGTCCTTTGAGGGACATAGAAGAAAGTGAAGGGGATGACTTATTGATGTGGATGGTAGCAATTGAAAAAGAGTGGGATGAGTTAATCTCAGGTGAGATGAAGGTTGCAGCAGAAGGTGAGGTAAAATTAGATTTTGATGTTTGCTTTGTTGTAGAATTTATTGCAGTAGTAGATCAATTTGATAAAGTTGAATTTGAAGAGTGTAAAGTGAAGGTAAATGAAGAGTTTTCTAATAAATATTTGTTAGAGAAGAGTGGAGATGAAGATGTTTTGATTTCTGACAATGGTTCCTTGTTAGGGAAAGTAGAAAATGAGTCTCTTGTTAATGGAACTGATATTATTTTGAGTGAAATAAATCAGATTGCAGCGATGTTATGCCCTATAGAAGGCATTGAAATATTGAAATTTCAGGGAGAAGACATGGTGGAAGGAGAGGAGAAAGGTAAAACAGCAATAGAGGTAATGAAGTACTTTTTTTTTTTTGAAGGTGGAGGTATATGTTTGATTGTTAATTTTGTTGGAATATATAGGTGGGAGGTCAAATTAAAAGTTTTGAAATACATGAAAGGTAGAGGAGTAAAGATGAAAGGGTATAATGTTGTAAGCTTGCGGAATTTGATGAATATGAAAATTCTGAAAGACAAAGAAATGAGGTGGATCCAAAAAATGGAAAAGTTCTACAAAAAAAATTGAGTGTAACTCAAGAAACATTTCTTTCTACCTAGGGTGTCTGATGCAAGAGCATCCTAGGTGAAACTGTGATCAACATCAACCAAAAAAAGGAGTGATTTAAATTTTATTTTAATTTTATTTGAATATTTTTTGTGAGAAATAAATGTGACATTAAGGAAAAAATATGGAATTAAATAATTGGCCTTATTTTATTGTTGCAAAAATTGTGGTGTTGGAGATAGTTTAGGAGGAAAATTTTGATTTTTTGAAATTTAAAAAGGAAAAAATACATTATGAGCATGGATTATTTGGGGAAATACAAGTGGGGACAACTCATTAAAGCCCCTTAACTATAGCATGAAATATTTGGATGCCCAGGTTTTATAACTGTTGATTTTTGCTATGTTCGGCTCCTATTTGTGAGGAAGCGGCTACTTTTCTTGGCGTAATCTTTAGTGAGAGTGTTTTGGAGCTTGTAAATGATTTTTTTAATATTTTATTTCTCAATTTTTGAGAGTTTTTCTAGGTTTGAGGCATTACATTTCTTGGTAGTTACATTTTTGGTTGAAAAAGGAAAAGAGGAAGGCATAATAGGGGCAAGGGCATTCATTATTGCAGGCCAGAATGGGGAGTGGGAAGAAAAGGGCATAGATTTTTCGCCAAGGGAGGTTGGAATAAATTTTGTTGTAGGTATGAGGGTTTGAAGACAACTTTAAGTTTCAAGATCATTGTGCAAGACAGGAACAATTGCAGGTTGAAGATTGCCACTACAAATTGTGGGTTGAGTTTGTATGTGAAGTGAAAGGGTTGTTTTGATGTAGTTTGTTAATTTCTTGTTATAGATGAGTTGGAGGATAATTTATATTTCTGTACATTAGTCCATGAGGCTGAGTTATTTGTTGTAATCATATTTTCCAACGGTTTTGTATGCACTTCTAGAGTTTGGAAAAACTATGCTGAAGAATTTGAATCTAAGAGTTATAATCTTGTTGCAAATTTTTGCACATTGATTTTTGTTTTGTTAAATGTTGTTTGACATGGTTTGTGTGTGATATTCCCTCTTCATCACTAGCATCAAAGGTCTTGGTGGAGGAGTGAAAGAAGATGAGATTGTGAAGAAGGTTTTGATATCTCTCTCTAAAGCTTATAGTCATAAGGTATCTTCTATTAAGGATTCTAAGGACTTGGATAAGTATTTAGTAGATGAAATGTTTGGTGATCTCATATCCTTTGAAATGAGAGAGTTTGACAAAGATTCTCCAAAGAAGGAAGCAACATTCAAAACCAAAAAAAATATAGAAGATGAAACAACCAATTAGAATGATTACTTTGATGAAGAATAAAAATTTCTGAGAATATTGAAGAAAGGCACCGACAAATACAAAGGTAAGTTACCTTTCATGTGTTTCAATTGTGGGAGGAATGATAATTTTTCTTCTAAATGTCCTTTTAAAGAATCAGAAGATGTCAACAAAAGAGGGAAGTTCAAAAGGAGTCTTTATTCCAAGGAGAGCATTTTTTCTTCAAAAGGAAAGGAAAATGATTCAAATGATGAAACCCTATTCATGGATGTGAAAAAAAAATATGATATTGAAGAATTCAAGAAGTCTGGTACCTTGTAGGCTAATAAAGGTAATGAAAGATCAATGGTTGTGTGGACTTCCTTTCATGCAAAGGAAGAAAAAAAGCTTGGATGATTGAAAGATGTTTCTCTAAACACATGACTAGTGACAAGATAAGGTTCATTGGTCTTAATAATTGTAATGGTGGAGGTGTTAATTTTGGTGGTGATGAGTCAACACAAATTTGTGGAAAGGGTGCTCTAAAAATTAATGGAAAGAAGAGGACTAAGGATGTCATCTATGTCAAAGGATTGAAGCATAATATTCTTAGTGTCAACTAGATGTGCAACAAAGGATACAACCTTACATTTCATGCTAAAGGATATGAGATTAGGAAGGTAGGGTCCAGAAGATTAGTTGTAGAAGGCACTAGGACAAATGGAAATTTATATCATCTAAAGGACGAAAATGGAAGAATCTATTTATTGGATCAATCTAGTTAGTATTGGATGTGGCACAAGAGGATGAGACACATCAATATTGAAAATACGGTAAATATCAACTCTACTCATGCAGGGAGAGATATGCCCAAGATAACTAAGTTGACAAACAAATTATGAAAGGAGTGCCAAATGGGAAAGAAAACAAAGAAAAAATTCAAGAGAAAGGAGTGTTCTTTTACACTGCCATTGGAGTTGATTCACACTGACCTATGTAGACCTAAAAGAACAAAGAGTCAACAAGGTGAAAGGTATTTCATGTTGCTTATTGATGATTACTCTAGAATGACATGTCACATTTTTAAGAGAAAAATTAGAAGCCCTTGATAAGTTTAAAATATTCAAAGAAAAAGTTGAGAATGAAATGGATGATAAGATAAAATTCTTAAGATTAGATAGAAGAGGTGAATTTACTTCAAATGAATTTGAAATTTTTTGTGAAGATCATGGTATTAGGAGACATCTTTCTAATCCTAGAACTCCTCAGCAAAATTTGGTAGTGGAAAGGAAGAATAGGACTATGCAAGAGATGGCTAGGGTTATGTTGAAAGAAGTTGATGTGCCAGATATGCATTAGAAGGAATTTTTTCATACTATTGTCTATTTTCTTAACAAAGTATAATTAATGGTCAATAGCACTAAGAGCCCTAATGAGCTATGGTATGGAAGGCCTCATACTATTAGATACTTTAGGATCTTTAGCAACAAATGCTAAATCAGAAGAGATAAAGAAGACCTTGGAAATTTGGATTCAAGGCATGATGAAGGTATCTTTATTGGTTACTCAACTAGAAGAAAGTCCTATAGATGCTAAAACAAGAGATTGGGAAAGATGATTGAAAGCATAAATGTTAAGGTAGATGAAGATTTGTGTAAAAACTCATAATAACTAGAGGTTTGCATATCTAATAAACCTCCCTACATTAGAAAATAAGAAGAAGAAGAAGAAGAAGAAGAAGAAGAGAGAAAGAAGAGAAGAAATAATAATTAAAAAAGGTTCCTAAGACTCCAACAAAGTTTGTGTAGAAGAACCATTTAGTAGATAAAATAATTGGAGATAATAATGAAGGTGTGATGACTATGAGAAGGCTTGAAAAAGTAAGTGAGAAAGTGAATTTTTGTTTAATATAAAAAGTAGAGCTCAAGAACTTTCTCAATGCTATAAAATATGAAGAAGGTTGGATGAAGGCAATGGAAGAGGGATTGAATCAGATAGAAAATAATTTTGACATGAGATTTGGTTCCTAAACCAATTGATAAGAATGTTATAGGAACAAAGTGGGTGTTCCAAAACAAGATAAATGAAGTTGTAAGGAACAAGGATAGATTGGTATGTAAGGGTTATTCACAAGTTGAAGGTATTGATTTTGAGGAGACTTTTTCTCTAGTAGCCAAAATGGAGGCAATAAGGATGTTTCTTTCCTTTGATGCTCACAATAATTTCAAAGTCTATTAGATGGATGTCAAGTCAACCTTCTTGAATGGTGATTTAGAGGAAGATGTATGTATTGATAAACTAGATGGTTTCTATCTATCAAAAGATCTCAACATGGTTTGTAGACTAAAGAAAGTTTGTATGGACTCAACAAAGATCCTAGAGCTTGGTATGCTTAGTTGGATAAGTAATTACTTTAGAAAGGATTCAAGAAAGGTATTGCAAATAGTAATATTTATATTAAGGTAGAGGAAGACAAGATTTTAATAGTTTTTTTTTATGTTGATGATATCATCTTTGGTGGAGATGATAATATGTGTAAGAAGTTTGTAGAAGAGATGGTGAAAGAGTTTGATATTTCTATGATTGGTGAATTCTCTTTCTTCCTTGGACTTCAAATTTTTCTATGAGATGATGGCATATTTTTTTCTCAGGATAGGTATGTTAAAGATATGTTGAAGAGGTTTGGAATGGAGGATTCCAAACCTGTAAGTACTCTTATGGTCATTGATTGTTCCTTGAGAAAGACTGATGAGTCACCTGAGGTTGATCAGACTCTTTATAGGTCTATGATTTGAGGTTTATTGTACTTGAATGCTTCTAGACCTGATATTATGTTGGTAATATGTTTGGTTGCTAGATATCAAGCAAATCCTAAGAAAACTCATGAGAAAGTAGTAAAAAGAATATTCAAATATTTTAAGGGAACTCCAAATTATGGTTTGTGGTATAAGAAGGATGATAACTTCAATTTGGGTAATTATATTGATGTTGATTGGGTAGGATATGTGGATGACCAAATAAGCACTAGTGGAAGTGAATTTTTGTTAGGAGACAAATTGGTATATTGGTTCAGTAAGAAGTAGGACTCAATGTCCTTATCCACAACAAATATAAGTATATTGCTCTAACATCTTGTTGCACCCAAGTACTTTGGATGAAGCATACTTTCAAGGATATAAAGGTGGTGTATGATGAACCCACTCCAATATTATGCAATAACACAAATGCAATAAACATTTCCAAGAATTCGGTGATGCATTCAAGGAACAAACATATTTCTATCTGGTATCACTTTCTAAGGGAGAAGGTTACAAAACAAGAAGTTAGTTTGGAGTGTGTGCCTACTCTGGATCAAATTGTAGAAATATTCACTAAGGCGCATTCAAAAGATACTTTTCAGTATCTTCGGTAGAAGTTAGGGGTTATTGCACCTCATTTTTCTAAGTAGATGCATAGATGGTGCATCTATCTAGGGGGAGAAATTCATGTCATATCCTTTTTCTCCTAGAATGATGTATGCTATCTCTCAAGGGGAGTAGGTAGTTGGTTGGTTGCTGCTAATAGGGGGAGCATGTACAATTGGTTGAAGAATAAGTGTTGTTGGTAAAAAGGGGGAGAATGTGTTAATGTTTTAATCAAGATCCTTGGCCCTTTGTCCTTGATGTCAAAGGGGGAGAATGTGCAAGTGTGTGTTGTCATCAATGTCAAAGAGGTAGATTGTTGGTACTAGTTGTCATTGATGTCAACACTCAGTTTGGGTTGTCACTGGTTGTTTGTTTTGATACTCTATGATGATGTGTTCATGGTTGGATATTATGCCATTGATGTTGCTGATGATCATGGTTGAATGTCATGCCTTGTTTGATGACAAGTAGAGATGTATTGAGTATGGTTGTTTTTAGAAAAGATATCACGATGATACATTAAGATGAGGATTAGAAGAATTAAGATGATGCTCAAAAGCTAGAGAGATGTTGTTGATGGTTTCTAGTATGTTTTATGCTATCTATTTTTGTTCTTGAGGAAGTATGTTTTTCTAAAAGGATGTTATAATCTTCACATGTTGGTGAATTTTTTTTCCTAGGAAGTTGCTTTAAGTACTATTTAGGAGAGATTGTTGGAATTGGTTCTCATTGATGGCAACAATCAGTATAGGTTGCCATTGATTCTTGTAGTTTGGGTTGTCACTGCTTGTATGTTTTTGATACTCTATGATGATATGTTCATGGTTGGATATCATGCCTTTGATGTTTCTGATGTTCATGGTTGAACGTCATGCCTTGTTTGATGATAAGTAGAGATGTATTGAGTATGGTTGCTATCAGAAGAGATGATATCATGATGATACATTAAAATGAGGATCAAAATCATTAAGATGAGGATTAGAAATAATGTTGAAATTGGAGAGATGTTGTTGATCGTATCTAGTATGTTATATGCTCCCTCTTGTTATTCCTAAAGAATTATGTGTTACTGCAAGGAAGTTTTGGTCTTTGCATGTTGGTGAATGTTTCTGCTATAGGAAGTTTCCTTGAAGATTGTTTGGGAGAATGCTCTATGTTCCTCTTTCTTTGATGAGGTGGTCTTGTGGTTTGGGATTTAATTTTTATGCTTTGTCGATGTTTCACTCCTATCTTTTTAGGTCATGCGTGTTACCGAGGAGGTTTTTGGTAATTGCAATTGGCTGGCAATTTTTGTTTCTTTTCGAGATTGGTTCAAAAAATACTCTACATTTCTTCACATTGATGTTTCTGCTCTTGTAGTTTGGTGAACATGATCTTAGTGTTTATATAGTGTCAGTTAAAAATTCATGTGATGGTGTTTATTACAAGTTAGTTTGTTATTGTTCTATCTCATGGTTGTGTATTCTATGCTTCTGGGATGAAGTGATCTATTTTTGTTTCCTTTGCAGTGGCTCTTTGTTGTATGACAACATGAAATAAGTATCTGGAATTGTTTTTGGATGTTCATGGAATTCCCCTTTATGTTCCACACATCAATGATTAATCTATTTGGTGCCACATATTTTTTGAGTTGGTTTTCTAGAAATTTGTGGATGTTTGGCCAATATGGTTTGTTCTCTTGCTTGCACTATGTGATTGGGGGTCTATGCCAACGTTATAAGTCATGTTAAGTTGTGTTTGGGTCTTGACCTACTTTTTGAGAACCACATTGAAAAAATTTAGTTGAAAGTGTTTTTTTGGGCTGACCAGTAATGTGCTACACATTTCATCTTCACATTTCCTTATTGCTGACTTGATTTGTTGTGCGCTAGCATGTATTGTTTGGGATAACATTGGAAGATGTAATAATTTTTTTTTGGTCCTCTCTATATCCTAGATAGGACCACATTATGTTTTCATGGTAGACTTGTTAGAATCATTATTTATCTTCTATCTTGGCCAACCTAATTGAGGTTTTATGATCTTGTAGAGGATATAAATAGAAGAAAAAATATATTGCAAGATGAGTGTGAGTATGGTGGTGTGAAAGTATAAAATGATGTAGTGAGTTATGGAAAATAAATATCTTATGAGATTTAATACCTTAGTTAGCAGAGTGTATTGTTGACATATATTGTAACTTCAAATTTTCATGTATCATGTTATTAGATAGTGAGTCTCTTCGACAATTCCTTATAATTTGTATATTGCCCTGGGGTTGTGCACCTTAGTACTTCAATTCCTTTGTATCTTTCCCTAATATTTTGTGCCTTAGCTTGCAAGTCCATTAGGGAGCACTTTGCCTCCTTATACAATGATCCCTAAAACAAATTGTAATTCTATAAGCACTTAGCTTCCTATATTGTGAGATTTTTCATCGTGGTTTTTCCCTTCTTTGGTTTTCTATGTAAATTTGGTGTTATATTGTGCATGTGTGTTCACTATCCTATCTTTCATTACTAATAATTTGGTTAAGTGATATTGATTTGTTAATAATTGTTTGATCTTGTTATAAGTCTAAATTTGTTGTTAAAGGGTTTAAGATATGAAGGGTTTAAGTTTTAATAGATATTGATTCACCCCCCCTCTCAGTATCTGGGTGTGTTCAATAATGATATTCCTTAACATTGGGGGAATTTTTATCTACCAAAGGTTACGAGTGATTGACCATCAACCAATTTACCCTTCGATTTGAATTCTAATGATATGGGGTTGGAATTGTATTTTTGATGCAATGAAATAATATAACTACATAAACTAAGAAAATGCAACATTCTGAGATTAATTATGAAAAAATAAAAACACACAAAAAAAATTGGAATCCAAAAATGTAGAAGAAAAACACTAATGCACCTGGGGTTTTAATCTAAGCTGATTTTGGGTGGTCTAGGGTGGAAGGATGCCCTAGATTGGGGATATGAAACTTAAAATTGACTTCACAAGCCTCAGGTCTCTGGTGTTGAGCTTCTTACTTTTGGGTTTGGTCATTGGATCTTCTTCTATTATTGAGAAAGTGTGAGTTTTATATCTTGTCAACTTGTAGGGTTATGATGCATGAATGAGAAAATTTTCTTCAATCTTCCTCCACTTCACTTCAAATTTTCAACCTGCAGACACAAAAGGAGAGGAAGGGTTGTTCCATATTGGGGATTTCCTTAATAAAACCCCTGTTGGAAACAAGCACCACTGAGAGGGGGGGTGAATTAGTGTTGTGCAAAAATTAAATTTATTATTCTGATCTTTAACTCACTTAAGCTTTCAAAAAAAAAATGCATGAATAGAAAGCAAACAATCACAAGACCATAACACTAGGATTTTTATGTGGAAACCCTATTAGGGGAAAAACAATGGTAGATGGACAATCCACAATATAATCTAAGTATACCCAAAAGAAAGATTAGAAAATGGGAATGCACTTGCATTCATGCACATTGCCTAGAGCTCACTACTCAAAATAGAAAGGATCATTGCCTTACAATGATTTGGATTAGATCCAAGAGAATGAATTGAAGGAATAACATCTACAAATGCTTGATTATAGTTTTGGTTAAGCTCAACAGTTGATATTTTGTCCTTCTGACTGATTCAATAATTCTGCTCTACTTTGCACAAACTCGCACTACAAAAACCTTGATGCACAAGTGAAACTATGCATAATTGCTTAATCAACCTTCTAATAATCGCCAACACCTTTCAACACATATTTCTCACACACAAAATGATATAACTGATCACTTATATATCTGTAACAAAGGATTTAATCGCTACAAGTCGGCTTCAATAAAACTTAAAAATATTAGCAACTGTCGGCTCAAATCTTGAGTAATATCCAATGTGCATCCACAATGGTCATCCACAACTTAGGTTGGACCCAATACATAATGATCAAACACAAAAATATTCGAATAAACATTCCTCAAATATCCACAACACATTATATCAACTGAGTCGGCCACAAAACACTGATAAACAAAAAGATATCAACCAGATATCCAAAATTACACATAGCTTGGTACAAGGCATTAAGATTTCTAGATAACATAAGAAATATACTAATAAACCTCCCATGAGATCCACAACTCAAAATAGTAAGAAAAATTATGTTTATGAATCGATGATCACCAAACTGTCGGATGCTCTGTTCTTCTGACTGTTTGTAAACTATCTTTTGGTGGGAGAAAATGATGATGTGCGGATCAGTCACCAAGTAGGGTTGCCATCAATGACAACACCTGAAAGAATTTATAGTGTCTCTTGCCAAAAATCTCCCCCTTTGGCATTGATGGCAACACTTAGTGAAAAATGACTAAGTGTCGGATCAGTACCCCTATGAACTACACTGCCACTTCAAAACTCCAAAAGGATCTACAATACAACTCCCCTTAAGATGACTCAGCATTTTTCACTGTATAACTCTCCCCGTTTGACATCAATGGCAAAATTGGGGACCCAAAAAACAAAATTTCAAAACTGTACAAGCATAACCTGACTTACACAAATTTGAAAACATCCGCAAAATCATTCTTCAAAACACTTAAATTTGTGTTCCAAACCTTTTTGAAACTCTCCAAAATTCTTATGTGACCACAAAGTAAACAAGACAGAGTTTTTGCAGCTTCAAGATTTACTGGGTCACGAGCTGCCATAGCATCTTTGGCCTCTTTTAATGCATTTTCCATTATTTCAATCTTTGGACTGATTAGTCCTTTGAGTTTGTATGCTCTCCCTACAATCCTCTCATTTTCATGCTTCAAACTTCTTATTTTGTCAAGCAAAGATATTACTTGACCTTCATGCTTACCAACATTATTGACTAATGGATCAAAAGCATCAGAAAGGGTAGCCAACTATTTTTCAATACCCTTCACCTTTTTCTCATTGGCTTCGGTGAATTTGGACAAAACTAAACATGAATTATACACTTTTCCACCTTCAAATAAAGTATCTATAATATTTCCCATATAGGTGGCTAACAAGGTTTTATACTTTGTAATCAGTTCTTTCAATCCACCAAATCTCTTTTCCTTAAACTCCATCTGAACTTTAATCATGGCTGATTTTTCAAAGGATTCAAAGTGAGTACTTACATAATTTATGAGCTTCTTTAGCTTACCCAAAGAGGAACCAAACAGGTCCTTGACATGAGTAGGCATTAATTTCTATAAGACTCTAGATGCAAGGCTTAGCAATTCGCTATCCTCTATGTGATACTTTAGAATATTCTCATTGGCATTAGCTTGAGAAATTGAAGTGACCTTCATCATCTAAATTGGGGATAAAGTAGATAGATTGATTGAGCTTTCATCCAATTTAGGATCAAACTCTTCCTATTGTTCTATCAGAGATTTCTTCACTGCCTCGATAGTCTCTTGCCTCCACTCTGATTTCCTTGACTTAAACCTTTTCTTCTTCAACCTTGGGTTCTTCAGAGACTATTTTTAGATTGCCTTTAGGAACTTCAACTTCTTCATTTTGTACCTCCTTCTCCTCAGCTAATACCACCTTAGGAACATCAGTTTCCATAGATATTTATGTATTTTCCACATCAGGAGGAATCTAAAAAATCCCCAGCATCTGCATTCACTTCCTCATTTTCTGGAACATTTTCAGTATTTACTTCCTCAACATTAATCTTATTCTTTAACAGAAACGCTTCAAAAAATTTCTTGGTTTCACTAACAACAACATCAGTTTCATCGATCATGAGTTTATTCACCCTTGTCTTGCTTTTAAAATACTTCTTGGCTTTTTCAAGGAGTGAGTTCATCTCCTCAATTGAGATTTCTAGACATAGATCTGCAAGAATTCTTTTCCTCAGATTCTCTTCTTCTATTTTGGCATTTAATCTTCTTGAGTCCAAAACATCATACAAACTCTTGGGTAAACCAAACATGATTTCAACAAGAACTTTATTGAAAATGTTCATATGTTTAATTGTGGCTTCTTCAAGAATTCTTTGACTGAATTCATCAAAAGCTTCAAACCATTCATAGAGGGCCTTAAGATTACCATCCTTAATAATTGCATTCTCAACTTCCTCAACTGACATACTAGGTTTATCAATTTTCTCCTTCTTTTCTTTTTCTTCTTTATTGAAAGATTTGCTCTTGTTTAACTTGACAGCCTAAGTTCTAGTAGCTTTCATTTCTTTCACAACTTCCTCTCATTCATTCTCCTCATCTTCTAAAGCGACTTCATATATTATTGTTCTTTTATTCTTCTTCCTTTTACCGGAAGCCTTGTCTTGAGCTGGCTTGGCTATAGGAGTAGACAGGGTTGGGGAACTCCTGGTAGATCTAGTGTGGCTAGAAGATACTCCCATACTAGCAAACTCGGTTTTTGCTAACTCTTTTGCTACTTCAGCCTCATCTCTCTTCCTTCTTGCTTCTCTCAAAGCTTCTATAGGCAAGCCCATACTTTCTGCAAAGACTTCTACTTCTTTTCTTACTCTTCTGACTATCACTAGTTTCTCAATTTTGTATGAATTTGCATACTTTTCTCTGCATATGTTCCAAACCTCTCTTCCCCTGGATCCAGGGGTGAACTCAGCAAGTGTTCTACATAAATCTTCAAAATGTTTTCCTCTACTTCATATCCCATGGGAATTATCCATATTATTCTAGGATCAACAGCTTACATATGACATTGGTCAATATCCACCATGAAGCAGATAGTATCTTTGTACTGTTCCACAATTGAAGTGGGAATTATTTCCTTGGAATGCATCATATTCTAGAAATTTTTGAAGTACCCCCAGAGGGTAGTATTTTTGATCTGTCAATCACCAATTCCAAACATGTTCCTTATTTGAACAACTTCAGGCTCATCATTTTGCCAATGTACTTTTCCAACACCCAAAACCTCATTCATGAAATAGAAGAATAAACATAGCAGAAAATTACTATATTTGAAAGTATTCTTCTTGTCTTTCTTGATTTTACTCAGATTCTCCATCAACTAACTTCTGATCAACTCACACAAGTCATAATCAACATTTTGTTTTACCATCTCATAAGCTGCATAGATGGTCATACCGGATATAGAATTATCCCAGCTTGAAAGATAGATCTTGTAGCCAATGACCATTGATGCAAATTTTACATCCACTTCAGCAATGTCTTCTATTGTCATTTCCCTTCTATCCCATTGAGCACCTGTTGCCTCAGTAACCTTCTCATTCTTCATGAATTTCAAGACTGGAAGTCTACTGGTGGAATTCAGACCCGTGACTGCACATATAGCCTCTTTCATAATTTTAAATGGCACATCCAACCACATGAACTCAACATGAACATGGCTCAAAACATATCACACCCATTCATTTTCTTCAAATATGGGAAATTTTGCAAACTATGTGAACTTCGTCTCTTCTAGGATTTTAAATTATGGCTTTACAGTAAGATCCTTTCTAATTATATGATGGGAATATAGATTCATCATTCGAGAGCTTCCTAATTCTTCAATATTGGCATGTATATAAGCCCTAATATCTTCAGTATGAAATACTCTGTATGGTACAGATGAAAACGCACCTAAGGGCTTAGTCTCAATAGACTTATAAGGATGCCATATGAAATTTGGATGAGATCTATCCTTGACTTCGACTACCAGAGGAGTGGACATGATTGCAATTTCACAAATTCATAGGTTTTTCGATAAATACATTTTCGTCAATTGGAAGTTTGATCGTAGAACCTTCTTCACACTTTAATCTCTCCACAATTCAGCAAAGTTCACTCCAGAGCCCTCCAAACTACTTTCCTCAAAAATGAAAAGTGACAAATGAAGGATGAAAATGTTCTTTTATCATCCACACACCTAACCCTTTTTGTTGCAATAAATTCCTTTACCCTAACTCATCTGGATACCCTGTTTCCATGTACTGAGATAGATGATTCTTCTGTGGATCTCCAAAACTCTATAATATTGTTTCCAATTGGTTGAACAACATTTAAAAAGCATCAATCCACTTACTGGAGTTGTCCACATTCTAGTATCATTTTCAGGTAGGGGGTTAAAATATTTTCCTAACAGCTCCCCCTAGGCCAAAGGCCTAAAACTAATTCCTAGAGGAATTAACAGAAGTATATTTTGGTGTTGGCATATTTCCTTCGATAGAGGGATTCTTCTTCGCCCATTTCTTCTGCATTTTCCTTCTGATCACATCAATAGTGACTTTACCTTTTCCCTTAACATCCTATTGCATATTCTATTTTACTGAACCTCTCCTATTCCAGCAGAATCTAGTAGTGTGGCCAAATTTATTGTAGTTGTAACACAACATTTATCTATCTAGGCCAATTGTTCCACTGATTTTGTCTTGATTCGCATTGGTCAGAATATTCCCAAATCTATTGCATGCATAACATCTAACATCTCTATGAAAATTATTCGTCACAACTCTGCATTCACTTGACTTATGACCATACTTATAGCAATTAAAGCACTGACCGTAGAATGATGGTCCACTTGTGTTCATCCTACTCCTACACTGAGAAGCCATATGACCAAGTTTTTTGAAAGAAAAATAGTAGCCATTGAATCTTTGAGCATTTGGTTGTCTTGTTGGATTCCTTCTAGCTCCATTCATCTAATTTCCTTTCCTGAATCTCCCTTTTCCATATTTCTTTTGTCCAGATCAGGAAATTTCTGCTTCTTCATATCCAAGACCTCGGTTGTCACCATCAGTCCTATGTCCTTTGATTAGTTCATCAATTTTGGTTGAGCTTACTTTGAATTTCTCCTTGTACTCATTTGTAATAGTAATTTCACTTCTGAGATCATCAAGCTATTTTTCAAGCACCTCCTCATTATTTTTAGATTTCTCCAGTTCATTGTCCAATCAGTTGCATCGTTCAATTTTTTCTTTCAAGGATTGTGCATGATTTTCTTTATTCTTCTTTCTATCTTCAATCTCCTTGGTCATCTTCATCATGATAGATTCCATCTCATGCTTTAGAGTAGTGTTTTCTCTGGAAAACTTTTCACATTCTTCTATTTTCTCCTTCAAGGCATGACTGAGTTGTTGATCTTCCATGCTTCTATTCTTTTGCTTAAACTGATCACACAATTCCTTTCTTTTCTCCCTTGATTCATTAATTTTTTCTTTCAATGACTGAAGGAATTTCTCTACACTCTCAATATTTTCTTACAATTCCTAGTTCTCAGACTTTGACTAGTCAAGATCATCCAGGGCCACCATAATTTTTTGTTGAAGACTGCTTGTATCCATTGAAAAACTCCTTCCAAGATCTCCCCAAGCTTTTAGACTTCTTTTGAGGAACTAGCTCTGATACCGATTGTTGGAAACAAGCAACACTGAGAGGGAGGGTGAATTAGTGTTGTGCAAAAATTAAATTTATTATTTCGATCTTTAACTCACTTAAGCTTTCAACAAAAGAAATATTCATGAACAAAAAGAAAACAATCACAACACCATAACACCAGGATTTTTACATGGAAACCTTGTTACGGGAAAAACCACGGTGGATGGAAAATCCATAATATAATCTGAGTATACCCAAAAGAAAAATTACAAAATGGGAATGCAATTGCATTCAGGTACACTACCTAGAGCTCACTGCTCAAAATAGAAAGGATCACTTCCTTACAATGATTTGGATTATATCCAAGAGAATGAACTAAAGGAATAACATCTACAAATGCTTGATTACAGTTCTGGTTAAGCTCAACAGTTGATCTGCTGTCCTTCTGACTAATTCAACAATTTTGCTCTAATTTGCACAAACTCACCCTACAAAAACCTTGATGCACAAGGGAAACTATGCATAATCGCTTAATCGACCTTTTGATAATCTCCAACACCCTTCATCACATCTTTCACACACACAAAATGATATAACTGATCACTTATATATATCCACAACAAAGGATTTAGTCACTACAAGTAGCTTCAATAAAACTTAAAAATATTAATAACTGTAGGCTCAAATCTTGCGTAATATCCAATGCACATCCACAATAGTCATCCACAACTTAGCTTGGACCCAAAACATAATGATCAAACACAAAAATATTTGAATAAATATTCCCTGAATATTAGCAACACATTATATCAACTGAGTCGGCCACAAAACATTGATAAATAGAAAGATATCAACCAGATCTCCAAAATTACACATAGCTTAGTACAAGGCACTAATATTTCTGGATAATATAAGAAATATATTGATAAACCTCCCATGAGATCCACAACTCAAAATAGTAACAAAAAATTGTTCGTGAATCGATGATCACCAAACTACTGGATGCTCTGTTCTTTTGACTATTTACAAACTGTCTGTCGGTGGGAGCAAATGATGACGTGTGGATTAGTCACCAACTAGGGTTTCCATTAATGAAAACACCTAAAAATCATTTGCAATGTCTCTTTCCAACAACCTCGTGCTGGTATTTCTACCTCCGTAATGGGAAATTTGATGATAAATAGAGTGCATCCTTTTGAGAGAAAAAGGCTAAATAATATACAAGTAGTAAATTAATAATTTATGCAACTCACCACTCAGATCTAATCTCCTTGATGGATTGGATTCATTCTAATCACCTTCAAGGATCAATTGTAACTTAAATTGATTTGATTTTATGACCTATACATGTTAGTACTCAAAAACAAAATTAATGCAAAAACATGAACAAACTCTCATAAAACTTGACATGATGCTTCAATGATGAAATGCTACAATAATTCTACAAATTTTTCTCTTGATTTCTCTTAGATACTTTTAGGACACTTGATTTTTATAATTGAAGTCTTAGTATCTTTTTCTATATCTAAAATTGTGAAAATACTATGTATTTATATGCAACTCTTCTAATTTCCCAAAAATTAAATCCCAACAATTGACAATTAGAATTAGAATATCAAATAATAAATTATTGATACCAACATAATTAAATTTAGATCCAAATTAAGAGGTCTAGGGCACAATGTATCCTAGACTAGATCCCTCCTTTTTTGAGATCCAAAGTATCAGGGGAAAAATCTTAAATGCATACTTTCATTTTTCACATTTGATTTTTTAATAAATGCTATAATGGGCTATGAAATACATAATTTAGGAAATTAGGTCATAGTTATGTTTTGAGAATACCTAGTGTGAAATTTTCAAGGGAGAAATTTTACAATTTTACATTTAGCCCCCACAATTGTGAGAGTATGAAATTATGCTTAGACTCACACTAAAGTAAGAATATGTCAAGATGGATTCAATTGTCCAAATATTAAAGAGATAGGATGACACCAAATGTGGGGGAATGTGCAAGCCCCTAGGATTTAAGATCCCATGTAAAATCATCATAGGGACAAAGGAACACACATGTTTGAAATATAATGCAACATGACAACACAAAAATTACACAAAGAAAAAACACAACATAAACAACACAATGCAAACACAATGTAAACATAATGAAAACACAATGCAAACAATATGCAAACACGCAAAACTATGGGTATGACAATTATGACTAGCAAGCTCCATATAAATCTTACTAGGATCCATATCTAAGGCATTCATAACTTGTGGGATAACAAAGTTTGATATATTCTAGGTGAACCATGAACCAGTGCATCATAGGCTAGTGAAGTTTGATATTCACTATGTGAGCTTTCTAAAAAAAAGAGTAGAAAAATGAGAAACACACAAGGGCTAGTTAGGATCAATTTTCATTAGGTGTGTACCCATGTTAACCATACCAAGATCTATACTCCCAATAACTGTGATAAGGTGCTACAAAAAATTATCAAAATTCCAGTCTAATGCATCACTAATTCTAGCATGTGTGAACAAGGTGAAGCACATAATAGAATGTATGCCCCTACCTTAAAGTAATTGCTAAAAAATTGTCTATGAGAAATTGCTTTAAGGTAGAATAAAATAGTAAATTCAATATGATATGTTCACGAGAGCTTATTTTGAAATCCCTATGCCAATTATATGTTTCCAAGTAAAGAATTCATGACAAGATAAAATATGATCACAGAAGGATCCATGGATTTAGGGTCAGTATAAATATTTTCTAATATAATATGATTAATTTCAGAATTGACATCATTCCCATGAATACTTGTGGAACTATGAACACAACAAAATAATGACACATTAAGAGAACAAATTTTTTTTTGGGTCAACATGGAAGAGACCTAAATGTCTCAAGGTCTTGCATCATCCCCAAAAGGAAAAAGAAAAACAACAACAAATGTTTATGACATAAAGAAGAATGGAGATACAAATAGATGAATGCCACAATAGATTCATTACCTTTATATCCTTGTACGAATGGAGCAATCAAGGATCACCCAAAGAAAACTCACAAACATAAATACGCATCAAACAACACAACATGGGATGTCATATCACCTACAAGTAAACACATATATTATAGATAACACACACAAAGAGTACTATACATACAAGCTAATCTAAATCAAGTCATTTGCATCCCAATATTTCTCATCATATATGAAAGGAATATAACTAGCCAAAGGAACTACAAGTGCCATATAAGGAGTATCACCAAGTTTAACACATGGCGAGTCACTCTCATCAAGAGGATCATCACGGTTTCCCCCATCCAAATCCATAGACTTCGATAACAACAAAGATAGTTCATTTTGTAATTGCTCATCAATCTTAGCATTTTCATCTTCATTGTCCAAATTTATGAGAATGGGTCATTTCAGGAAAAAATCAATCATATATTCTTTTTTTATTCTTTGTTTAGGTTATAACATTTAAGGATCAATGGTATGGTTTGGTGAAGGTGGTAAATCATCATGGTCGACTTTGATGGGATTTGGTCATCCAATAATGTCTTATTCTTTTTAGCCAATTGGTTAGAAATGACATGACATTTACACTTACTCTCCTTAGCACTTCCATTTATTCTTGCATAATTTTCAATTTGTGAAGGGATAAGAGATGGTTTCTCTACCATCGGCATCATTTCTTCCCTTGGAGGAGGATCTAAAGGGAGCACTGAGTGTTATGAATATATTGTATCCTTAGGTTTATTAATTTGTTTCACTCTTGGAGGGGCAAAGGTAACCATATGATTATCTCTTGGTTTTATATATAATAGTGGTGGTGGAACTATAACATAAATGAATGGTGTACTTGGGAGGATATTCAGTTCATACATGGTTTCATCCATGACCTATGGGTTGGGAGGAACAACCATAAAATTCATCATAGATCAATCATCCTCAAGTTGGATGTTATTAAATGATAATTATTTTATACAATTTTTTTAAAACTTTTAATATGACTTCAAAAATAAATCCTCATGAGGCTTAACAGGTTCCATAGGTTGAGGCCAAAAATAGTCTAGTGAAAATTTTCCATGTGAAGCCAAAGGTTTAAACCCATTACGATGGACTATATATATTTGATTTTCAAATGAGAAATTTATGTATTTTTGGATTACTAATGGGAATGCATTCATGGAGTATAGCCTTGGATATGCTATCTTCACATGAAATTGGTCTAATATTAGAATGATGGTGAATGAAACATCTAGCTATTTTGGTCCAACTTTAAGTGAAAGAGTTATCAAACCTATCATAGGGCGAGCGAAACCATCATGACTCTTTAGCCATGATTTTTATTTTTTACAAGGACCTTTATAAATTTAATGCACAAATAAGAATTCTTCAGTGATCACATTCCCTAAACACATGGGATCAATGAGTATCCTTGGTCTAGGTTTTCCATTAATACGATCAACAATATAGAGTGGACCATCAGGTGCATGTATGGATGCATCAATATGTGTGAAATAAAGGTTAGTTAATAAAGTGGTTTGAACCTTACAAGTTTGAACATATATTACATTAACATCATTAGCTAGATCATCATCATCATGCACATTATTACAAGCTTGCACAAAGTTTGTTGTATGATTTAGCATTGGATATGAGAATTTATAAATTTTGATTGGGTGGAGTTGTGGATTTGTTTCCTTTATCATTAACATCAGACAAATGTATGTGATTAGAATCGGTGAGGCCTTGCAATTGGTGTTTAAGATGCATACAACATTTTGTATCATGTCTAGATGTATGATGGTATTGAAAAAATTCTCTTGGGTTAAAGTTTGAAGGCAAAGGATTAGTTATATCCATACGTCTAATTGAAGGTAATTGGATTAAGTTCTTACTTAGCAACTATAATATGATCATATGAAGAGATTCAAGTTATTGGGTGAATTATCTATCTCTATGCCTAAATTGATCAGTTGAACTTGTACCAACCACATGCATTTTAGAAGTTTGAGGAGTGTTTATCTTAAGAAAATTCTTATTTTGTTTCTTGAATGGTTGATAATTGTTTTGGGGTATGGATTTGGATTCATCAATAGGATTTGTTGAAGGTGTTCCCTTATATTGACTAACTAATATTTGATAATCATGAGAGTTGTACAAAAGTGTGTAAAGGATTGATATTTCATCAATAATATCTTATCTCAAATGTTAGTTCACAAATTTCCTATAAACACTCTTTGGACATCGGCATGAGGAAGACAATAGGATATTTGTCAGTAAAGCAATTAGTATCATCCTATAAAGTCTATTATCTTTTCCTTATGTTATTTTATACAATGCTCTAAGTCAGTTAATGTCACTCGAGGACCATTGTTTTCTTGAAAATGTTGGAGAAATGCACTAACAAGTTTAGTGTGAATTTATTGAGTTGTTCGACAATGAGCAGAACCATTCCAAGGCCACATATTTCAATGATCTAGGAAATTTTTTAGCTGGAGTTTATCTTCAAAAATGAAGTCACTGCATAATACAATACAAGCTGATACATGGTTGTTAGGATCTCTCTTACCATTTTATTTCTCAAATTAGGGTATTTCCAGGTTTTGAATTATATGTGTTTTAAGGATAGTAATTGATATTGGGGTTCATGTGAGGTATTGTGTTGATTTAGCATGTTGAGTTTGATTGAATATGGATATTTTTTGTTGAAGTGATGTCATGTTTTGTAAAATTTGGTTTATGGCAGGATCAATGTTTGACATGTTTTGAGAAATTGGTGAATATGATGGGATCGTGTAGGTGGTTGGTGGACTACTATGTTGCATGTTTATGAGAGGTGATGAATATTGAGATGTTATAGGTGATGTGACAAACCTATAAGGATTTACACTAGGAAGCCCTAAGCTTAGAGTTAGTCCATTGGTGTATTCTATTGTTTAAACTATGGTTGGTGATGTAAATGTAGGAATGGAAAGTATGGTTGTGGGAAGAGAAACATCTTTTCCTCCTTAATTTTTAGCATTTGTGAATTATTGAGCACAAATAGCTATCATAGGGATGTTATAATATAATATGTGAGATAGAATACAACACCTCTATTCCTTGAGGATCATTGATCATCTTCCTGAGGTTATCCATAATAGGTACCATTTATCTTGCTAAATATTCAATGCTTAATCTTGAAAACCCTCTAAATCTTTGTCCAATTTTTTGAATTTATCATCAAGAATATGGGAAAAAATACTCTCAAAGTCCACATAAATTTGTTATTGTGAGGTAGCTATGGGTATTGTAGGATTAGGAGTGGAATCCAAAATGGGTTGGGTATTGACAATACCTTGTGTGAAAGAGTTGGAGGACTCAAGCTCCACAATGGATGTAATTACAATGTGGGATGCCATTAGTCTAGAAATTTTTCTCATAAGGGTATTAGCAATAGGAAACCAAGTCATGATGCTCATACGAGTTTCAAAACACTTAGGTATTCCTACTATGAATGTTAAAGCACAAAACAATCATAGAAAAATATGCAAAACCCAAAATTAGAGAGCAAAAACATACAAAAAACATAGTAACAGATCTCTAATTAATTTTTTAGCAAAATCTAGTTGGTCTAGGGTGCAAGGACACCCTAGAATGGAATTTTTTTTTTCAAAATTAAGTTTTAATGTTTACAACAATGTTTAAGTGTTTTTTTTCTGTAATAGTGTAGGTTTGATAGTGAATGAATTTCTAGAGTTTAATTGTTTCGTGATTGTGCAATGCAAATGTATGTAAGAAATTTTTAAGATGTTCAAGAAAAAAATTGAGATTCCAAATAATTTTTTTAGAACTAAAGTGCAGCAATTTATTTATTATAATGTGTAAAATATGGAAATGAAGATCTTGATGCCTATTTGTAACAAGCACAATGCAATTTTTTACCTTTTGACTATATGCAAAATGCCTAAATGAATGCATTGAACACTTTCAGTTTTGATTTCAGATTTAATATAACCTAACGCAGATTTTTAAATGCAATTACTATGTAGATCTAACCTATGATGACTGAAATTAACCCTATTTGAACTTTGAATGCAATATGGTATGCATTTTTTTATTTTTCAATACTTTTTTATGAAATGATGAATGCAAAATAATGCAACATTAACCTCAAATATAAGATGATGTACCTTAGATTTTAGAAGGTATCTAATGTAAATCAGTTGAGTTCACTAAAATATTAACACCAGGTGATATGATTCTTTTATTTACCACAGTTCCAACCATGGTCACATTGGGGAACAACCACCAGCCCTAGGGGGCTAGATTTTTTCCCTTGTTTAGTTTGTGAGGTGCCCACATTGGGCCTTTTTTACTTTTGAGCATAACTTTTTTCCTATGTATTGAAATTTTACAAACAAGATATTGACAGAAAGATGGTTTCACATACTTCAAGTGGTGTAGGCCATTTTTCCAAATTTTTATAGGTACATTTTATTGAAAACTAAATTTCCTTTTCCCTTTCGGAACTTCTTGGTCATAAATTGTTTTGGTATTATCCAATTTTCATAATTCTAGTGGAAATTGAAAGGTATTCAAGAGCTTTATCATTTGGTTCATGCACTTTTTATAGATTCACCCCTAGGTATAAAATATTTAGTTTTTGTATATTTTTCATATTCATTGATTACTTGGACATACTATCTCTTGGAGAAGTCCTTTTTGTGGGGGGATTTCATTTTTTAGTTGTATTGTTAGATTTAGGTGATATCACATCAGTTTGTATCACGTATTTGTCTATTTTTTACTCTTGACACTTGTTCTAATGGTTGAATCAATATTTTAGGTCCTAACTCCTCATAATTATCACACAAGGAAGAAAATAATGATGAAATTTCTTTTGTCCGGGGGTTTGTGGTCCACATTGGATGATGAACAACCTAATTTTTCTATACAATATGAAAGATTTTCTCATATGAATAATTTTTTTTCAGTCTATGGGTTTGATTGCTATGCATGTTTCTAAAAATTTGTTCTTTCATATTGAGGGGCATACTACTCCTAAATGGGTTTTGGATAAGTATAGGGAATTATTTGGTTTAGTTAGTGAGGTTCGTGCTATGCAATTAGAAAAAAAAATGGCATCACTTTCTATAGATCCTTTTAATACCATTGAGGACTATTTGGTAAAATTTAAATCATTAAGGTCACAATTGGTTGGTTGTAGTAAAGATAAAATTGATAAGGAGTGCATATTTTTTATTTTGTCTAAGTTGAAAGGTTCATTTGCATATTTCTTTACTTCCCTTTATGCTACAATGGATGGATTTGGTGATTCATTTTTCATGCATTCTTTTGAGATAGTTTATGATAGGTTAACTAGAGAACAAGCTAAACTTAGTCAACATGATACACACTCTAAGAATCATGCCTTGATTGTATCATCACCTAAAGGTAAAGGAAAGAAGTCAAAACCTAAGACAAAATATAATGATACACCCACCTCTCCTAGAGAGGATAAAAATAAGGAGAAACCAAAGTGTGGCTATTGTAATAGGCCTAGATATGGTGAATAAACTTGATATAAGAAATAGTTAGATGAAATGAGGAAACTTCTAAAAGAAGATAACATTTATTTGGCTTCTAAATCTACAAATTCACCTTCTTCTTCTTCACAACCTTCATATTCTACACACATAGGTACTATACGAAATGATTATGATAGTGATAATGTAAAGGATCATAAGATGAAAGGTCATGATGGATGTATTTGGTAAAGGAGTTTTTGACGTGCCCAATGGTAGTTTTCATGTTCTTGATATTTAGCAAAATCTTATTTTAGTATATCAAATAAAACATACTGGTAAATCCATTGAATTCACTCCAAATTCAGTATTCATTCATGATTACATACTAGACAACTTGTTGAAATAGGTAGGATTGACCATGATGCAAAGATCTACAAATTTTCTCATTTTATTCTTGATGGTGAATGTTCTAAGGACCACTCTCCTAGATCAAGTGTGGGTAGTTTTTCAGATGGCGGTTTTAGTGGTTTTCTAAACCTTGATGTTCATAATCCATTTGGTGAGGTTCTATCATCTCCCGCTTCTTCAAATTTGAGTGTTAACTTGGTTTCTAGGACTTCAGAAGAGTTGGATTTTTTTTTTCTAGATTTGCATTTATAGAATGGTTTCATGATAACTATATCAAATTTAGTTTTTCATTCCTCTTCTATAATTTTGGAGGACAATTTTGAGGGGATTAATCTCCACTTTGATCATACATTTTTGGAGGTTTCTCTTGAGTTTCCATATCCTTTATCTTCTTCCTTGATTGGGATCACACCTAACTTTGTTAACACATATTTAGAGACACTTGATGCATCCTAAGAGATATCATTCTTGACGCTTATTTCCTCTTGCTTTGTCATTGAGATGGAATTTCTTCAACATCTACCATTGTATTTCTTTGTTCTTAAGGGGAGACATGTTTGTAAGCATTGGATTATCTTTTGTCTTTAGACTTTCTTTAGTGGTTCTAGAGATACTTCATTATGGGGGTACTTCTAATGTATATATGTGATGGATGTTGTAATTGAGGGGTAACATGTTGTCCTCCATTTTTTATCACTTGATTATATTTCATCTCTTTTGGGGAGGAGTTTTTTCCAACTGGGTTTTCTCCTTTTTTTCATTTGTGAGATATTTCTTTTTGTATTTGAATTTGTACATGGTCCCTAAAATGACCTCATTGTTAGAACACATCATTGTATCTTTGCATTATTTGCATAATATTTTTTTCTCTCTAAGTTGCACTTAAGGTGGGGGGTGTTGGTGTACAAAGGTACATTTACTGTCTAGTTACTTAGTGGGTTCCTATTTACATATTAAGTCCACTTAGGTCCTCAACATATTTAATTCTTAGATAAAATTTTATCTTTTTATCTTTTATTAAATATTAGGGTCCTAGGGTCATTTAACGTTGGATCATGTCATTTAATTATGACAAAACCATTTAATTTTGGTACTACATCACACCTTGTATATATAAGCAAGTTCCTTATACACTTTATATATACCTTAGCATTATATTTCATAGATCTTAATATCAAGCAAGCTCTTATTCTTGCATACTCTCTTGTAGAAGGTTGTAATTGTTTTTGCAGGTGACCTTGTGCTAGAATTAAATTTTATCTCCTACAGACTTGCCTCAAATCATCAAAAAAATAGAACTCAACACAAGATACTATTTGTGGGATGCACTAGGAGAAAGGAAGAAAAAAATAAACAAACCTAACCTAACCTAAACCTACCTATTAGGGAAAATACTTTTTAAAAAATTTATTGAATATATTATCAAAATAGCTTCATTTTATAATTATCTTGGGGGTCCTTACATGTGTTGGTTTTGGTTGATATTATTGGTTAATATTTATAGCCACATTTGATATATATTTATTTATTATAAATATGGATCTTTTATCATTAGGTTTTAGGTCTAGCAGTAGAGATTATATTGTCTTTTCTTACCCTAGAAGGCAAACCCATTTTATAATGGCATTGTATTATAGTTGTGTATTGTATTGTATTATATCCCTTTATATTACTGGATGGAATAAAGGAAGTCCTAGTGTTTTCTTCATGGTATATTCATTTCACAATCAAAGTATGTTAAGGAAATGTTGAACAAGTTTGGAATGGAAGACTCTAAACTGGTATGTACACCTATGGTTACTAGTTGCAAGATAATTAAGAATGAAGAATATCCTAAAGTTGATCAGAGAAATTATAGATCAATGATTGGAGGATTGCTATATTTAATTTCTACTATATCAGATATCATGCATACATTTTATCTTGTGGCTAGATTTCAAGAAGATCCTAGAGAGTCACTTGTGGCAAAAGTAAAAAGAATATTCAAATACATAAAAGGAACTTCAAAACATGGTTTTTGTTATCTGAAGGATACTCATTTCTATCTAAGTGCTTATAAAGATATTATTATGCCTTGCATAACCACCCCATTTTATTCTGGAACAAAATGGGTCCCCCTTCTCTTTTTGCTTCTGTTGCCTTTGTTTATTAGCTTTGGTCTTGGGAATTTCCTTCGTTTTCCTCCTCGGTCTATATTTTGTTTTATCAGATGATTGGCTCTATCTCACCTTGAGTTGGTTTTCTTCTTGCTAAAGATTGAATGAAATAATCATAAGCAATAGTGTATTTTATGATAGTGTATCTTATGTGCTTCTGAGGACTAATGGAGACTTTGCTTTGCAGGATTAAATCATGCACATGATGATATTTGTTAGGGAGCTCAGTTGGAAAGCATCCCCCAATCTAGTTTGGCATAAAATTCCTCTAAGGCAAGAGTCAGAAAGACTTTCCAAATGTCTTGCCGACTAGCAGTGGTTCTATTCATTTTGAAATGCCCCGGTTGGCCAGACAGTTTTGATCGTCGTAAGTTTTCATATGTCTCCCCGACATGCTAAAGTCCCACCGACTGATTGCACACAAGGTTAGCATCGCCAAAAGATTTTTGCTCGATGGAAGGTCTTGCCAACCCATAGGATTTCGGTGAAGGTTTATACCTTTGGCATGATGTTTGGCCAAAGAAGCAAGGTTTTGGCGAGAGGGAATTTCTTCAGGGTGATGTCTCACCAACAAGGTGGACTCTTGGTGAGGTGAAGCGACATTGGTGTAGCGGTTTGGGCTCACTAAGAAGTCTCAGTGACCAAGTGATGTCTCGCTGAAAGGATGCCTTCGGTATAGGGTTGTGCTTTTAGCAGGATGTCCTACCGACACGGGGAGTCTCAACGAAAGATCTAAGTTTGGCATGAGGTCTGACCGAAAGGGAAAAGTCTCGTCGACATGAAATGAAGGTTTTGGTGAGAGGTAATTTCTTCAGGGTGATATCTCCCTGACTGCTGAATGTCTCACTGAAGGTTATGCCTTCACCATAATGTCATGCCGACAGATACAGTCTCCCTGACAGTTGTTCAAAGGACCACATCGGGGAGAAATATTTGTATTCACCAGGAGGTCTGGCCGAAGCATGGAGGTTTCTCCAAAGGGTTATCCCTTCATTGTAATGTCTCGGCGAAAGGAGCTAGTCTCGCCGACATGGAATAGTGGTCCGACATGGGGGAGTCTCAGTGGAAAATTTGAGTTCGGCAAAAGGTCTACCGACCAAGCAGGCTCTTGCCGAAAGAAATTTGAGCTCGGGGAGATCTCGCCGAGAGGTATTTCCTTCGGTGAAAGGTCTCACCGAAGGGGAAAGGTCTCACCAAAACAAAGTGAGCTCAGGGAGAACAAGGCAAGCTCACTGTGATGTCCTGCCAACCATGGGGAGTCTTATCGAAATGAAAGGGGCTCGGGCCTAGCTTGGGATGACTAAAATGAACTCGCTATGATGTCTCCCCGATCGATGTTGGTCTTTCCGACTAGTGGTAGCCTTGCCAACATGTTTTCTCCCTTTGGTGTAGTGGAATGTGCTCGATGAAAGGTATCGTAGACCCAAAGGTGTCTCGGCAACAGGAAGTGAGTTCGGGGTGAGGTCTTCTTGAACACGAAGGAGTCTCCCTGAGATGGGTGTGCTTGCCAAAGGAAGGGAGGCTCGATATGAGGTCTTGCCGAGGGAATGCAGTCTTGCCGATGGTTTTTGTGGTATCGATATAGCTTGTGCAGCTCAACATGAACTCTTGTCGACTGTTGTGGGTCATGCCGATAACTGTTATAGAATGTAATCGCATCGGGGAGACACCGATGGTGTCTCACCAACATGTGATTCGATATGAACCACTTTTGACTACCCGGGAGTCTTACATGGAGTTTGTTCCACCAATCAGAAGAAGTTAAAAGGGCCGACCACTGGCAATTTGACTGATTGACTACCCCTGTGAAGGAAATCAATAGAATGTGAATGACATGAACTTACTCTGTGGATGAGCTGATGGATCAGCCTGGGAATGATGGTGTTCAAATCTAAACAGAGAGTCAAGCACTGCTTCCAAGGGACAGTCAACGTGCAGAGAGGTCTAGAGCAGGAAGAAGGAGGAAGCTTCGAGTCTTAGGGACAACTATGGTGTCTGCTAGTAGAGATGGATCCACATTAATAACAATGCTTTAGAGCATTCAAGGAAACCCTTCAAGGAAGTTAGAGGATGGACACGGAGGCCGGAAGTAAATTTTGTAGTTACAAAGATCTACAAAACATCCTCAAAATAATCTTTCACTAACATGGACAACAGGGATACCATTCAATGCAGCATTAACTCTATTCAAAAAGATCTAAGGGCCGACCCTCCTACAACCACCAGATATTTTTTAAGCCCTAAAACAGGGGGCCAACACATTTTTTTGTGCACATCCTATATATATGGCCTTTTTCCTTTTTGTAAAAAGGTTTGGAAACATAGAGATAGAGATTTTTAAGAGCAGTAGTAATCTTCTAAGTGGTAGTAGAGAAAAGCTTAAGAATAAAAATAGAATAGGAGTTAGATTCAGCATAGATATTCATGTACACTTCTGGTTTTCTTAGTATAGATGGAAACAATTTGGAGTCATGGATTTTTTGTACACTGGTGATTGTGCCAGATTTGTAAATGTTGCTTATCCATTTCACTAATAGTAGAAGCAACCAAATATAAAATCTGTTTCATATTATGTTCCAGAATGGTGTTTGTCTTGACTTAATCATCTGATTTGAAAAGCTTTCAAGGAAAGAAGTTTTGTTTAATTAGTAATTTAAAATATGTTGTTAAAATTAGCACTATGAATGGATGAAGCTGTGTGTCAATCACAAGTTGATTTTGTTCTCCAGTTCTAGTTAGCAATTCCTTGAAAGGTAACAAGTCTGGTTAAGTAGGATGAATTATTATTCTTTTCAGTTCCAAGCTTTGATCTATCTTTTTTTTTTCTTTAAAAACCCTAGTTAAAATAGGTTTTAGTTTATGTTTGTTCTTAGAACAATCCAGAAGCTCAACACCAGCAAGCCCCTTGAACATTATAGTTCACATCAACCATTGAGTAAAGTCAGCACAGTTGAGAACCGATTACAAAGACCTTGGGAGTAAGATATCCATGTGATAATCTTTCTCTTTCAGGAGAGCAGGATAGTAATATTCTGTTTAACTATTGCTGTACAATTTGGACCATCAACAGATACAGATTGGGTCAGTTGTATGGATGTTAGGAGAAGTACAAGTAGTGGTTCTTTCTTTCTTGAAAGTATTTTGGTGTCTTGGCTAAGTAAGAAGCAGGATTCAGTGTTGTTATCTACTACAGAGGTAGAATACATTGCTATAACATCATGTTCCACATACGTGTTGTGGATGAATTAAAATTTGAAGGATATTAGAGTGTCATATGATGAAATAATTCCTACTATGTGACAATACAAGTTCTATCAAAATTTCAAAAAAATTAGTAATACATTCAAGGACGAAGCATATCTCAATCTGGTATCACTTTTGTAGTGTTAGAAAAGGTATCCCTTTTTCCTTAATTTTGGAATAATTAATCTTAAAATGATCCTAATGTTTCCTTGATTTAGTGTTGTAATGTGTTTTGCACATTCACATTAAGTGTAGGGTGTTGTAAAGTGTACCTTTACACTTTCACACTAATCTAGGGATTTATTAATTAATTGAGGTTAATTTACCTTAATTGGCCCCTTTAATTCGAATCCAATCCTAATTAATTACAAATTCTAAGGGATAAAACCCAACATTCATAAATTCCATTACACAACACCTAATTTTAGAAGGTGTGTGTCCTAGGTAGGTGACCTAGGACCCATTCACCACATGGTGAATGGGTTCTCACTAGGTCCTAGGACCCTATTTTTACACAAAATTTCACTTTGTTCAAAGTGTGTCCTAGGTAAGTGGCCTAGGATCCATTTTCCACATGGTGAATACCCTTCACTTAGACCTAGGACCCTTCTTTGAAATATGTTTTTGGTGGCATTCTAATGATTTCAAATCCATGATTTGATGTCAACTTGTGATATTTTAATTTTGGAAATTAATCTTAAGTTATGTATAAATATAAGGTTATTTTCACTATGTTTCAACTAGAAGGAACTAGAGAGAGAAGAATCTAAGTAAATTTTCATGAGATCAAGTATTGATATTCAAGAAGAAAGCAAGAGTGAAGTCTTTGAGAAACATTATAGTGTTTTTGTAGGTCTTCAAGCTCATTTTGTTTTCAAAGATCAAGAGTTATTGAAGAAGTGATAATAGATGCTTATAGAGAATCATGATGGATTCTAGGTTTTGGGAGATGCGCCATGAGAATCAACCAAGCCTTATGACTTGTTTCCTAAATGATTCCATCTTCTATGATCATTCTATTTTCATCCCAAAGAGAGGTATAAACACTTTTATGACTTATTAAGGGGATTTGGGATCTCCTAAAGTACATCTTTTGCATTGTTCATGTTTCATTATGGGATCCTATTCTAACAAACTTGAGTAGGGTTTCTTTACATCATTAGAGATCTTAATCTTAGACACACTTAAGGTTAGGATTGCATGCACATATTATGTTTCAAATTTCAATTTATCATCAAGTTTTAATTACCGAACTTAGGGTTTGACTGATGCAAACTCCTACCCACCAACAAACATAAACAAATTTCCTATAGATTATTAGTAGATCTAGATCTGAAAGCGGGTATTTCAAGTTATAGGAAGGAATTGCAGATCTGGAACTTCAAATTCAAATTCAAATTTTTCTAGAAGAGCCTACCAAGACCCATTTTCCATAGGGTGAATGTGTCCCTCTTAGGGACACAAAGGAGTAGGTTTTCATAGTTCATAAGCTATAGTTTATAATTCAGTGCCATCCGAGAAAGCATACTAGGACCCATTCGCCATAAGGAAAATGAGTCCATGTTAGGGTTGCAAAAACAACAAGTTTTGGCAGGTGCACAACATCCATTACCTTCAAATTTTCTAGAAATTTTACTGTTTCTTTCTATTTTATGATAAATATCTTCATTCAAAACTATGGATCTAGATTTAGAGTTGTTTTACTATTTCAATTTTTTCTTCCCAAAGTACTACTTGACCTAGACCCCCATCCTAGCAAAAAAGGAAATCAAAAAATTCTGATGAAGGGTACTCCCTTCCAATCTAAAACTCACAAAAACAACAAATAATGGCACAAAAAAAATGTAAGAAGGAAAGAAAATATTTTCTATTATCACTTAAATAAAAATGAAATTACATCATTATATTTTCCATCACATGGGCTTTCTGATTACATAAATTTGCAAATCTGCAAATCTAAAATTTTATTAATTTTGGTATTACAACTTCACGAGGTCATAACTTTTGATCCGACCTTAGGATTTTCTATTGTAATACTTTTCAGGCCCATCTGGAGCCTCCAAGTGCCTCAAAATTGACCCCAAAGATTTTACTAGGATTTTTGAAAATTAAAATTTTAATATCTCTTAAATGAAAAATGGTATTGAATTGATTTCTTCACCATTGGCTTCAATTTACCATTTTGGAGGTCTGTGTAATATTTCTTGTCCAACTGTGCATAAATGCAAACTTACTTAAATCATAACCCTACCAAATTTATCCCTTATTGAAAATAAACAACATTTTTTTTGGGTGATGCAAGATTTCTCTTACACCTTGGATGCTCCTGATCAAACACCTGAGGTAGTTTGAAAAGTGACCCTATCACTTCTCAGCAATTAGAGGGAAACCAAGATGGTTAACCTAAAATTTAGATAACCATGATGAATCTTCAATAGGCCTTCCTCTCCATTTCACCAAGTACTTTGCATATTTCATATTTCTTGTGCTTTTTCCCACATGACTATCCAAAATGTCTTCTATCTCCTCCTTTTCTAAAGTAGGTGCTGGAATGTTCCACTGTGCCTCTATTATTTCTTCATCAATTCCTCCCTCATGATATTTTGTTAAATCTAATATGTTAAACACAAGTGAAATATGAATTTTGTCAGGCAACTCTACCTCATATGCATTTCCTAAATCATGCTTCTTTAGGATCTTGCATGGTCCAATCTTCTTCATCTCCAATTTTTTGTATGTACCAACTAGAAGCCTTTCCTTTTGCAAATGAACCATGACTTCATCTCCTACCTAGAACTCCTTTTACCTCCTTTTCTGATATGCCTTAGCATTATACTGATAGTACATCTTATTGATATGCTTCTTCGCCTCATCATGTGAATTCTTCAAGTGCTCAACAAAATATTTAGCCTCAACACTACTCTTCTCTCCTTTATCCATCTTTCTTAGTACAAAAGAATTCCTTGGACTACTCCCATATACAATCTGGAATGGTGATTTACTAGTGCTCCTATTGACAAAATTGTTATAAGAAATTTTTCTTGTGGTAAAATCAAATCCCATCCCTTTGGTTTTTCTCCTACTAAGCATCTTAGCAGGTTAACCAAACTCCTATTCACCGCCTCCATTTGTCCATCAATCTGTGGATGGTGAGAAGAACTGAACTTCAAATTTGTCTTCAATTTCTTCCATAATGTTCTCCAAAAAATAACCAAAAAATTTGGTATCTCTATTTGAAACTATTCTCTTTAGTAGACCATGTATTATCACCACCTCTTTGAAAAACAACTCTGCAATATGAACATCACTGGTCTTATGACATGGAATGAAATGTTCCATCTTTGAAAATATATCCACCACCACAAATATGGAATCACTCCCTCTTTGTTTCCTCAGCAATCCAAGGACAAAATCCATACTAATGTCCTCCCATGGCCTCTTAGGTACAAGTAATGGCTGATACAATCTAGTATTCTGACTTGTTCCTTTCGCCATCTGACATACTCTGCAACTTTGTACAAATTTCTTCACATCCTGTTGTAACTATGGCCAATAATAATTCTCACTAATAAGAGCAATGGTCTTATCTCGACTGAAATTCCCATCCAATCCTCCACTATGCTTCTCCTTGATTAGATTCTCTCTAATAGAAATCCTTGGAATGCACAATTGGCTTCCTCTAAACAACATTCCATCTTGGATTAAGAAATCCAACCATCTTGTCCTATCTAATGTAACATGTTCCAAACAAGCCTTCCAAGCTTTTGCAAAGTTTGGATCTTCTGGATACAAAATCTTGAGTTCATTGAACCCAACAACCTCTATATTCATCTCTATAAACAAATTTTACCTTCAACTTAAGGAATTTACAACTCTATTTGATCTTCCACTCTTGTGCTTAAAAAAAAAGTATAACTCTGCAAAAATACAACCCATTTTAAGTGCCTTTGATTCAACTTTCCTTGAATATTGAGATACTGCAAATCCTGGTGATCAGTATATAAAACAAATTATTTTGGAAATAAATAGTGTCTCGATTTCTTCAAAGCCTAAACTGTAGCATAAAACTCTTGATCATAGACAAAATATTTATTCTTAGCATCATTTAACTTCTCACTAAAATAGGCAACAGGCTTACCTTCTTGAATCAAAACAACTCTTATAGCAGTGCCACTAGCGTCACAATCTATCTGAAAGAACTTACTGAAATCTAGAAGTGCCAAAATAGGTTGCTCTGTAACTTTCTTCTTCAGCATATCAAAAAATTCTGCTGCTCCTGTAGTCCACATAAAATGTTTTCTATCCCCTCTCATTGCTTCAGTTAGAGGTGCACAAATACTACTGAAACTCTTAATAAACTTTCTTTAAAAACTTGATAGACCATGAAATGATGTTATCTTTGTAACACTCCTCAAGGTAGGCCATTCAATGATAGCTCTCACCTTCTCTGGATCCATTTTAGGACCCTTTGTTGAGACAACAAATCCCAGATACACCAACTCCCTTTTTACAAAACTACATTTCTTCAAATTAATCAACAACTTCTCCCTTAGCTTCTCAAAAACTTTTTGGATATGCATCAGGTTCTCCTCCAATCTCTTACTAAAAATCAGAATATCATCCAAATAAACAATAAAAAAATTTCCTAAAAATTCTTTTAATACCTCATTCATAAACCACATAAATGTGCTCTATGCATTGGTTAGCCCAAAAGGCATGACTAACCACTCGTACAATCCCTCCTTGGTTTTAAAGGTTGTCTTCCATTCATCTCCTTCTCTAATACAAATTTGGTGATATCCGCTCTTCAAATCTATCTTCGTGAAGTACTCATCTCCACTCAAACAATCCATAATGTCATCCATCCTTGGCAAGGGAAATATGTACTTGATGGTGATCTTGTTGATAGCTCTAGAGTCTGTACACATTTGCCATTCCCCATCCTTCTTTGGTGCTAGTACTGTAAGTACTGCACATGGACTCAAACTCTCAAATCAATCCCTTCCACAACAATGTCGATTCAACTCTTTTCTCTCTTCTAGAGTCATATGATGAGCTGCCTTATTCAGAAAACTGGCTCCAAGAATTAGGTCCATCTAATGACTAATCCTTCTTACCAGAGGCAAACCTTCAGGTATGTTATAAAAAATAATAGCTTGAAACTCATTCAAAAAATATGAAACCTCTACAGGTGCCTCAATAGTATCTTCTTTATCAACTCTAGGGATCAATGCAAAACACATATTCTCATGCTTCATACCTTCTAGGAACTTTCTTCCATCAACCAAACAAATTCTTGCATTGTTGCATACCTTTTCCTCTGTTTTTTTCATGGGCTTAAACTTATGATGAACTCCATCCTTTGTCAAAGAATAGGTGTTGGCATGTCCATCATGTACTGCTCACTGATCAAACAGCCATGGTCTACCTGTAAACAATGATTTCAGATTTCCCTCACAATGCTTTGCTCCTCCTAGGGTTTTTCACCTAAAAGGAGAAAGGGAATTGGATGGGGTCCAAAATGATAATCTCTACACTCAAGATTAATGTCATGAGGGATGAAATTTGTCTAAATGTAATGTTCTAAGTGCAATAAACTAAAAAATAAAGATGATTATTAATGTAAAACCTAAGGAATACATAGTGTTGGAAAACACATTGTGATATGCAAACATATGATAAATGACCTAGAAATGCAAACAAAACTAGATAGAAAGCTATGAAATAGAATGTTTGCACCTGGAGGTTGAAAAAGGATGGAATCAAGGTCTGGAATCCTAATAAAATTATTGCAGAAGCCAACTAGGACACTTGTGCCAATCTGGGCGACTTAGCCCCAGATCTAGAAAAACCGGTATGAAGCCTATTTCGGCCAAATGGGTATCCAAATATATAAAATCTTCCAAAAAAAAAGTTCAGGGGGACTAATTCGCCACTAGTGGTGACTTAGTCCACTTTTGAATTTTTGAAAATTCGGAAATGGAAATGGAAGCCCCAGGTCTGCACTCTAGTTTTCCACATGTGTCCACTTCTGAAACTCTGATTTTCAGGCCTGAAGGTGACTTTTTGTTGATATTTTTGCTTGGTAAACAAGGATATGTCTTCAAAAATTCTTTAACCTAATCTTCAATGATCCTCAAACCCTCAAAGTGCCTAAATCTACAAACACACAAAGAGAGAAGGAGAAAATGTTGATTGTTAGGGCATGGGGGTTTGCCTTGGTCAAACCCCTTTTAGGTAATTAAAACAAATGAAGAAAGAATGAAATGAAGCATGAAAAAATGTAGTTAATACCTTGCCATGATGTTTGATCTTGAATTTTTGCAACAAAACATGAATAATCTTCCCTTGAATGTCTTAGGAAGCTATCTTGATGACTTAGAATGATAAAACCCTAGCTTGCTTGACTTGAGAACATGATGAGTGATGAATGATAATGAGTTATGACTTAAGATGAGTTAGGAGATTCAAAAAATGAGGGTAAAAACCCTTATTTATACAAAATTATGCCTAAATTCTCGAAAATACCTCATCATAAGCTGACCTTAGGTCTTAAAGAATAAAAACCTGAAAGAAATTTGAATTTATTTTATTTTTTGAGCCAAATGGGACTAAGTCGCCTAAGGTGGTGACTTAGTCCACTTGGGAAATTTTGAGTGTATGTCAGAGATTAAGATGTATTAAATGTTGTTTATCAGGTTCTTATTCAACAAGACACTTAATTAAGGCCTGTAAGTGCATAAAGGGGCCATTTAAAGCATAAGAAAGGTGTAAATATTGATGACAAGCCTAGGAAAGTGTGAAAGTTTGTTACAAGACTTTACAACACTTTGAAATAGGTCTTGGTAAGGTTATTTAGGTGAATTATAACATTATGGTCCTAGAAAAGTGTGAAGATGTGTTACAACCTTTACAACGCCTTTACAAGACATCAATAAATGCATTTTATTCAATTTGCAAGGGCCCAAGACCTAGTGTGGATGTGTAGACACCTCACAACACCAAATCAAGACCTCATTAAGTCCAATTTATCATCAATTATTCCCATATCAAGAAAAGTATACACTTTTTTGGCAATACACTACCTAACAACATATGACAAACATCCATAGGCATAATATCACACAATACCTCATCATGGTAATTTCCAATCTTGAAATTTACTAGGCATTTTTCATTTACCAAAGCTTTATTGTCCTTCTACAACCAAGCAACCTAGTATGGATTTGGATGCCTTCTTCTCTCCAACTGTAGCTTAATAACCATCTCTTCTGAAACAAGGTTATCAATACTACCTCCATCAATAATAATATTGCAAAATTTACCTTCAAACTTACATCTAGTGCAAAAAAAATTCTTCCTTTAAGTTGGCTCTTTCTCCTCATTCAACAAGGCTCTTCTAGTAACAAGAACCTCTCCTCTTTTTGCATCCTCAGAATGTGAATACTTAGCATCTTTATCTACATATTCTTCTCCACATTGGAAATAGGTTCACTGAAAGCATCCTCTCCCTCATCCTCGCCCAAATCTCCCTCTTCCTCTTTGGTCTCCATTATTTTGATAATGAGGATGATAGGTGTTATCTCCTTTCTAGTTTTGGCTGCTACTAGATCCTTTACCCTTCTTTTGGTATTCATTTTGACCTCCAAATGACTGTCCACTAGTCCTTCCATCATGGATTCCACCTCTTTACTTACCTTCAAACCTCCTATTCAACTTCTCTTCTACCTTCAAAGCAAACTGATATGCATCTTCAATGGTAGACATTTTTACCAGACTCGGCTTTTCTTGAATGCTTAGCTTCAACCCATTTATGTAATGAGAAATTTTCTCCTTGTTGGCTTCAGAATGACCTATTCTAATGAAGAATCGGTAGAATTCTTCTGTATACTCCTTAATAGACTTTCCTGCTTGTTTCAACCCTTGCATCTTCAAAAAATCCAATACATAGTCGCTAGGAATGAATTGTCTTTTCAATTTTTCCACCATCTGATCCCATCTTGTTATTTTCTCTTTTCCTCTTCTTTTTCTTTCCAACTAGACTTCTTTCCACCATATGCTAGCATGGCCTTTCAATTTGGCCTTTACGAATTTGACCCTATCTGGGTCTTCTATCTCCTCATACTCAAAATACTCTTCCATGTCATTGATCCAATCGATGAGCTCCTCTGGATTTAGGTTTCCAGAAAAATTAGAAACTTTTGTCTTTGGCCTCTTTCCAATCTTGGAAATGGCCCTAATCAGTCTGACTTCTCCAAGATTCATTACATCCCATGCTTCCTCTTTGAATGGTTGCTCATCTTCAGCCTCATCCTCACTTTCATCTCTTCTTCCAACATCAGCTCCTCTTGCAGTGCTTGAACTTGTCTCTGGAGGGCTCTAAAACCCTCTTCTATTACCCCAACATTTCTCCCACCACAGTTTCTTCGTGGAGGCATCTTTTCTCATAGACCCACAACCACAAGTCCTAGTGCAAACTGCCCCATGTTCAATGATTTGTTTACACACTCAAGAAAACCCACTCTAATACCACTTGATGAAGTGTACTCTCCTTACAATATAAAACTCACAAAAATAATAGATAATGGCACAAAGAAAATGTAAGAAGGAAAGAAAATATTTTCTATTATCACTAAAATGAAAATGAAATTACAACATTATATTTTCCATCACATGGGCTTTTTAATTACATAAATCTACAATTCTAGAAATCAAAGCCACCATATACTTTTCTCTATCCTCTTCTCTATAGTCCCCCTTTACATCCTTTATTTGGAAGGTGTAACTGCCATAGAATCTTCGAGAAAGTGTAACTTCCTCAAGAAGATATTTTGAAATTTGATTAATTTCTGTATTATATCTTCACGGGGTCATAAATTTTGATCCGATTATCAAATTTTCTATTATAATACCTTTTCAGAAAGGTCTCGAGAAATATTGTGCTCTAAAATATGGCTTAAAGGCCAACTACTTTCATTTTTCACCAATTTTCAGGCCCATTCAAAGCCTCTAAGTGCCTCAAAATTGACCCCGAATATTTTACTAGGATTTTTGAAAATTAAAATTGTAATATCTCTCAAATGACAAATGGTATTGAACCGTTTTCTTCGCCATTGGCTTCAATTTACCATTTTGGAGGTTTGTGTAAGATTTCGTGTCCAACTATGCATAAATGCAAATTTACTAAAATGGTAACCCTACCAAATTTAGCCGTTATGAATAGAAACAACATTTTCTTTTGGGTGATGCAAGATTGCTCTTACACCCTAGATGCTCTTGCATCGGATTCACACCTTGATTGTTATTCCAGGGTGTAGGTATCATTTCCTAATGATTTGAAGAAAAATAGGATCCTCTTTGTCCCTCTTTGGATCTACCTTTTGGGACACTCTAACACTCCTATTTTCCTTCATTTGATTTTGGTGAACCTAACCTTGTACAAAAAAATAATAAAAAATTGGAGTCCTTTCAACCTTAGATCTTAGTTTTGCAATACTTTGCACTAGATTTTAATTAATTGCATTGCATTTAGGGTTATTTCATCTTGCATTAGTGAACATTTCATTTAGGATAAATTTGCATGTTTGCATTGTTTATAATCACTAAAAAAAAAAAAATGTCTGAGATCTGAGTTTGTTTTCCATTGTGATACACTGAAATCATCATTCAATCATTTAGATTCATATTGTACATTAAATTTAGTCACATTGTATTTAGAATCCTAAAACCTGGAAAATATGTTAGAGAACTATTTGTTACAAATTTGAAACAACAAACACATAGGATCACCTCAAAAAAAAAAGAGTCAAATTTAACAAACCCTAATTTGGGACACATTCACCATAGGGAGAATGAGTCCCTATACAAATTTTCTGAATGAAAATTTTGAGTGGTTTTTAATATATGGTTTACATTTTTTTTTCTGTTATCATATCTAAGAATTAAAACAATTTGTTTTTGCATTCAATTTATTGTTCATTTAGTTAGATTTGGCAACATTGGGAAAAGCATTTCTAACATATTTCAATTAAAAATAGCATTTTTTTTCATTTTTCTCTAATTTATAGCATTATTGCATCATTAGATACGTTAGTTTACAAACATTAGAAAACAAAAACAAAAAGCAAAAACATCAAAAACATCAAAAAAGACCCTTGGAGAAAGCATAGTTATTTGTTTATGTCAAATCTCTCTTTCAAAGTTAACTTATCCCTCAAGCCCTTTAGTAGTGATGAATTTGACATGTTAAATGAAGCCCTTAAGGATTTCATCTCGCAAGGTGCATCCACTAAGGCTTATCATGACAAACCGAAACACAAAGGTGTTAACGCAATCACACCTCAACTTATCATTTACCCTCCCTTGCAACAACCTCAAGTTCAAAACAAACCCGTGCTCATCCTAGAACCACCTTAAAAAAAACCTTCACTTAACAATAACAATGCTTCACAACAAATGGGTTACAATTTACCATTTCACACACATACAATACAAGGAACAATAGGCAATAACAAACAAATCATGTTTCATTACCTTTGCCTCAACCTATCTCACCTGGTGCTCCTCATCTTCCTTCGAATAGTGGAAAGGAATATGATCTTCTTGAACAACTTAAGAATACACCTGCTAAGATATTCCTATGGGACCTTATTCAACCTTCACCAAATTACTGTAAATTATGCTTCAAATGGCCTTGCACTAAGTTATGGTTCTTCCTAATACAAATTCAAATGATGTGGTAGCACTAGTTCAATGAATGAATGAGGTTAATTTAGATATTTTTTTCACCAAAGAGAATTACCTCCTTGGAAGTTCAAAAATGACATGATGCATTCATGATAATGGCCTATGTTAATCGAATTGTGATAAAAATAACCCTTGTTGACAATGGTTCGGCCCTTAATGTGTGTAGTGTGAGCCTTTTGGAGAAGATTTATATGGATAAGAGTGACATTTTACTCAATTCTTTGTCTATCCATGGATTTGATAATATAGGAAAATAACCAGTTGGAGTCATCACATTACCTATTAAAGTTGGGAAAGTAACATTAAAAACTCTAGTCCATGTTATGCCTCATGACATTTCTTACAATCTCCTCTTGGGGAGACCATGGATTCATAAAATGAATGGAGTGCCTTCTACCCTTCACCATGTAACGAATTACGTCTATGAAAACAAAGTTTACACACTGAAGGCTGATCCTGAACCTAAATTTGTTTTGCATGCCGAGAAATAAAAATGAGATCCTTTGAAAGCATTGATACCAACTACAAAAGTGGAAGTCACGAAGGAAGAAGAATGTGAGAAGAACAATGATGAAGTCACTAATTTGTTAGATGATTAAGGTTCCTTATATTTCACACCAACATTCATGGGAGAATACAAAATTACAACAAAAGAAAAATGAACCAATGGTAATTTCACTGTAGAATTTGAAAGAAAACTCACAAGCATCTAATTCATCTACTCTAGAAGAAGACACAAGCTATACAACAAACTTTGATGAAATAGACTACCAACAACTACCAAACCTCAAAAAGATGGATAAAATTTATAAAAGAGGTTATGAGCTCGTAAAACAACTTGTTTATAGTGGAAAAGGATATGGAAGGAAATAACAAGGAATTCATGTTCTAATAGATCCTAACACACAAGAAACAAAAATTGGTTTGGGATATTGTCTTAATATAACACAAGCAATGAAAAGACCATAACTCAACATCAACACCGTCATGTGTAACTCTACTAAGACAACTCTCACTTTGAAGCATCCTAAATTGATTGATACAACTTGTGAAGAATAATTGGAATACTTTGAAGATGATGAAGATTTGAAATAAGTGTTAGGATTTTATGATAATTCATGTACTCCTAAAAATAAATGGGTCACATGTGCTATGGTTAGTGCTAAACAAGTGGATGAAGAAAAGGAAATTAATGAGATTGAAAATAATAAAGACAAATATAATCCTAAAATTATGAAACACTATGCACTTCCTTTGGGAGATACAATACACATACCAATGGATACAAATAACAAAGAAAGAGTGATTCAAATAGGAAATTTCATTGATGAAGATGAACAAGAGGATCATGAACCATTACTTCATGAATTTCATGAAATTTTTCCTTGGATTTATTCCAATATGTCGAGTATCGATGCTAAGATAGTGACACACAATATAGTTCTTGAAGAAAACTCTAAATCAGTAAGACAAAGGATATGAAAGTTGAAACCTAAGATAGCTTTATTGGTCAAGGTTGAGATTGAAAAACTTCTTGAAGCTAGTTTTATACGACCTATTGATTATTCTCCTTGGATCTTGAAGCAGTTGCAAAACCTGATAATCATATTAGGATGTGTATAGACTTTCGTGATTTGAATAAAGCATCTTTAAAAGATGATTTTCCACTTCCTAATATTGACATGAAAGTAGATTCTACTATAGGACATGAATTGTTGTTGTTCATGGATGGATTTTCTGGATATAATCAAATCTTTATCAACCCTCAAGATCAATACAAGACAACATTTACTACAACTTGGGGAACATTTCTTTGGGTAGTTATTCCTTTTGGATTAAAGAACATAGTTACAACATATCAAAGAGCTATGACATTGATATTTCATGATTACATGCACAATATTTTGGAAGATTATGTTGATGACATTCTAGCCAAATGTTTAACTTGACAAGATAATGTTAACATCCTTCGAAAAATATTTGAAAGAATGTGAAAATATAACATGATATTGAATTAAAAAAAGTGTTTCTTTTGTGTGGATAGTGGAAAATTTTTAGGTTTTATAGTATCTCATAGAGGCATTGAGGTGGACACAAGGAAAATTGAATCTATCATTAAAATTCCACCTCCTAAAAACATTTCTCAATTACATACTCTACATGGAAGAATTCAAGATATCTGTTGTTGTGTAGCATCCTTAGTAGATCGAACATTACCCTTTACATAGCTACTTAAGAAAGTGGTTTAGTTTAATTGGAATGAAGATTGCAAACATGCCTTTGAGAGTTTGAAAGATTACCTTGCTACTCCACCTATTTTACAACCCGCTATGCAAGATAAACCATTTATTATTTACACAGCAACATCAGCCCAAGCTCTCACAACATTGTTGGCTCAACAAGATGACAGTGGTAGATAACATCTAGTTTATTACATTAGTCAAACCCTGATTGATTACGAGACATGATATTTAACGATTGAAAAATAGTGTTTATCTCTCTTATTTTCTACTATTAATTTGAGACATTACTTATTAAACGTAGAAATTCATGTGATGACAAAATTTGATCCTTTAAAGCACCTTTTTGCTAAAACAGATTTATCACGACACTTAGCTAAGTGGGTTATGTTGTTAACTGATTTTGATCTTAAATTTTTCTCTCAAAATTAAATCAAAGGACAAGCCTTGACCAACCAATTAGTTGATGCTCCCTCTCCCTTAGCATTACCTAATATAGACTCATTCCCTGATGAGAATGTGTTGAATATTCAAACAGAAAAAGAAACATGGGAATTATACTTTTAGAGTTCTAAGTTTTGAACTAGCTCCAAGGAAGGGGTTATATTAATTCCTCCTTCAGGTAGGCCTATTCCCTTATCTTTCCATTTAAATTTCTTATGTACAAATAACACTACAAAGTATGAAGCTTTAATAGCTAGTATACGTGCAACATTAGCATTAGATGTCAAACACATTTCTATATTTTGTGATTCCCTGAGTTATTAAACAAATAAATGGTTCATATAAACCAAATCATGATAAACTCATCTGATATAAAGACCTCGCAATGACATTATCAGATAAATTTGACTCATATATGATCGATAACATACAGCGAAAGGATAATCAACATGTAGATGCAATGGCAACTATCACTTCCCTTGTGTCTCCTAAAGATCCTTTTGTCAATTTAACATTTATAGTTTGAATGATCCCTAAACCATTGATAGATTATAAAATAAAATAAGAGTTATTAACTAATACTAAAAACTCTAATGAGTGGTACACAACGATATTCAACTATTTAAAAGAAGGAACTTATCTTGAGCCTACAACTAAGAACACTTGAGCTCGTCTTCAAAAAATTGCATCTAATTATATAATCCTTGCAGACATGTTATACAAAATATCATTTAGTGGTCTTTTAATTAGATGTCTTAAACAATCTGAAATCCCTATAGCACTTAAAGAAGCTCATGCAAGTGCTTGTGGGGCCATTTTGGAGGAAGATCATTAGTTCAAAAATTAGTTTGTATAGGATACTATTGGAGACACATGGAACAAGATTGTTTTGCATACATTAAGAAATTCCATAAATTTCAAGAGCACAACAATTTGATTCATGCTCTTGCTTTCGAGCTTTTTTCCCAAGTTCCTATTTGGCCATTCTTGGTTTGGGGTTTGGATCTTATTAGAAAAATATCACCACCTTCTTCTACTAGACATAAATTTATCATTACTGCAACTAACTATTTTACAAAATGGGTAGAGGCTATCCCTCTTCGATCCATGATAGCTGATGCAATATGCCATTTTATATTGGAACACATTATTGCTTGTTTTTGGTCTCCCCTCCACATTGATTTTGGATAATGGAACTTCATTTAAGAACAATGACATGAAGAAATTCTTGTAAAAACCTTTCACATTCAACACCGCTTTTCAACGCCATATTACCCATAATCAAATGGATAAGCAGAATTGACTAACAATACTCTTGAACAAATTCTACAAAAAATAGTAAGTAAACATAACAAATATTGGCATACTCAACTAACTTATGTGTTGAGAGCTTACCGTACAAGTATTAGAGCATCTACTATCTAAACACCCCTTATAAACTTGTTTATGTTGATGAAGCGATAATTCCCTTGGAGTTAGAGATTCCTTCATTGCAAATTTCTCTTAAAGGGCTTATCAATGATACTACTTATAAAGAGCAATGATTGCATCAGCTTGAAATGCTTGATGAACAGAGTAGCAATGCTCTTGAGCATCTCCAAGCTTATTCCAAAAGAATGCAACGTGGTTATAACAATAATGTCATCCCTCATGCATTTAATAAGGGTGACTTGGTGATATATGAAAATCAGTGTAATGGCAATGCTCTTCCAAATGAAAAAGGAAAATTCAGCCCTAATTAGTTAGGACCTTATGTCATCGAAGAAAACTATGGGTCACCTACACATTAACAGAAACAGATGATACACCTCTAAAAGAGCTTATCAATGCCACATTTGCATTGGTATTACGCATAGCTCTCTTTCTCTTTTGAATAGTGTGTTAACATAGTGTTGATAGATTAGGTAGATGGTATTCTATTTTATCTCACATTGCTTCATTCTTTGACAAACGATAATGGTGTGTCTTAGAGTCTAAAGTGATTGTTCAATTATTTTGAATTTTTACTTTAGTTTTCATGCTATTCAAAATAAAATTTTGTGTGTTATGTTAATTTACATCCTTATATGCATTTAATGTTATTAGATCATAGGTACATTTAAGTTAACATAGCATACTTCATCACAATGTAGTATCTAAACATAAACTTAAATTTTTTTAATTAGATCACATAAACATTAAATCATGGAGATATTTATTAGACATTCTTGCAAAGGATATTTAATTAATTGCATTTGAAATTTAATTCAATACAAGACCATAAAAATATTAATTCTCATATATCACATAAATCACCAATAATTCAAGTACATATATCAATGAATATAATGCTAATAAGGCCTATGACTACTAGACACCTTAGCACTAGGTGGCGGCCCCCATCGAGAGATAGTGGTATGTGATCATCTCCTGCTCAAGGACATCATGGCTTCCTATATGATCTACACCTCTTCTCTTATATCCACCTCTCATACGAGTTCCTTGACATGCTCCTTCTCTATGCAATCCCTCTAAGCTTGTAGCCTAGCCATATCTCTCTCTAGCCTCAAGATTTTTGCTCAGAGGGTGGAATCTTTCATGCTATTTGATGGACCTCAAGAGGCTTTGAGCTCATCCAATGTTTTCTACTGTGTAGAAAGCTATCCTATATCTAGGTTAGTGCATCTAGTTGCACTCTCATATGTTGTCCTCAATCTATCAAAATACTTGAAGAGATATGTGTGCTGCCCCATGGAAGGTGGGGGCACATACTCTAAGGGTAGATCATCATACATGCTCAGTGCAAGAATCATATCTACAGTAACACACTGATAGAGCTCATGCCACTCTTGCATGGACCTTTCAAGATGGAGTGCATAAGAGATATCAGTACATATCATGATATATACAATAAATCATATACACCAAATTAAAGAGCATAAGAAAAACATAAATATCAATTCATTACTTGGATCTCCAATCTGCTAGTTGGGGTATAACCATACAATGGTGGTCCCCCTCTATGTGGGAGGTGTGGATGACCTACTACCACTAGCATCCCCATGCTTGTGAGTCCAGATCTTTGATGTGGTTTTCGCATTTGATCTAGTGAATTTGGTAGGGGGAGTATCTCTCCTATCGGGGGTAATTGATCCTCCTCTGTCTCATCAAAATCCTCACTCATAGACTATGACTCCTCCTCCTCCCCCTCATTCAAACCTAGAAATATGTTAGGAATAGTGGTGTCATCATCTGTATCTCCATCTACTTCCTCATCATCCCTATCTCTCTATGACCTGGAAGAGGTTTTGCATGGCTTGTAGGGTAGTGAAATGGAAAGACATGGGTTGGTCATGCTCCAACCCACCAATTATCATAGGCTTTGGTAGTGCCTACATCGTTAATGTCAGAGATCGGTGGCACATCATGGTCCTCTTCCTCTAAACCAATAATGTATACATCCTTAATAGTAATTCGATGATTGTCCCTAGGTCTCAAAGAACTCCATGTTGATCGTAGGTATCTCAGTCAGGCTTGTGGTGGTACCTAAACATGTCCAAACTAGTGCATGACATGATCATAGTAGAATTGTCTCACTATGTAATCATGTCTCCCTAAAATAAATTGGTCCTGTTGCTGCCTAATTAGCTCATGTTTTTCATCTATCCACTGTGGAATCCAAAGATATGGCCTCCAATAGATATCATCATCATCTATATGATCAAAACTAATACAACATTGTAGTAAATCTCCCTCCTTCCATGCATGCCTCAATGCATAATTGAAGAACCATGGGTAACCCATGGCTGCTATGGTAAGAAATTTAGTGGGCCTATTACATGTGATGTACTCGAAGCACCACACCTACAAGAGCATACAATGTGCTATGTTGTCTAGTTCATGGTATATAAACCACCCTAAATCATAATATAGATGTGAAACCATACTGCAACCCCAAGCATAAATGGTCCTATGATCCTCCATGTCTCTAATGATATGAAAAATTCCACCAAGTGTGCTCCTCGACCATCTGGTACTAATGTAATTGCTATAGTAGTGATAAAAATCCACTGAAGTAGTGGTTTCCATGCATGCAAAATCCAACTAAGCTCAATGTGTGGACTGATGATCAATCATCAAATGGGCTGATGTAAATAGTAAAGAATATGATCCTACATCTACCTGTATGATCACTCATTGTTTGAGTGTACAACCTTTCCCCAGATAGGAATTCATAGGATGTGGTGTATGTCCTCTAGGGTGACAGACATCTCACCTATAAGAAGATGGAAGGTACATGTGTCAACATCCCATCTCTCTACCAGGTCCATCAACATAGCATTGTGATACCTCATAGGTGGCATGAGGTATACCCAAAATAATCCTATATCCTGTAGAGGGCTAACCTCCTCCTCTGATAGTTGTGTGATGGACTCGTGAAGGAAATAGAACTGTCTCCCTCTGAGGTGCTATCAGGCTCAAGGAGGAACCTAAAATAACAAAATACATAAAATAAATCCTAAATCTATCAATTAAATAACACTAGAGATTCTCTAAGACACTTTAAAACTAATATGGACACTTATGCCATTTTTGGACAGAGTCTTAGACACTTTAGACAATTCTAGACATTTTATGCCAAGGTGGGACACTTTGCGCCAACAATGGACGCTTTGCATCAAAGATGGATGCTTTGTGCCAATCTTTTCTAGGGTCGTAAAATTACTAAAAATGTGTGAAAAAGTACAAAAAATGCATGAAAATGAAGAAAAGGCAAAGGAGAATCCACTCACCGTATGAAGAAGCATGCCTTGTGCTACCTCATCCTGAACAACATTAGGTTTGGGAGGCCTGTAGTTTTTTCAACTTGACATCCTAGATTACTCTGCAACAAAGTAATTTGCAAAAAGGCGGGTGTCATTTTCATTAGTATATAGTAAACCCTAGTAAATAAAGCTTATTTCATTTTAAGGGCATTTTATTCAAATTAGCATATTGGGGGTTAGAGGACTCCATTTTTTATGTCATTTGTTGCGTTGGATTTGTAATTCCACTCTCGGTCTCATCAAGTGTCTATCACTATGTGGTATGGTACTTGGAAATATCCTATGATATGACCTACATAATTTGATGTGGTTTTGTATTCACCCTGATTCCACCTCCATAAAGCAAGCAAAATCAGGGGGCATACATCTACCCTCAAATTTAATTTTTTGTAGAAGTTTGATAAGAGGATTTTTGAATGACTAATGAATCTATGTTGCAGGATTCAGTCCTTAACATTGTGGTTTTGTAGGTAACTATAGTGGGGGATTGATTCTCTCTAATGAATCCATATAAGTATCCTTTTTATAGAAGTTTTATTTCCTTTAGCTTGCATATGCACGTAGTGTCATATGGCCACTAATGTGGGGGCTAAATGTAGTGTCAAAAAAATTATCCCTTTTCCCTTAATTTGGGAATAATTAATATTAAAATGAGCCCAATTTTGCCTTGATTTAGTGTTGTAATGTGTTTTACACATTCTCATTAAGTTTAGGGCCCTTCTAAACTAAATGGACTTAAGTGTGCCTTATTTATGGTGTTGTAAAGTGTACCTTTACACTTTCAAACTAATCTAGGGCTTTATTAATTAATTGAGGTTAATTTACCTTAATTGGCCCCTCAAATCTAAGCCTAATTAATTGTGAATTTTGAGGGATAAAACCTGACATTCATAAATTCCATTACAAAACACTTAGTTTTAGAAGGCGTGTGTCCTAGGTAGGTGACTTAGGACCCATTCTCCACATGGTGAATGGGTCCTCACTAGTTCCTCAGACCCTATTTTACATTTCACTTTGTTCAAAGTGTGTCCTAGGTAAGTGGCCTAGGACCCATTTTCCACATGGTGAATGGGTCCTCACTAGTTCCTAAGACCCTATTTTTACATTTCACTTTGTCCAAAGTGTGTCCTAAGTAAGTGGCGTAGGACCCATTTTCCGCATGGCGAATGGGTCCTCACTTAGACCTAAGACCCCTCTTTTAAATATGTTTCTGGTGGAATTTTAATGATTTTAAATCAATGATTTGATGTCATCTTGTGATATTTTAATTTTGGGAATTAATCTTAAGTTTTGTATAAATACAAGGTCATTTTCACTATGTTTCAACTAGAAAGAACTAGAGAGAGAAGAATCTAAGAAATATTTCATGAGATCAAGTATTCATATTCAAGGAGAAAGCAAGAGTGATGTCTTGGAGCAACATTATAGTGTTTTTGCAGGTTTTGAAGCTCATTTTTTTGTCAAAGATCAAGCATTATTGAAGAAGTGATGATAGATGACTATAGAGAATCATGATGGATTCTAGGCTTTGGGAGAAGCACCATGAGAATCAACCAAGCCTAATAACTTGTTTCCTAAGTGATTCAATCTTCTATGATCATTCTATTTTTAGCCTAAAGAGAGGTATACACACTTTCATGAATTATTAAGGGGATTTGGAATCTCCTAAAGTAGGTCTTTTGCATTGTTCATGTTTCATTCTAGGATCCTATTCTAACACACATGAGTAGGGTTTCTTTACATCATTAGAGATCTTAATCTTAGACACACTTAAGGTTAGGATTTCACACACATGTTATGTTTCAAATTTCAATTTATCATCAAGGTTTAATTACCAAACTTGGGGTTTGACCGAGGCAAACCCCTACCCACAAACAAACATCAAAATTTGTTTTGCAAATTATTAGCAAATCCAAATTTGAAATGAATAATTTCAAGTTACAGGAAGGAATTGTAGATATAGAACTTCAAATTCAAATTTAGAGTTTTCTAGAAGAGCCTACTAGGACCCATTCACCATAGGGTGAATGAGTCCCTGTTAGGGACATCTTGTCACATGAAATTGTACCCTGCTAAGCACAAAGCTTGACATTCCATTGAAACAATGGAAATGACCTCAAGGTGTGGGACCTTTGCATGTATGAGGTCAAATCTTTGGAGAAGAATGACTTCCTTTTTCAATCCTAATGCAATGGGATAGTCCAACCCAACACATGAAAAACCTACCACTAACCTACTCTAACAGATCACAGGGGAAAAGGGGAAGAAGGAAAATATGAAAGGGAAGATGGAGGTGATACACCAAGATGGAAAGTTATTTCTTCCTAGCTAATATTTGCACAATACATCAAAGAAGAGGACCAAATAACTCACACAACTCTCTATTTGGTTGATTTCAAAGGAAAACATGGAGGTTAGGGTTTGACAAAGCACTGGAAGGAAAGATAATTTCTAAACACAATAGTTGCAAACAATTTTAACTCAAACATGTATACATAAAAATGAAAACAAACACTCAAACATGAAGGTAATGAAAGATTACTCATACGTAAAAGAGGAGAGAACTGATCATCTTCATTAATACAAAGGCATATAGCCAATATTTACAATGGAAGAATGTGAAATATAGTTTCTGCAAAGGAAAAACCCCAAAGGAGCCTAAGGAAGAACCTTGAAAATGAATACATTTCTTGCCTTTACAGATCAGGCATAACTTTGAAACACAAGTTGAACCCTAAGCCTAACCAGGGATAGCAAAAAAGACTGCGCGTGCAATAATGAAGCCATTCCGTGAAAAATGTGACTAGTGCAGAGATCCTCTAAGAAGGTCAACAAAAAATAATCAATGAGCATGGGAACCCATACAATCCACCTATAGAAGGCATGGAATGCATTTAATGTTGTCCTTGAATCCCAGGAACCAAGATAGGCCACTCAAAAGTTGAATCGACCATTAAAAATGTCACACAGAAAAACATGCCAAAACACAGGTAGGTTGAGGCATCAAGCCTAAAAAAATCACCTTTATAAGCATGAAAATTAATTAAATGGTTTGGAACCTTGAAAAATCATTTTTTGGACATCGACGATTAGGTAGTTGAGAGTCGGGTGTTGGCCTTACAACTTACCTTAGGTCGGGAAGAAGGAAAGAAGAAAGCATGAAGAAGGAAACATTAGGGTTCGGGGAGATGAGATACCTCTTAATAAAGAAGGGTAAGAGGTAAAGGGGAAGGTTGAAGGATAAAACCTGAAACCCTAACACTTAGTCAAATTTTGAGAGAAAAGAGGGAAAGTGAGAAGGAAAGGAGGAAGAAAGCAAAAAATATGAGAGTTAAGAGGTTGGACCTCAGACTATCGAAGGTCTGAGGTTGAGAGGAAGGCTTACACCTTGCAAAATGAAAGTGGTAAGAGGGAAGAGGGAAGACCAAAGGCTGATAGAAAAAAGGCACAAGGATGGAAGAGGAAAGAGGGAAGGTCGACCCCTGAAGTCCAACAAACCAATACTTAGACAAGTCTTGAAACTTAATCGAGCTTCAGTGGTCAGAGGTAAAGGCTTAAGGCTTACCTTTAGAGATCGGTAAAGGGTAAAGGGAAAGATTGAAGCACTTAGAGGAAAGATAGGAAAGGATAAGGAGAAATGGAGAAGAAATGAAGGAAGTGAGTAAGAGATAGCCTAAAAACTCAAAATTCTAGGACTTAGCAAAATTTAGGTAACTTCAAGGAAAACTCATACAAGATGGCCCATGGGGGATCTCTTAGATCGGTTATCAATGATTGGAATTCAAAGAGGGGCATGAAATTTCAGTAGGAAACAAAGGCGGAAGGTTCTCATAGTTCATAAGCTATAGTTTTTTATTCAGATCCATTCAGGAAAGCATACCAGGACCCATTCGCCATAGGGTGAATGAGTCCCTATTAGGGTTGCAGAAACAAAAATTTTTGACAGGTCACAACATCTATTACCTTCATTTTTTCTATAAATTTTATTGTTTCTTTCTATTTTATGATAAATATATTCATTTCACTTTGTGAATCTACATTTAGATTTGTTTTACTATTTTAAATTTGTCTCCCCAAAATACTACTTGACCTAGAGCCCCGTCCTAGCAAAAAGCAAAATCAAAATATTCACATCTTGATTGTTATTTTAGGGTGTGGGTCACATTTCCTAATAATTTGAACAAAGATAGGATCCTCTTTGTCCCTCTTTGGATCTACCATTTTGGGATACTCTACCACTCCGATTTTCCTCCATTTCAACTTTATAAGAGAAAATATTGCAGAGAATGAGGTGAAGTTGGATTATGTGCTTACTAAAGATCAAGTTACATATATATTCACAAAGGCTCTTCATAAGGATACTTTTGAGTATCTTTGGGAGAAGTTAGGGGTTATTGACCCTCCTTTCAATTAGATGCATAAGGCTATGCATCAGTCCAGTGAATTTCAAGATTCATTCCTTGTTTTTGACCCATTTTGGTGGCTACCTATCAAGGGGAGTAGGTAGTGAATTTTTTTGTTGTTGCAGTTAGAGGGAGTAAGTGTTTTTATTATGGTGTATGTTGGTACTATCAAAGGAAGTGAAAGCTAAGGTTGTAGAGCAGTTGTTTCCCCTTATAGGTGTTTCCTTTGGGGGAGAGAAAGTATATGTGATTGATTCCAAAAGGGAAGAAAATAAAAGAAAATATGTGTTTCCCTTTTCCATTGATGTCAAAGGAGTTGAGAAAGTTTATTGAAAAACCATATGAAGAAAGGGGGAGAGAAGTGCTATAAAAGAGAAAGTTTTGGAAAGTATAGATGCTTGTGTAAGGGGAAGTTGTATGCACTATGGTGAAGTGTATGAGTTGGTGATCAGAGTTGTTGTTCTTGTTGATGGTTTTTCATATGATGTGTTTCCATCAATGACAAAGGGGGAGATTGTTGGAAGTTGTGTTGTCATTGATGTTAACAAATATTTGTTGTTGTATTTATGCCAACCTATAGAGATGCTTTCATTGGTTGCATTATGTTGTCATTAGTAGTATCACAGATGTCAACCTATAGTGTTGCTTTGATGAGCATATGTTTGTGGATGTTCAACCTCTTGTGTGGTTGAGATGCTAAGAAGTTGTTGCAAATATTGAGATGGTGTTTGTGGTGCTTGGTTTCCAAGTTATTTCGAGAAAATTTGAATAAAAGATGAGATAATGTGATGAAGAGTGTTTAGCATGGTAGAGTGGTGTTCAGTGTTTTTCTCCACATTTCTTCATTGTTTAAGATCTTCTTGTGTGGTTCAGATATGTTGATCAGAGGTTTTATATCCAAAGTTTTAGGTTCTAGATGGTTTGGAAAAAGAAGTTGTGTTCACCAATGTGTAAATTGTGAAGCACTGTAGTCTAGGAGAAATTTTCAATGTTTTTCTCTACATTTTTGTATTTGGTCTTGTGGATCTAGAAGTGTGCTTGAAATGTCAGTATCTATCTTCAGTTTGATTTGTTTGAGTTTTGGTGCTCCACAAGGTTGGATTCATTTGTTACAATTTGTGGAAGGTTAATTGGGTGTAAAAAATGAGTATGTTATTTAAATGTATGTTGTTGTGAATGATTTTTTGAATTTTAGAGTGTTGATGGACTATTCCAAATTGCACTTCAGTGGTGTGTGTGGTCAGTGAGTTGTTTTTGGATTTGGTGAAGCATGTACTTAAATGTTTAATGGTGTTAACATACATTTCACTGACCTTGGGTGCTTACACTAATTTTATATATGCTTTGATGTTTGTGGGAGCATGGTGAGGCATGTATATGTGAATTTAGGTTTGAGTTAAGCTATGATGTGGTCCGCCTTCATTCCTCTCCACTGAGGAAATGTTTTTGTGTGGACCTAATTCAAATTTACAAATTTGAGGTGCATAGCCGACCTTGTAGCAAGGGTGAAGATGGTATATGTGTGTGATGATTTGATGGAGGAAGAAATTATAAGGTGTATGATGCAAAGTGTTGAGATGTGAAGTGAAAAAGTGTAAAATGTAGTGTGAGATTTAATGCCTAAGACTACTAGAAGTAGTGAGCAGAAGGTGTTTACATTCTATAGAGAGTGTGAATGTTTAGGTGAAGCAATGGTGGATCTTTTTTGTTGCTCTGAGATGGATTTCTCATTGTAACAATCTTCTATCTTCTTCTTTCTAATCTGGTAGTGAGCCCTTCTTTCTTTTAGGTAGTGAGCCCTCCAACAGTGAGCCTATTATATTCAATGTTGCAATTACTTTGTATTGTGAGCTAATCCTCACTGTGGTTCTTCCCTTCTTTGGTTTTCCACATAAATCTAGTGTTCTCATGTGTATGAATGTGTTTGCATTACTATTTCTCATGTTTATATTCTACTAATGCATGATAAGGGTTTAAAAATCATTAAGGATAAGAATTAATGAAGATTTGAATGTTTATTGAGGGTTTTGATGTTTTAATGTACAACTAATTCAACCCCCTCTTAGTTATCCCATGCATTCAATAGTTCAATGGCCAAAACTACCTGCCATGGAAAATGCAAATGGAGGAATATCTATATTAAAAGGATATCTTCTTACTATTGGGTGGAAAATAAAGAAGCAAAAAAATATGACAAATCAAGAATGAGAGATTCTTGATAGAAAGGAACTATGAAGAATATGGTTGTGCATGATAACATAAGTGGATTTAAACATATCAAAATAAACATAAACAATAGATCTGATGTTGAAATTGGCTAAATATACGAAAATCCCTCTACTTCAAACAAGGTATTTCATATAAAACATTTATTTACTATGAAAATGCTAGAAGATGGGTTTATTGTTGATTGTTTAAATATGTTTAAAACAATCACTAGTCAATTAAGTTTTGTAAATGTAACCTTGGTGATGAGATTAGGTCTCTTTTTTATTTTTTCCCATTTACAAAAAACTAGAATAGCTTGGTCATGGATGTTAGTAATTATATTTCTAGTTCAAGCACTTTAAAGTGTGATTTTTTTTGGTGTTATCCTTACCAAAGAAATGCAATGGAAAAGCATGGGTGAGACATTAGGTTATGATTTGATTATGGAGAACAGGGGAAGAAAAAGGGAGAGAGGAAAGAGCCTAGGAAATTTTGTGAAGTCTAAGAAGGGTAGGTCCAAATCGAGAGGAAGGATAGAGTGTTTGCATTCCATGAAGAAAGGAAACATGAAGAAAGAATGTTTCTCTTGAAAATTAAAACAAGGAGATGGACAAAAAGAAAATAGAAAGGATGGAAATTTAATAGGTGATGTATTGAAAGATGCTTTGATCATTTCATTAGATAATATTACTGATTCTTGGGTCTTAGAATCAAGGGATTCATTTTATGCCATATTCCATAGGAAATATTTTCTATATTTTATTCAAGATGATTTTGGATAGGTTTTTTTGGGTGATGATGAACCATGTAAAATTATCGGAAAGGGTAAGATATATATAAAATTATCAAATGTAAACTAATGGTTGTTAAAAGAGGTAAGGCATGCTCTTGATTTGAGAAGAAATATAATTTTGGTAGGATATCTGGGAAGTGAAGGTTTTATAGTTACATTTATAGAGAATTCATGGAAGGTCACTAAAGGAGAATTGATAACAACAAAAGGAGAAAAGGTAGGTACATTGTATTTATGTACTGGTAATTTTAATTTCTCTATTGCCTTAGCTTATACAAAAATAGATACAACATTGTGGCACCATAGGCTTGGGAACATGAGTGAGGAGGGGATGAGGATTATCCAATCAAATAATTTTTTGCTAGGTTTGAAGCAAGTTAATTTGGATTTTTGTGAAAACTATGTTTACAAAAAAAAAAGAGAGTCAGATTTCTTAGAGTTGGGAAGAAAAAGAAGAGTGAAAAGTTAGATCTTGTGAAATCATATGTATGGGGAATAGCTTAGGTATCATCTCTTGGTGTATTTTACTATTATGTTACTTTTATTGAGGATGCAACTAGAAAAACTTGGGTTTATTTCATTCAAATAAAATATGATGTGTTTGATAATTTTAAGAAATGGAAAGATTTGGTTGAGAATGAGAAAATAAATAAGTTGAAGTGTTTTAGATCAGATAATGGAGGTAAATATTGTAGCATGGAGTTTGATAGTTATCGTTCAAACCATGGTATTCATATACAAAATATAGCTCCAAGAACACCACAAAAAAATTGTGTCATAAAGGATGAATAGGACAATCCTGGAGTGTGTAAAGAGTATGATATTGCATGCAAGATTACCATTACATTTTTGGGAAGATGTTGTAGATATTATAACTTAATTAATAAACAAAAGGCCTTCAATTTCCCTAGATGGTGGTATTTTGGAAGAGGAATGTACAACACACCTTTTTAATAGTGTCTTTCTTTTGTAAAAACCCCACACATTTGTCATTTGATAGTCTAGCACCTTTGTTCAAAAGTGCACTTTTGTACTTTTAATATTTTGAGTTAGATTTTATTAATTCAATTTTTCATAGTTGACATTGTGTGTTATGCATGTAGGCCACTTTAGTACCTTTGAGTTCTTGAGAGTGTAGATAAGAGGGTGGGTTTCGGTCTTGATGAGCCCATTTACTTTCATGCCTTGGGATTGTGGCACCTTCTACACATACCTGAGATTTAAGCTCATTACACCTTAATGAATTCCATTGTAGAGTGATGGAATTCAAAGACTGGTTCATTTCATTTCTCAACCAGTGAGGCCACCATATCTTTGGATGATGTGTGGTGTATTGTACGAGTTTTGATTCATGGTGAGCATCTATTAAATCACACTATTAGAGGTGGGTAGGCATTGCTTTAGGTACTAGGAGTACCATAGGTTCCCCAAGCTAAGGGTCAAGTGGATATGAGACATTTTATTGATACTGATTCTAACATCACACTTGCTCTTTCTAGCCTTATTATGAGCACATTACTTCATGATCACTGATCCCAACATTTCATTGTTGGATGGGGTGTTGCATTGGAGAGCATATTGGAATATGTGACCTACTTTTCTTGAGGTCCATGTATCTTAGCACAATTGTACCATGACATACATTGGGTTTTGTATAGAGGAGGTTTTACACTTTCTATTGTTTGCACCATGCTACACCTTTGGGCATGGGAGCATATTTCCATTCTACATCTTATTTGTACTCTTCACCAATGAGATGAGGAGCCATTTGTATATAGACACAAGGGACTCTTGACTCACCATCACATGGGAGATTTTTCATACTAGATATGGGTGATAGAAGACATGGTCGAGTTTACTTGGAGACCATGGCTAGAATGAAATCCATGGGATGGTGATGATGAACATCTCTTCTACTGCCACCAAACCAAATGGCTGATCAGGTAGAGCACAACTACCCTTGAGTGATATTTACCCAAGATATTCCTAAGAGAGTTTGTGGAGACCTATATAGTCCTCCCTCCTAAGTACATGGATGGATTTTCTTAGAAAAAAAGAGTAGAGCTTCTAGGAAAAAATTATTGATAAGTATGCAGGCCTATCAAACTTTTGGTAGCTAACAACATGTCCTTGGGACTATGCTAAAGGTCTTGTAGATGTCAAAACTAGTAAAAAGTATGATACTTGGTTCATACCTAAGAGGTTGTTGAGATTCATGGATCCAATAGTTGTGTCTCAAAGATAGAGGGGTGAGGGTAGCCACTTGAGATGTTAGAGATTGGAACAGGTGCATGATCAACACCAGGATCAACAAAAAGATCAACAAGTGGGGATAGATTAGAATCAATAGGTGGATTTTCAAAGAGGTCTAGATGGACCACCTCCAGTGTAGGATTAGGTTGATAAGCCTCAAGATGAGTAGGTTTTGGGCCAGGGACCAGATCATAGAGATCAAATGATACAAACACTCACCCAAGAGTGAGACCAAGCTCACTAGGAGAGGGATCAACTCCAAGCCTAGCTAGACGTAGAGGTTACATGATGAAAATAGGAAGAGCTATAGTTTGCTTAGGATACTGAAAGGATACAAAAAGTAGAGGCTCAAAGAGACATAATACCCCTTTCCAAGTACACACAAGATCTATGGGATATACAAGATAAGTTATCATATTACAAGATTGTCTATATGTAGGTGGTCCCATCTCATAGGGTGTAGCCCTTGTATTCATAGTGGAGTTTCATGTGGATTAGTAGATCATTGGGCACATCCATGTGGTAGTCACACATCTAGTCCAGACGGGGAGGTAATTTAGGGAGACATTCAAGTGGACAACATGATAGGCCACCATCCCACCAACCATTTGTTGATAGAGATGACCGGGTTAGCAAGGGCTAGCTTGTATATAGCTATTTTATATTTAGATGGATATTATGAATATTCATTCATTGAATCTTTGTAGCCTAATGTATATATTCTGAGATATCGCATACTTGACTTATATCATGACATTAACTATTTTGATATATATGAGATGATCTTTGATGTGATAGTTATATGATGCCTTATTTCATGCTTATGATTTCATGTGGCGTATTCCTTATGATTCTATGTGGATACATCATGGATGATGTATGCTTATGTATGTAAATGTGATGTTCTTATTATGGTTATAATGTGATGATGTATATGTATATGATTCATAGATAAGATGCACATGTTATGAATGATATGGATGCATTTAATGTTTTTTTATTTTTTATATGACATGTTATGCATATGTAAAATGTATATTATGATATGCATGCTAATGGTATATGGATGCAGGATGAATGCATTTATGTTTGTAATGCCATGAAACTTGGATGCTAGTAAGAATCAAAATAGAAAATGGAATGAAGATAGAAGAAGGGATGTTCACTGATCAACTTTTATTTATTGAGATTGATTCATAATTCCAACAAATCTATGATTATTCAAAGATTTTATTGGATATGGTGATGAGACAAATGATATTTCTTTTCTTCTAAGACCTTTTTTAATTCATCATAGCAATCCTTATTTTTTATACAACAAATAGATACGATGCACCAAGGTATGAAGAACCAGGATGACATGTATCTAATGCGATGAAATTTGACTCTGCAAATAGACAGGAGTATCCTTTTTCATACCTGACATATAAAAACCTTGTTTGACTATGTGAAAGATTGAGCCATCAAAGTAAGGAGAATAATATTGAAAAGGTATGAAGAACCTAATATGTCTTAGCCATTGTTTTACTTGAGTCTATCCCAACACATGCAAGATAAGTATTTGTCGAGGTTGTACTACAAAAATATCCAACAAGCACAACAAATGAAACTAATGATAAATTCCCCATTCCTTTCTAAATTATTTTGTAGATATCATTGAGAGATCATCAAAATGAACCTATAAGATAAATCATAGGAAAAGATTAAAATGAACAAACAATCAATGTTATTCATATCTATTGCTAGAGAGATTTTTATGTTCTTAGATGATATCTAAAATGATGCCCATTGTTGGAATGATATATCCTAGGACATACATTTGATAATGATGTATTAAATGAATTAGGTCATTGATATAAACTTAATTAATGTGTTTGAAGATTAACCTTGACTTCATGATTTATTTTAATTAAATTTTACTTTCCTAAATATTGCACTTGCTTATGCTTACTTCACCAAAGGGTGGGAATGCCAATCAATTTATTATGAATGAAGGATTATTATGGGTGAAATAGAGATGATATGGGTGGTATATTTAAATATTTTTTACGTTTTTAGATATTTTGAGGTTGTTTTGATTTATGATTCTTTGAGTTTTTAAAGTTTTCAAGTTATGTGAAGTTGTTTTGATTTTTTGAATGTTTTCCAAATGCTTGTGTTTTCAAGATTATACCAACTTTTAAGGTTTTTCATATTTTTTAAATGTTTTTGTGTTTTCCAAGGTTAGACCAAGAGCATGACCTAAGAGTGACAATTGAATACCTAGGGAGCTCATCGATGATGGTCTTTCCTATGTACACACACAAAGACAACATAGTTCAATCGACTCCTTGACAAGTGACCATTTAATGATGAGATATGAACATTTTATGGATTGTCAGTTTATTATGATGGACTCCTAAAGGACTAAGTTATTCCTTGGGGGAACATCAATGATGGCCTTGCCTATGTACATGCACAAAGACAATGTAGTTCAACATATGTTTTTGAATTTTTTGATGTTTAGACCTATTTAGGGGTTTTGACATGATTTGGATGTTTTTGATTTTTTTTGACATGTTTATGAATGTTTTGTATTTTGAAATGTTTTGGATATTTTGGATATTGAACTTTACAAATGTTTAGATATTTTTGAGGTTTTGATTCTTTTGCAAAAAAAATTGGTGCTTTTGAGAATTTGATGATTTTTTGAATGTTTTTGGTGTTTTGACATTATCGGATGTTTTTGGAATTTCTGAGAATGATATTTACAAGACTTAGGTAATACAAGAATCCAATCCAGTAACCAAGTATAAGAATATGGCCCCAGCCAAGTGTTATGGAACTTTGACATGAATCAGGTAAAATGACCTAAGGGTACAACTCAATAGGACAAATAGATATTTTCTTGAATATCAAGCCATGGTAGGGATGAAGATGGATGGGTGGAAAATGGATGCCAACTTTATTATGGGAAGGATGGAGTGATAAGAATACTTAATAGATGGGAGATGGAGCTTTTTTATGCATGGTGCCCCTTTACTAGGTTTTGACCAAGGTACTTTCCCAAAGTGCCACCAAAGTGGTTTTCACTAGAGGATAATTTTTCTCTACTATTTTTAATCCATTTCCTTTTTTTGGATTTTTTTTTGAATTTTTTGGAATATTGCCCCACTTGGGCTAGGCATGGAACCTCTTGAGATGCATATTATTTATGGGTTCCTGCAATGGATCTCCTTCTGGTGTCACGAGCTAAAAAGCTCTTAATCCATAATGATATGTGATGATGAAGGGTCCCAACCAATTTGGTTCAAAATTCCTCTTACTATTTTTTACTAGCATGTTCTTCTAATTTTATTTTAGTATAAGATCTCCCAATTATAAGTTTTGACCCTTGATCTTTCTGTAATAGCTCATTTTTAGTCTAGTTTGATATACCTAAAGATGATTGAGTGATTCTAGATGCCACTCGTCTAGAAATTCCAATTCATTTAGACTTTCTACTTTTTATTCTTCCTCAATGATTATAAGGTGGTGTAGAGATACTCTCAATGAGGGGAGGTTGATCTCAGTAGGTAAAATGGATTCATTACCATAGACTAGGGAACAAGGTGTGGCACCAATTGGTGTTTTGACGCTAGTTTTATATGCCCAGGTACTAGGATTTAATTGCAGATGCCAATCTCAATCAACATCATTAACCATCTTTTTGAGGATCTTAATGATGGTTTTATTTGAGGCTTCAAATTGGTCATTTCCTTGGGGATAATAGAGGGATGAAAAATGGTTTTTTATATTAAACTTATTGCATTAATCTCTCACATCCTAGTTCTTGAAGGGTGTTCCATTATCTATGTTAATAGCTTGTAGAACACTGTAACGATAGATAACGTAGTTAAGGGTGAACTTTGAAATTTGTTTCCTAGTGATATACATCATATGAATGACTTCTATACAATCTCATCCAGCATCATTAATCATCTTTTTGAGGATCTTAATGATGGTTTTATTTGAGGCTTCAACTTGATCATTTCCTTAAGGATAATAGGGTGTTGAGAAATGGTGTTGGATATTAAACTTATTGCATAAATATATCTTACATCCTAGTTCTTGAAGGGTGTTCCATTATTTGTGATAATGGCTTATGGAACACCATAATGATATATAAGGTAGTTAAGGATATTCTATGAGTAATGTTGAAAGCATCACAATATTCTATTAAATCTCACACTTTGTGTCTGTAACTAGACAATTGTTTGTAATGATAAATGTACTACTTTCAAACTTTTTTGACTACCAACTCATAATCACCAAACACCCTAAGAATCTTGATTTACTTCTTTATTGCGAGTATCAAACCATCACTGAGGGCTTTGTATTCTGCCACATTGTTAGTACATTGAAATTGCAATCAATAAGCAACAAGAAAATATTTACCTTACAGATTAATGAGCTCAACTCTAATTCCAATTCCTTGTTTTGATTTAGATCCATCAAACCTAAGGATCCAGGCTTGATCATTTGTAGTTGCCAACTTATCATTCTTAAGAGATGTCGAATTAACATTTTTCAGTCTGTGTAACCTACACTTTATCTCCGTATATTTTTGGTTTAGACCTTTAAGCTTAGTATGTTCTAGAAAGTGTTGGATTTTAATTTTGTGAATGATTTCCAAGCACATCGTCCAACTATCTTCTGAATGTGCAAAGTTGTGTAACCTGCAACAAAAAACTTTTCAGTGAATCTTTAATTTTCCTACTCTTTTGAGCTTCTATAACAATGTTCTTCCAAAATTTATCATAATGACTAAATTCTTCTTTGGAAGAATCATAATACGATTCGATTAATACATCAGTTCCAGGAGTTATATGATCATTCTCTTCAGCATTTCACATGAATACTTCCTCTATTTTAACTCGAGCTTCAAATTTTATAAACCCCTAGTTCTACATCTATGTATAGAATTTCATTTTTTTTATCGTAATCAGTGATCATGTATTTCATACATGGTTCTCTCTCAATTCTAATTTGATTAGGAACTCCTTTCCATGGCAACCACATAGCTAAGAAATATGTGGCCATGTATCCATTCAAATTCTTCAACCAATCCCTACTCAATAGCATACCATAAGTATCAAGTATCTCAACAACCTAAATATCTATATAATACGGAATCCTGGGATCCGACGCTAGCTGCATGTGAATATTGGTTAACTCTCCAATTAAATTTACTTCAATTTTGTCAATTTGAATAACTTTCTTTAGAAAAAATTCTGAAGTTAGCCCTAGCATTTGAAATATGGACAGAGGCATCACATTAGTAGATGCTCCAGAATCTTCTAAACAATTCTGAAGATTTTTACCAAATATCCTCAGTGTGAGCAAGAATGGTAGGGACTTTATTTTTCCTTTATAAAAGGCTACTTGCACATCTTCCATAGGAACAATTTTTTTTTCTTTTTCCTTAATGAGGTTATCTTTCACCTAAGACTCTCTAAATTTTCTTTCTTTTGGAAGGTCCTCTAATGTATTCAAGAAAGCTTTCTTGATTACAGGTGTTTTGAGAAAATCTAATAAATAAAGGTTGATTTTAACCTTTTTGATCTCTTCTGCTACATAATTAGTAAAATTATTTTGATCAATGGAATATACTTTTTCCCTTTGTCAAAAATTTGATGAATTATATTGAGAGGTCACCTTGGGTAACCCTAAAGTATTACTTGATTTATTTTCTAGTGGAGTATTAAAGTTGTTGGGTGGAATTGACCTAGTCAACAACCCGTTGAATTTATTTCCACCATTTGTGTTACTTCTCAAGTTATAGCTATGCCCTTTCTAATATTGTTGAAAAGCATGAATTTTGTAAGCCTCATCATGAGGTTCATTTTCATCTTGATAAGGACACACATAAGTTTCTCAAGTCATGGTTGAACTATCTCCTTCATGTTCATGACGATGACTCCTGACAAAAGTAGGTGACTCAACACATTCATAACTTTCAAGGACCAAAGTAGAATCATAACCTACTAGAACTAATTCATTTCCCTTAGGAGGATGAGAGTCGCAATATTTGTTGTAGTGTGTAGTAGCTAGGAAAATATTAGAAGGGGTTTTAAACTGTGGACAATCCACTTCAAAATGAACCTTTGTGTTCTGGATTCTACACTAGTTATTTATCGCAAGGTCAACTAAATTCAGCTTTGGTGTGGCTCTATCGTTGGAGGGATTAATATTATCTAAAGGTGGGGATATTCCTCCATTATTTGGTCATGTGTTCCAAGGTCTAGGTGGTTTGGGAGCATTGTATGCTTGACTTTGTGAACTCTGATTGTTATTTTGAGAATATAAATTTTGATTTCTTAATTGTGTAACCTTTGTGGTTAACCTTGTAAGTTGAATTGTGATTTCTCTTATTTCTTCCTTGTCATTTGGATTTTTTACATTTTGACTTTCTTGAGTGTGTGAAGAAATTTTTTTCAATAGGATGCAACTCTATGATAGTTGGACCAGGGTGAGGGACTAAAGCTTAACTATTTCCTAGTTGAAAGAGAGTGTTTTGAGGAAACGTCCCATTTTGGACCACTGGAGAAAAAGAATTAGGAGTCATCAGATGATTTAATAAGACTCCATTCACATTCAGAGTAGGATAATTATTCAATCCATTTCTACCATTCTGACAATCCACCTTTGAGATGTTTCATTTCTAAATCGACATTTATGGCTTCAGCATAAAATTTTGGTAAGGTAGTGGGAGGATTTTCCCTTCATTTCACAAACATAGCAATAAAAGGATCTACTACTATATAATAAACCACAATGGTGGACAAATTATCCACTACATAGGGTGTTTGTAACCTATATTAAGCCTTCTAAAACATGTCATTAAAAGTAGTTATACGTTCACCATCGAACCTCTTGATTTGAGCGAATTTATGATATAACAAGGCAAGATCAACCAGTGTTCTAAACTTGGCCAAAAATTGATTTTCTAAATCTTTCCAAGATCTAACTAAATTACGAGGTAGGTTGATATACCATTGGTAGAATTAATCACTTAAAATATAAGGGAACAATCTACATACAACATCCTCATGTTGTATCCCTTCTCTGAAACATGTATCCTTGAAGATACTGATGTGTTCTTTCGTTTCCTTATGAAGATAATATTTAGGACATAACTTGTCAATATTTTTTGGAAGATCATTATATATAGCAAATTGGATTGGTGACTCTACGTTGAATAAATCCATCACTATGGGAGGTGGTGGTGGTATAACCGTAGTCAAATTTTGCAAATTTGCACTTACAATTCTAGATTTTTGAGGTATAGATGATGTTTGACCACTAAGCTTGACCAAAGTCACATGAGGATCACGAGACCAAGATCTAGTGACTCTACGAAAATCTAGTTTCAAACCTAACAAAACCAAAAGAAAAAAGAGGACCTCCTTCTAGTACCAGTTCCTATTGATCATGATGTTAGTCGCAACAAAAATGTAGATAAAATCCTCATAGGAAAACCATGAAGAACCTATCTTTACTTGAAAGACTTAACCAAGGCAACCTAAAAGCCTAAGAAAGGGGAAGGTTGACTTAGCTTAATCCCAAGGCTTCAGTAGTCAAGTCTTGACCATGCTAGGTTTTCTTTAGGGTATGATGTGATATTTCTATTAATCTCGAGGGGTATATGGTTATTTATAGTTCTTAAAGGAATCATAGGCATCAAATGGAAAAATTTTAGTTTGATCATTAAACAATTTCATGAAATCAATAGATTTGCAATAATATTTCATGAATATCAAATAACTTTGCTATCACTTAAGTAGATTTAGCTTTAAGCATTCAAAAATTTCATGGAAACAAAATATTTGCAATAATATTTCCATTGATTCATCTCTTTTTTGGAACATTTTCTAAATTTAACATCTAATCTAAAATAATGCATAAAAAATACTTGAAAAGTAAAATTACTCCTGGGTATTATCCATGCATGCCCCAAGATTTAATAAAATCAAAGAAAACTACTCTATACATCATCAGATTGCTTCACAACTAGGCATAGAATAGTGTGATCTTCTAAAGAAGGGGGTTTAGTTTGGACATCGAGTAGGTTTATATGCACCTTTAAACAACGCAACATACAATCTTGTCTAGCTGAATGAACAAACCAACTAAAAAAGATTCATGAAATTGGTAGCTTTCAAATTAGCTTTGATATTGATCAATTTCTATGTGTATACAAGTTTTTAATTCAGAATGATTCAAAAAATAGGAAAAAAGAACAAAACTTAAATAAGTTTTGGCTCTTTAAACATCCACAAATTCTGAACTTAAAATAAAAGTAAAGCATCGAACAACCTTTTATAGGAACAAGGCCCAAAATTTTCAAACTTGATTCCTAAAGAAAATCATCAACAACAAATCAAAAGATAACACGTGGAAGATGTCATTTGTCATTGGAATCTTCCAGAAAAAGTCAAATCTTTAACTTCTTTAGCAACAACAATCTTCATCTCCAAGCTTCGGTATGCAACACTCCACACAAAACAATGCCATTGGTATCCCTTAGAATATCGAACAGGAAACCTCCACTAGGATTGGGAATAACCGGTAAATTAACTTCAACAATATATCCTTGTAATACCTTCAGTATCCAATATCAAGTGATTCATTGCCTTGTCTCAAGTTTTGGGTCTGGGAACCCTTCTCCACCTTTCTTCAATTAATACTCTCAGAAGGAAATTAATATCTGATGCATACATTATTTTGAAATTCCTTGAATTACCTTCCAACTATACTTGAGCTCGGTATAGTCTTCTAATATCTAGAGAATATTTGCATTCGTCTTCATTTTCTCTATTTCATACTTAACCATAGGGTTTTTGCAATGTATAATTTTGCTAATGACTTCCTAGTTTAGCAACTGAACAGGGTCTTTGTTTACTCTTTCAATCCATTCCTGTTATGAAATAACTTGCACAATGGAAGAATATGATATGAAATATGCTGAAAATACTTGATAATAAATGAGAATAACAAGCCACTTCGAGGGGGAAAACCTCCAAATATCTCTAATGAGAACACACTTCACAACTTGATGATGAAATAAGACTCACAACCTCCTATATATACCTATTTATGCCAAGGATATCACCTAGGCCGACTTAGACACACCTATATAAGACTTAGGCCGACCTAAACAACTAAATAACAATATACTAATGATAATATGACTTAATAGAGAGTTAAGATAGCCACAAGCCGACTATTCATAACCCGATGTACAATAATATTAAGGGCGTAGCATGCCCCCCTTCTTCAAAGAAGCATTGTCCTCAATGCTAATCAAGTTTGGAAACTTTTGAATGAACTCCCATCTTCCCATGTGGCATCTTCAACTGGTAAATTCTTCCATTGGATGAGATACTCAGTGATAGTTCTATTCCTCGGCTTCTTTGTGCGTGTTTGACTAATGCACTCTGGTTCCAAAATGATTCTCCCTTCTTCATCCAGCTTAGGAAGTGTTGTTTGAGTGGGAATATTATGCCCAATTACCTTCTTCAAACAGGAAACATGAAAAACTGGATGTATCTTTGTTGTAGGTGGCAACTCAAGCTTGTAGGCAACACTACCGATCTTCTGCATGATTTGGTATGGACCATAATACTTTGGTGACAACTTATTATTCTTTCTTTGCTGCTTTAGTGAGATTTGCTTATAAGGTTGCAATCGCAAGAAGACCCAATCCCCAACTTCAAAACTTCTTTCACTACGATGTTGGTCTGCCTGTTGTTTCATTCGATTTTGTGCCATGGCTAAATTCTCCTTGAGTCCTGAAAGTACTTGTTGTTGATGAAGCAAGTGGTCTTCTACTGCCTGAACTCTTGGGGACACCTTAATTGATGATGTGATGGAAGGAGGATGATATCCATAAAGTGCCAAAATGGAGACATTTTTGATGAGCTATGAAAATAAGTGTTATACCACCATTCCGCAAGTGGTAGCCAATCTACCCACTGGGACTATTTCTCTGAAGTGAAACAACGTAGATATCCTTCCAAACACTTATTAACAACCTCTGTTTGCCCATCTGATTGAGGGTGGTATGAAGAGCTAAGAGCCAATTGAGTACCCAAACATGAGAATAAATCTTTCCAAAAGTGACTAGTGAAGATAGGATCACGATCACTAACAATAACTTTAGGTGTACCATGTAGCTTTTGGATATTCTCCAAAAAAGCTCTAGCCACTACACTTGCTGTAAAAGGATGTGCTAATGCAATGAAATGTGCATATTTAGTGAGCCTATCAACCACCACCATGATGACATTATGACCTTTAGATTTGGGAAGCCCTGTGATGAAGTCCATGGATATCTCTTCCCAACGCTGGCTAGGAATAGATAAGGGTTGCAAGAGACCTGGTGCCTTAATTGTCTCCCCTTTATGCCTTTGACACACCAAACATTCAGCCACAAATTTTTGAACATCACCCTTTAGCCCTTCCCAAAAGAAATCTTGCTTGACTCGATGATATGTCTTCAAAAATCCTGAATGACCACCCACTGGAGACTCATGCAACTCTGTGAGAATCTTGATTTTAAGGTTGGAATTCTTGCAGAGATACAAACGCTCTTTATACCAAAGAGTATCTCCCTTCCAACAAAACTTATCTGAACTACTAGGATCACTTTTTAATTGCTCGATGAGATTACTAGTCACAACATCATTTTTCCACTCTACTTTGGCTTCCTCCACCCAATTTGCTTGTAATATTGAAAGGGCACACAATAAGGCTTCATCTTTCTCATCCTTCCTTGACAGTGCATCTGCGACAATATTTTCTTTCCCTTTCTTATATACAATCTCAAAGTCATATCCTAACATCTTAGTGACCCATTTTTGTTGCTCTTCAGAAGATAGTCGTTGTTCCAAAAAATATTTTAGGCTATCATGATCTGTCTTAACCTTGAAATGTCTACCCAATAGATAAGGGCCATTGTTTCACTGCATGGAGTATTGCTAGCATTTCCTTCTCATAAATAGGTTTTAGTAGATTCTTACCTTTTAATTGACGACTCTCAAAAGCAATTGGTCGACCTTCTTGCATAAGCACTGCTCCTATCCCATTTTAGAAGCATCACATTCCACAATGAATTCCTTGGTGAAGTCAGGAGTGGAAGTACCGGAGTTGAACACATAGCCTCCTTCAATCTCTCAAATGCTGTATTGGCAGACTCATTCCAATGAAAAGAATCCTTCTTCAATAGAGTGGTGAGAGGTGCTGCTGCTATACTACCATAATTCTTCACAAATCTTCTATAGTACCCTATCAATCCCAAGAATCCTCTCGGTTTCTTAATGGTTTTTGGAATAGGCCATTCCATGATAGCCTTAATTTTGTTAGGGTCCACCTTTACTCCTTCATGTGAAACTATGTGTCCCAAATACTCCACCTCTGTAAGACCAAAAGCACACTTGGATGGCTTAGCATAGAGTTTATGATCTTCAAGTATTTGTAATGCTTGGTCCACATGTTGCAAATGTTCTTCCCAAGTCTTGCTAAAATCAATATATCATCAAAGAATACTAATACAAACTTTCTCAAGAACTTCTTAAAAATGGAATTCATCAAACTTTGGAATGTAGATGGTGCATTGGTAAGACCAAATGGCATCACCAAAAATTCATAATGACCCTCATGAGTCCGAAATGTTGTCTTACAAATATCCTCCTCCTTAATCCGAATTTGGTGATAACCAGATCTAAGATCTAACTTGGTAAAAAACATAGCTCCATTTAATTCATCTAGCAAATCATCAATGACTGGAATTGGAAACTTATCTTTAATGGTGTACATGTTGAGCACTCTATAATCTGGACACATGCACCAAGTATCATCCTTCTTACGTACCATCACCACCGGCGAGGAGTAAGCACTTTGGCTATGCCTAATGATTCCTGCCTCTAGCATCTCTTCAACAATTTTTTCTATCTCACTCTTTTGTATGTGTGGATACCTGTAAGGCCTGATGTTCGGTGGCTGGCTCCCTGGGACTAATTGTATGGCATGATCATGATCCCTCTTAGGAGGAAGTCCTTTAGGCATATCTCCAAGAACAACTGAGTGACGATCAATTATAGCTTGCAAATCTGGATGAGTAGGAGTAATTAGATTGAGAGACTTCTAATGAACATAGTTGGGCCACAAATCCATCCACTCCTTTCTTAAGCAACTTTTGCATTTGATGATAGCTTACCATTTGTGGAGATTTTTCCTTCAACCCCCTTAGCTCTACTAGCCTTTCGATTGAAATCTCATGAATAGTTCTTGGAAGTTCATCTCAATTGTTCCTAATGTAGTAAGCCATTGTACTCCCAAAACAATATCTGCTGCACCCATGGATATCGCATACATTGGGGTATCAAGTTGATAATCTCCCATGGATAATTTAATGCTATGAAACTTCCCTGAACAACTAAGCACCACCATCACGCAATCAAAACTTGAAACTCGGAGTGGATATATGAAACAATTTAGACGAGTAGCTAACTTTTTGTTGATGAAATTATGAGTACTACCTGAGTCGATCAACACTGTTACCTTCTGCTTCTTTAGGAACCCCACCACCTTGAGAGTTTGTGGAGCACTGAAACTTGAGAGTGCATGACAAGAAATGATTGGTTGAGAATCATGTGATTCCTCATTTGACTCCCTTTCATCTTCTAGTATGGGTTCCTCCTCTTCTTCCTCATTGGGACCTTCAATATAAAACAATTTCTTTTCACTACATTTATGTCCTCGACTGTATTTGCTATCACAATTGAAACACAAGCCTTTTGCTCTTTTCTCCTAATTTGTTGTGGAGTCAACTTAGTAGGTTGTGTTGAATATCCTTTCTCTCTTGTCACATTAGCCCCTTGCTTCTTAGGAATCAAATATTTCTCCTCTACCCTGCGTGCTAAGATAAAAGACTCATTTATGGAACTAGGTCTAAACATGCGTACCTCATGTTGAATGTGATCCTTGAGACCACCCAAGAATAAATCATTCAAGTTTTCCTCTGTAATTGAATCCACCCTTAAAGATAGATTTTGGAATTGCTGAATATAATCCTTAACTGATCCTGTTTGTTGAAGTTTAGCTAGCTAGCTAAAGAAGTTGTCTGTGACACTATTGCTATATTGTGCTTGGAGTTCCTCTGTAAAAATTGACCATGAGACGGTGAGCCCCTTTTTACCTCGATGAGTGCAAAGCCAATGATACCAAATGAATTGATCTGGTTCTAAATATAAGGAAGCCATCGTGACCTTTTGTCCATTTGGGATTTGGTGTACTTCAAAAAAATTCTCCATTTGGTTTATCCATGTTAGAGGATCCTTACCATCAAACTTGCGCATATCCACCTTGGGAAATAAATTCCTAGATCCAATAGGAGTACTAAATCTTGTGTTAGTAGTGGCTGACCTAGAATTCTCACCTTGGTCTCTTGAGAACTCCTTTCTTGATTCTGCTATGTAGGTGCTTAACATGTTTCGCATGTCCGACATATCTCCTCGTAGGTCACACATATCCATCTTAATTGAGGAAATTTCTTCCTTGACCTTATTGTTAATTGAGGAAATTTCTTCCTTGACCTTATTTATTTCTTCATTATGAGTAATATCCTTGATTGTTTCACCATCCTTATCAGGAGTCTTCCCCGAAGTGACAACATTCTTTTTACCCCTTGTTGCAGGCCCCGTCAAGATGGAAACCACTAATGTTGAAATAAATCACACAAATGAAACTTAAATTCTCTCAAATTTTTACTGTAATCTCCTTTAGTATATCTTCAAAAACCCAATAAAAATCAAATTCCAATTCAACAAGATGTGCGAGATATGTAGATTCCAAAAAAATAGTGTAGAAACCCTAATTCTGCAATAATTCGCTTAATTCTGCTCTAATTCTTCTAAAATATGGACTGCAGCTTCTCCAATATGTTCTTCAAAAACCCTTTAAAAATTAGAAAAAAATTCGACAAATTCTGAAAGATATGCTCTTCCCAAAATCGCCTCCAAAATTGAGAAAAACCTTCCCTCTATGGTGCCAAGATCATGCTCTGATACCACTTGTTATGAAATAACTTGCACAATGGAAGAATATGATATGAAATATGCTGAAAATACTTGATAATAAATGAGAATAACAAGCCACTTTGAGGGGGGAAACCTCCAAATATCTCTAATGAGAACAAACTTCACAACTTGATGATGAAATAAGACTCACAACCTCCTATATATACCTATTTATGCCAAGGATATCACCTAGGCCGACTTAGAAACACCTATATAAGACTTAGGCCGACCTAAACAACTAAATAACAATATACTAATGATAATATGACTTAATAGAGAGTTAAGATAGCCACAAGCCGACTATTCATAACCCAATGTACAATAATATTAAGGGCGTAGCAATTCCTTAAAAGCTTTTACTTCCTTATTCTCCTTTCCTAGTGTCTAGGGATCACAATCCTGTCGTGCTACCATTTCAATGAAATATTGATCTTTGTCTATCAATTTATTGCATTTCTTGGTGACTTTCTCAAATCCTTCTATAAATTGTACCAAAGTGTCACCTTCCCAATTTAATTGTTTCTTTCATTTTTCACATATCAAAACTTCTTGTTTTGAGATTATCTTCTCTCTTATCAATTCTTAGACATCTATCTCAATGAGAGTTTCTACGCTTCACCTCTTAGCATCTATTTTCTCTTGGATAAATTTGCATTCTCCTTCCAATATTTTGAACTTTTCAAACCAATGATATGCCTCTTTGTACTTCCCAATCGCATATGTGATTAGCTTCTCTCCTTTCCTTACCCAATACTCGATCCATTCTTCAAATACATTCATTTTTTGGTGAAGTGTTGCAATATCATCCAACTACTCCTATGACATGAGTACTAGATTCTAAGGCAATTCAGTCTACGCCTCACCAGACTAGGCTAATGATTTTATAAAATTCTTTAGGCTAGCAATCTGTTCTTTCAGCTCTCTTTTCTTTTGTTTACTTTTTTCAACCTGGCAATAGTTGTATCCAAGTTCATCTTCATTTCTTCTAATTCTTTTCCCCAGGATGAATGTCCAACATTGATACTTGTCACCCTATACTCCCTAGGTGTTATTTCATGTTCGCTTTTATCCACTACTAGAGTAGCTATATGGATTGTTCTTCCTCCATCTACATTCTTCTACATAACATGTTTTGTCTTCTCTTTCCACCTAGGTTTGGGAGTCTCCACTTCTTGCATTAAGCTTTTGAGATATAGAGGTAGTAATTCCACTTCCAATGGGGAAGCTAATTCTTTGGTCAACCAATCAAGTGCATCTTCATTATATTCTACCTATATAACATTTATTTGTTCCTAGTTTTTCAATACACTAAATAACTTCTCCTCTTACATTTTCAACCTTATTCCTCACATCCTCTGAAACTTAAATGTCTTCAACATTCACTGGCATGGATTTTGGATTACCAATATTTGAGACTATCGCTTCATCTCCAAGACTTATATTTTCATGTCCAGCCAGGTGTTCAGTATCAATCTCTAGGTCATCCCTTTCTTCATATCCTATCACATCATGATTCTCTTTATCTCCTACCCCATCACCCAAGGTTTGTGAAGGTTCTCTATCTTCAATTTCAACCTAGTCTTCTTTTGAATTTTTAGAAACTTCCAGTTGTTCAACATCATTTTGATTATTCCCTAGCGAAGGTTGGGAATCAATTATATCTTCAATAGCAATATCATCAGTGGGAGCCTGCCCTACAATCTCCCCTATTTCCATTTCAACAAGAATTTTAGGGTTCCTCGCCTCTGGGGTGAGTGTTCCTCTTATGAATTCTTCTTCTTCAACAATCATAGGAATCAACCCTATATTTGGAATCTCTTCCACCACTGGTTGTATCATGGGCTTATCTTGAGACTTCTTTTCCTTTACTCATTTCCACATGGCACCTAATTTATCCATTTTTTCTTTGATTTGGTCTTCATATAGCTCAAAACTCTCGTCTAGGACCACATGAGTCTTTCCCAATATCTATTTTACTGTATTCATATTGATTGAAGGGGGAGAAGTAAATAATGTTGCAACTCTTTGGGATGTAGACCTTTTCTATGTTCGAGTATTCTCTTTCACTCCTACCTCTTCATCAATCAAAAGTTGAGTCTTTGGTTTTTTCATGGAAGAAGATGCCACTCTAGGTTTCATAGTTATTCAGATCTTACCTGGTTTGACTTCTTTACAATAACTAGCTGGTTTCAATGAAACTCCTTGGCTTGAAGCATCAGGGGTTTTCTCTTCAATATGCACAACTATAGCTTCTCTACCAACTTTTCTCCTTATCTTAGTAGGATCCTCATGCTCAGGATCATTTTCTTCTCTTCACTTCTTCTTTGTATCGAGTGAGTATGTGGGCCTTATCCCATATTTTCTCAAAGCTTTACAAAAATATTATATCCATCATTGAGTCTACATTAAAACTAGTTCAAAAAATTCCTCAACATATGTTATTTCTCTACTTTCATAATCTAAATCCGGAATAGGTTCATCATAGACTCTAGCTTCATTATAAGGAAGATTTAGTGCATTTCCATCATCTTCTTTCAATTGTTCTGGAATATCATGGATCTTAAGAATATGTGTTGATCACAATGCCAACCTTTCATATAATATTTTCCTTACTTTATACTCATCATCACAATTGAGCCAGTAATCTTTTGAATGTTAAACATGAGCACGCTTACCAGCTATCCCCTTGGCAATATTCCCTTCTGGATCATAGTTAATTCTTTGGAGTGGGAAGTACTCTAGTTTGTACATACTTAACTCCTCACACAAATCAATTGCTTTAACCGCATTGCATTTGTAGTTCCCCATTACAATGGGAAATTTGAGAGAAATTTTCTTATGTGCCACATTGTAAAGAGCATGACATAGCTTCAACTATCTTACCAATTCCAATAATAAAAATTTGTTTGTAGGGTACCTGGGCAACATGAAAGGATATCCTTCAAACCCTTCCACCCTGATGTAGGTGAAAGTGGGAAACTGAATGTACCAGCCTCCAACTTGTTTAATATTTCTTTGTGCTTCTAGAGACAATCTTTTAGCTTTGTCTCCTTCCATTATTCTTACTAGCTTCATGGAAAAAAAATCATTGACTCTCCAATAATTCTCTATGTATTCATGAATAGTAATTTGGGTTTAAAAAACATATATCAAACTATTTCCTACTTCTCTGCCCATGGTACTGACTCTATTCAACCCTTGCTTATTTTCCCTTAAGACCGAGGAATAGATCACATATGAGGACACAGAAAAACATCTTGACTTTGGAAATGTCTTTATTTGATCATGTAACTTGTTGCTGATAAACACCCCCCAATGCATTTGCACAGGGCCTTCCATTAATTTGGCTATGATTACAAACATCCATGATTCAAACTTACTGGCATCTCGCAGTCCAGCTATCCTACTTAGCATGGTTATAACCTCTTGAATAGCTGGGTTGAACATAGACCTTAGAATTGGCTTAGTTTGTTTTATAATCTCCTCCTGACACCATTGAGCACTCATAATTATTTCTTTTTCTCTTCAATATTCAGGTAGGTTTTAGCCTTCATCTTTACATCTATAAGGTTCATCTAAGGAAATGTGAGAAGCCCAAATGTATATAAAATTCCTTTCTCAGAAAGATCTACATATATTCTTCCCTTCTTCTCAACAATTCTCTTGTCTAGGTTGTATTTATTTAAACATTCCATAACCAGTTCAGGGGTCTCCATTGCTAGAGGAAACCCTCTCGCTAAATGTAACCTAGTTGTTATAACATTCTTTGCACATTGAGAGGCATTTTCTTGTCAGGCCCATGCGATGAATTCAACATTAGACAACCATCCTAAATGGGTATCATTAGCTATCCCACAAATTAGTACAACTTGCAAAGCACAATATTTGAATGCATTGTCTATCCTTGCTTCAGAAGTACTCATTTTCTTCGATGTGTTCTTCATTTTTTAGATATGTTCCTTGTGTGCGAGTTAGGGTTAAATTTAACTAGTCATCATTAACAATTCATAAAAACTTTCAATTCACCATTCAATTAAATTTACATTCTAAGAATAATCAATATTTCAGTTATTAAGGGAAATACCATTATCTCGAGACTTACATGCGTAAAATGATTAACAAAATTTATGTTATTCAAGACATACCTAGCTTTGTTGATGATAACAATCTTTTTTAGAATGCAACTTTGAAACACTTGGTAGATGTGTTCTTGGCTTCTCAAGATTTACCTTTCCTTGCATGCCACAATATCAGTCTTGTTCATTCAATGTCATTTGTAAATTTGTAGTATGACCTAAGGTAGAGTGTTATAAAAGCAACTACATGCTCAAGGAAATTCCAAGTACATGTGTATAGTTCACCACCTTCACTAATTACCTATTACAATTCATTAATTTCTCGAATAAAGGCGCAATCATGGTGGATTATGGTTCAAATTACAAACACCTTGGTTTCTACGTAGGCCCACCACTAGAGAAGAAGATGAGGTAGAAAGCTTATGTGGCACTCCTACGTCACTTTGATTTTTACGAGGAAAAGGCCTTTTGGATACATGATCGTTGACGATCACCGAGATTGACAACCTTTGGTACCAAACCTTGGAAAGATTACCGGGAACTAGGACACTTACATCCAAGCTTATAAAAACTGAGAGGGGAGAGAGGAACCGGAACCAGGTTCAAGCAAGATCAAAAGTGATTCAAACATTTTGCAATAGAACCTTTGATTTCCAACCTCTAGCTAAAGAAAAAGAAAAGCAACCATCGAGCTAGCCGATGAAGAAAAGAATGTGAACATCGGGATGGTTTATCCAAGTGATGACTTACTGGGCAGAAGCTATGACCAATCAAAGATACATCTTTGACACAACTGTAAAAACTCCAAGATTCCAGGTCCAATAAATTAATAGAACTTCATAAAAAGACTATGACACCAAATCTAGGAAAGGACATATAATTAGGCAAAGGCCAAGTAGAATGAAATAAAACTTGCATTTTACCAATTCCCCTCAAAACAACACACCAAAGCAATCAAAACCAAAGGAAAGAAAAGAGGCAGCGAAGAAAAAATGGGGTCCACATTTTTCCAAGGAGCAAAATGGGGCATGTTGTGAGACCACACAACAAATAGCAACCAACAAAACGAAACTAAACAATAGAAAGTCAATTATGGACGTAACAACCATGCTTCAACTTTTTTTAGTCTTCTAATTATAAATAGTCAGATCTTCATTCCGGCATTCCAACTTCACTTTAGCCAACATACAAGATTAAGCATTACTGAGATCACATGTGTGCAATTAATTTATTCCACCACAATAAACTTAGAACATAGCAATTATTTGCATTGACCTACATAATTTAGCAATTCCCTTTTAAGCTGACCATGGATAGAGTCTTGTTGCCAGTCAAGCATTTATAGCCCTGACAAGGTTATTGTTGTAATTCCCCCAAACATAGCTCTACTGCCAGTAAAGCATTCATAACCCTAGTAGAGATATTTGGATGGCCTAAAGAGTTGATTTCTTCTTTTGATATTTATTTTATATCTCATTTCAACTTTTTTTTTTTTTAATATTTCAATGATAGCTCATTTCAACTTGTAGGAAATGAAGCCTACTATTAGGTTAGGAATTACAGTGGTAGCAAAGGTAGCCTTTTTATTTTTCACTCAATGTAAATAACTGCTACCCCAAATTTTAGTAGAATGATTTGAGATATGGGCATTTGTAACTCAACACCAACTGAATGATTTATGCGAACTGGAGTAAAAGGAACCAAACAATTTCCCAATCATCTATAATTAAAGGACTACTTCTAGTCAAAGCATAGATCAAATTTCTAGAATTGGCATTCTATTATTTTGTTCACCTTCAAAGGTTGCCAACCACTGTATAACCTGACGATGCAAAACCCAAAAAGAAAATGAAAAAAAGCAACAAACAACTATTTACAAAAACAGCAAAAAAAAACTATTTACAAAACTAGCCCAAGAACTAGCAATCAACACTAAGCCTAAAAGTAATGTTTTAGGAATTTCCCATTGATAGGAAATGTGACATCTTCTCTAGTCAAAGTTTTAATTATATAAGTAATATCACCTAAAATTTCAAAAATTTGGTAAGGATATGTCCATAACTTGTCAAACTTACCATTCTTACCTTTACACTCATGGGCTTTGTCCCAATACAAGACTAAGTCAGATATTCTAAAATTTTTTAATCTAGCCCTTTTGTCAAACCATCATTTTACCATAGATTGGTGTCTAGTAAAATGATCTATAGCTCAAGTACACTTTTCATCTAAGTGCATTAATTGCAACAATCGAGCTTCAGTTTGATCATCTAATCCAATGTACTCTTGAGAAAATTTCCAAGTAGGGATTTTCAAATTTATTGAAATATAGGGTCTACCCCATTAACAAGGTGGTAAGAAGAATTCTCCAGTGTGGATTTCATCCTATTACGATCTACCCAAAGGGAAAATTTCAACAAAGAATGTCATTCTCTTGGATTCTTTTCAACCAATTTCTTAATTATATCCAATAGATTTTCATTTGATAATTATGCCAGCCCATTTCCTTCCAGATAATAGTTAGATGAGAATTTAAATGTTATACCATATTCAAATTCCAAATTAGAAAACTTTAATGAGGAAAAATTAGGGCCATTATCACATACCAACGTATACAATACTCCAAACCTAGTAATAACATTTTCCTCCAAAAATTTAATTACCACCTTTGTGGTGCATTGTTTGCTAGGACATCCTTCAGTCCATCTAGTGCAATAATTTGTAGCAGTCAGTACAAACCTGTGACCTGCGGATGATGGAGGATTGATGGTACTAATAAAATCCAATCCCCATTGTGAAAAATAGCGCATCTCCATCAGTGGCTATAATGGCTGAGCATTAAATTTTCCTTTATCTACCATAGTTTTACATGTGTAACAATGTTTCATGTGTTCATATGTGTCTTTAAAAATCATTGGCCAGTAATAACTAGCTCTCAAGATGAGGTGTGCAGTAGCTAAAGGCACTCCATGAGTTGTTCCAAACTTATCGTGCAATTCCCACAACATTTCATTTGCTTCCATTTTATTCAAACATCTTAGATAAATTCCTTCATTATTTCTTTTGAATAGAGCTCCCCCTATAATCATATAACTCAGAGATTTTATCTTGAGGGATCTTCTATGATTTCTTTGCATATGATCAGGGCAAGTATGGCTGACTAAATAATGCCACACATCTGAATAGCGGTCTTCTTGGTCTTTTACATCTAGAGTATACTGCTAGCTAGAGATTTGTGGATCAATCTCGACAATAGATTTGACCAAGGCTTGTCCCTAAACCAACTTCATGGGTATAATTTCTAAATCAAACTCTTGCAAAATCTTAACCCATTTATCTCTCTTTTCCTCGAGCTTGCTATGTGTTAGTAACATTTTTACTACAACATCTGGGACAATAGCCTTGACTATACTTCTAAGAATGTAATGCCTAAATTTCCATAGTGCTTTAACCAAAGAAAAGGCTTGTTTCTCAACATATTTCTATCTTAGCTCTGCATCTTTAAAGGGAGAACTCATAAAATCAATCGACTTTTCTTCTTTGTTCTCATCCCTTTGTGCTAGTATCACTGCACAAGTATGACCAGAAGCAAAAGAGTAAATATAAAAAAGTTTAACATAATATGGACTTACCAACACCGATACTTCCACAATTGTAGCTTTCATATTCTCGAAGGTGAGCTTAGCTTCATTTTTCCACTTTATTTTTTCATCTTTCTTCAACATATCATTGAGTGGTTTTACTATTTCGACAAATATAGTGATGAATTTCCAGATGAAATTGATCTTACTAAAATACGATTTCAATTCCTTTTTACTTCTCGAGGGTTGCAACCTGAGAAATGCACCCACTCTTTCTAGTTCTATTGAAATACCTCTTTCAGAAATAATATGTCCCAGTAGTTTACATTTAGTCACCCTAAAAATATATTTCTTAGGATTTAGTGCAACTCCATAAGTTTCACACTTTTGCAATATTTCTCTAAGATCTTGGACATGATCTCCTCTGTTCTTTGAAAATACTATGAGGTCATCCATGTAGATGATAATACATTTTTCTATCAAATCTCAGAAAGAATAATCCATAGCTCTTTGGAATGTAGCTCCGATATTTATCAATCCAACTGGCATCCTTCTATAAGTGAAATTTCCCCACTTTGTGGTGAATGTTGTCTTCATCCAATCCTCCTTCTCTATCATTACCTAATTGTATCCAAAGAATCCATCCAAGAAGGACATCATTTGCAAACCATTTACAATTTTTAACTCTTCTTCTAGCGAAGGTAGTGTATAATTATCTTTTTCAGACTCATTGTCAAGATTCTAAAAATCTACACATAGTCGTATGTATCCATTCTTCTTCTTGACAAGCACTAAGTGTCTCACCCAAGTAGAATGTCTAATAGGAAATATTATTTTGGATAAGAGAAGTTTTGGAATTCCTTTTGGATCAAAGGTTCTAAGAGTGCATCTACGGGCCACCACTTCTATTAGAAAGGCTTTACAACAAGCTTTAACGGGATTATATGAGAAATGACAGAACTATCATAGGTTTTCATGTCTTTGTATGTACATGCTATAACCTTCTAATAATATTTGAGTGCCTGAGTGATATTCCTTATTTCTTCTTTAGTACACACCTTTCCTATAAGCATGTTCTTAGGATTTTCTTTAGTATGCAAATTATACAATTGAGACTGCCCTCCATCACTCTAGGGCAGTTCTTTCTATTGGACTATCTAATCTATATCAAACAGTCTCTCCAAATCAAGTATCCCTTTCAAAATATTGTTATCTTTAGCTTGAGCTTACTCTTCATCTTGAATTTTGTCATCAGGGTGATCTATTTATTCAATTATTTGTTCTTCGAAGATACTGAATTTAGTAATAAATTCCAATATGTGTCGATCATCATCAAACACCTACAAATTTGTAACATTATAGGGAACCAAAGGTAGCTGCACTAGCTCGTCGATAAATCTTCTCAAATCTAAAGAATCTAAAGGTTCTAGAGCACTGACAGTAGTAGCTAAAGCATCGACTCTTTGATTCAATCTTCATGGAATATGAGTAATGTTGAAAGCATCAAAATATTCTGTTAAATCCCACACTCTATGTCAGTAACTAGATAACTGCTTGTAATGAAAAATGTATTGCTTTCAAACTTATCTGGCTACTAACTTGGAATCGCCAAACACCTTAAGAATCTTGACTTTCTTCTTGATTGTGAGCATCAAACCATGAATGAGGGCTTTGTATTCTACCACATTGTTAGTACATGGAAATTGCAATCAATAAGCAACAAGAAAAGAATTGCTTTTCGGACTAATGAGCTCCTCCAATTCCAATTCCTTGTTTCGATTTAGATCCATCAAGCTCAAGGATCTAGGATTGATCATCAGTAGCTGCAAATTTATCATTCTTAAGAGTTTTCAAATTAACATTTTTGGTCTATGTAACCTACACTTTATCTCTGTGTATTTCTGGTTTAGACCTTTTAAGCTTAGTAGGGTTTGTAGACACCTAAAAATGACCTAGGCCTGCAAGCTTCATTTTTACCACTTTCATCCTAGCATAATTAAGTTATTTAATTATGTCCTCGGTTCACATTTGACTATTGGTTAAATAATTCATAATTATTTAATTAATTCATGTCATTTTGTTTCTCCTTGATTATTAAATAAATAAATATTATTTATTTATCTAATACGTCATTAATTATCTAAGTCTTCCTTTAATTAAATAAATTTCATAATTTATTTAATTTCCCTTTGTCATTTATGTCTTCTTGATTAATTAAATAAATTTTATTTATTTAATTACGTCACTAATTAAGTCCCCTTCTAAAAATTAAATAAATTCTTATTTATTTAATTTAGTCAATTCTCTTGAATTTTGAATTAAAATCATTATTTAATTCAAAACAATTCTTTTGTCACATTCCTCCATAATTAAATAATATCTTTATTATTTAATTATTTACTGGTCAACTGGAGTAAATAAATTTTATTATTTAATTTCTCCAGCAACCTCTTTTTCTGTGCCAGTCTTATCTTCCAAATTTATTCTTGTCTTTTGACATCTCATTTAATTTCGACCATTGATTGAATTATTTTATAATTCAATCTTGACCCTTCATTCCTACCTGTTGCCCTAATTTTGACCTAACCCTAATGTGCACAGCAGCATTTAATCCTGATCATTGATCCTAGGGTTCTGGTCATCTTTTCATCCTGGCCACACATTCAAAATTGCAGTTTTTATAAAAGGGCAATTTTGTTCTCATTTGCTCTCCTGGTTCTCCTGGCTCTCTTGCTCTCTTAACTTCTTGCACTCTTAGTCTATGTCCATTTGCTATCAACTTAGGGTTATAGTCACTTACAGTCATAGGCATTTTAGTCCATTGTAGGGTTATTTTTATTTTCTGCAAATCTTTCAACACTTGCATAGGGCTTAGTCTTTAGTCATAGCTGCTCACATAAATCTGAGGGCATTGTTATTTAGCTGCAAGCTAGGAGGTGTAACAAAGGTTAATCATGGAAGGTGGAGACTTAGGGTAACTTCATCCCTTTTGTCTTCACTTCACTTCCTTTGTACTTTGTTATTTTCATAGGAATTTTGATGTTATTGTGCTAACCCACCTAATATTTTAGAATTTTCCCTTGATCACAGGGTTTGTCTAGGATCATGATGGGCCAAAAAGTGGTGATATGATGGGTATGTGTAGGGTATGTGGCTGACAAAACTTTTCTACCCAAAATTGATGAAATGAAAAGGGTTTTTAAAGGAGATTCTCAGCTTTCCACCAATGTAAATTATGCTTTACTTTGAATTTAATAAATTGTTATTATTCATTTTCTATTTGAATTACAACTAAAGTCCTGATTGATAGGCTGATTGAAAAACATCTATAGCTTTCAAATAGTATCACATTTTTTAAATCTGAAACATGCATCACATTCTATGCTTTGCATACTATAGGATTAAAAAAAAAAAAATTCATGAAGTTTTGACCAAGTTAAGGTGGTCAAACATACGAAGTTTTATATTTTTAAAAGTTGTAATAAAAATTCATAATTAATTATTTACATGGAAAAAATTACAAAAAAATATGCATCACATCCGGACACGAGTCCGCTACTTATATCTAAAATATTATAAAAAATAATAATCATTTTATTGTGGTTAGGTTGGTCAGACGGACACCTACTTATTTTTTCCCTAAAATTTAAGTACTACTACATTGAAATTTCAAATTTTCACCAAATAGAACTTTTCTTTTAAATAAACCTAGCATTTTAGAAACTACATTCAATTTTCTATAGATTCTATTCTTACATATTTTTTAAATAATATAAATAACTTATTCAAATTTTTACGTCAAGTTGCCTAACTCTAATTTTTTTGAATTTTTCTCCACTTAAGGGCCCGTGTTTTCCATGATGATCCTGCACATACCCAGTATGTTCTAGACAGTGCTAGCCTTTAATTTTGTGAATGATTTCCAAGCACATCATGCAACTGTCTTCTAAATGTGCAGAGTTGTGTAATCTACACCAATCCTGCAGCAAAAAACATTTTAGTGAATCTTTAATTTTCCCTCTCTCTCAAGCTTCTGTAATAATGTTTTTCCAAAATTTATCATAATGACTATTTTCTTCTTTGGAAGAATCATAATCTGATTCAATTAATACATTAGTTCTAGGAGTTATCTGATCATGCTCTTCAGCATTGCACATGAATACTTCTTCTATTTTAACTCCTGAGCTTCAAAATTTATAAACCCCTTGTTCTACATCTATGTATAGAATTTCATTTTTCTTATCATAATCAGTGATCATTTATTTCATACATGGATATCTCTCAATTCTAATTTGATTAGGAACTCCTTTCAATGGAAACCACATATGTGAGAAATCTATGGCCATGTATCAATTCAAAGTCTTCAACCAATCCCTACTCAATATCATACTGTAAGTATCAAGTATCTCAACAACCTGAATATCTATATAATACTGAATCATGGGATCTGATGATAGTTGCATCTGAATATTGGTTAACTCTTTGACTACATTTTCTTCAGTTTTGTCAAGTTGAGTAACTTTATTTAGAGAACTTGTCAGAGTTATCCCTAGCATTTGACATATGGAAAAATGCATCACATTAGTAGACACTCCAGAATCTACTAAACAATTATGAAGATTTTTACCAAATATCCTCAGTGTGAGCAAGAATGGCGTGGACTCTACTTTTCCTTTATAAAATGCTACTTGTACATCTGCCATAGGAAAAATGTTTTTGTATTTTTTCTTAATGAGGTTATCTTTCACTTGAGACTCTCTAAATTTTCTTTCTTTTGGAAGATCCTCTAAGGTATTCAAGAAAGCTATCCTAATTACAGGTGTTTTGAGCAACTTTGATAAAGAAAGGCTAATTTTTACCTTTTTGATCTCTTCTGCTAAATAATTGGTCAAATTGTTTTGATCAATGGAATCTACTTTTTCACTTCATGAAACATTTGATGAATTATATTGAGAGGTCACCTTGGGTAACCTTGGAGCATTACTTTATTTATTGTTTGGTGGAGTGTTAAAGTTGTTGGGTGGAATTGACGTGGTCAATGACTCGTTGAATTTATTTCCTCCATTTGTGTCACTTCTCAGGTTATAGATATTCCCTTTCTGATATTGTTGAAAAGCATGAATTTTGTCAACTTCATCCTGAGGTTTATTTTCATCTTGATAAGGAAACGTATAAGTTTCTAAAGTCATGGTTGAACATTCTCCTTCATGTTCATGAGTATGACTCCTGATAACAATAGGTGACTCAACACATTCATAACCTACTAGAACTAATTCATTTCCCATAAGAGGATGAGAGTAACACTGTTTGTTGTAGTGTGTAGAAGTCAGGAAAATATCTAAAGCGGTTTTAAATTATTGACAGTCCACTTCAAAATGAACATTTTTGTTATGGATTCTATGCCAATTATTCATCTCAAGGTTAGCTAAATTCACCTTTGACGTGGATCTATCATTGGAGGGATTAATATTATCTAAAGGTTTGGATATTCCTCCATTATTCGGTCATGTGTTCCAAGGTCTAGGTGGTCAGGGAGTATTGTACACTTGACTTTGTGAACTCTGATTGTTATTTTGACAATAGAAATTTTGATTTCTTAATTGTGTAACCTTTGTGGTTAACCTTGTAAGTTGAGCTACAATTTCTCTTCTTTCTTCCTTGTCATCTAGAATTTTTACATTTTGACTTTCTTGAGTCTGTGAGAAGAAATTTTTTCTGTTAGGATGCAACTCTGTGATAGTTGGACTAGGGTGAGGGACTAAAACTTGACTATTTCCTAGTTGAAAGAGTGTTTTGATGAAACCTCCCTTTATGGACCACTGAAGAAAAAGGATTAGGAGTCATTAGATGACTTAATAAGACTCCATTCACATTCAGAGTAGGATAATTATTCAATCCATTTCTGCCATTTACTGATGATCCACTTTTGAGATGTTTCATTTCTAAGTTGACACTTACGGTTTCAGCATAAACTTCTGGTAAGGTAGTGGGAGGATTTTCCCTTCTTTTCACAAACATAACAGTTAAAGGATCTACTTCTTTATAATAAACCACAATGGTGGAAAAATTATCTACTACATAGGGTGCTTGTAACTTAGAATAAACCTTCTAAAACCTATCATTAAAAGTAGTTATATGTTTACCATCAAACCTCTTTATTTGAGCGAATTGATAATATAATAATGTAGGATCAATAGGTGTTCTAAATTTGGCCAAAAATTAATTTTCAAAATCTTTCCAAGATCTAATTGAATTACAAGGTAGGTTGATATACCATTGGTAGACTTCATCACTTAAAGTATAAGGGAACAATCTACATACAACATCCTCATGTTGTATCCTTGCTCTGAAACACGTATCCTTGAAGATACTAATGTGTTCTTTTGCATCCTTATGAAGATAATATTTAGGACATAACTTGTCAGGATTTTTCAGAAGATCATTATATATAAGAAAATTGGATTGGTGACTCTACATTGAAGAAAGCCATCATTATGGGAGGCAGTGGTGGTATAACTGTAGTCAGATTTTGAAAATTTGTACTTACACTTCATAAATTTTGAGGTCTAGATGACGTTTGACCACTAAGCTTGACCAAAATCATGCAAGGATCACTAGACTGGGATCTAGTGACTATGAAAATCTATTTTCAAACCTAACAAAACCAAAAGAACAATGAAGAGGCCCTCCTTCTAGTACTAGTTAATGTTGATCATGATGTTAGTCGCAACAATAGTGCAAATAAAATCCTCACAAGAAAAACACAAAGAACCTATCTTTACTTGAAAGACTGAACTAGGCCAACCTAAAAGTATGAGAAAGGGGAAGGTTGACTTAGCTTAATCCCATGGCTCCGTTAGTTAGGTCTTGACCATACTAGGTTCGCTTTAGGGTATGATGTGATATTGTTGTTATTTCCAGTTCTTAAAGGAATCATAGGCATCAAATGGAAGATTTTTAGTCCGATCATTAAACAATTTCATGAAATAATTAGATTTGCAATAATATTTCATGAATATCAAACAAATTTTATATTACTTAAGTAGATTTAGCTTTAAGCATTCAACAATTTCATGGAAACAAAAGATTTGCAATAATATTTCCATTCATTCATCTCTTTTTGGAATATTTTTTGAATTTAACATCTAATCTAAAATAATGTATCAAAATACTTGAAAAGTAAAATTTCTCCCAGGTATTATCCACACATGCCCCAAGATTTAGTCAAATCAAAGCAAACCACTCTATATGTCACTAGATTGCTTCACAACTAGGCATAGAATGGTGTGAGCTTTTGAAGAAGGGGGGTTTAGTTTGGACACCCAGTAGGCTCTGTATGCACCCTTAAATAGCTCAACATACAGTCTTGTCTGGTTGAACGAACATACCAGCTACAAAAGATTCATGAGATTGGTAGCTTTCAAATTAGCTTCAATATTGATCAAGTTATATGTGCATACAAGTTTTTAATTCAGAATGATTCAGAAAATAGGAAAAAAGAACAAAACTTAAAGAAGTTTTGGTTGTTCAGACATCCACAAATACTGAACTTAAAATAAAAGTAAAGCATCAAATGACATTTTATAGGAACAAGGCCCAAAATTTTCAAACTTAAGTCCTAAAGAAAATCATCAACATCAAATTTAAAGATAGCATGTGGCAGATGCCAATTTTCATTGGAATCTTCTAGACAAAGTCAAAGCTTCGACTTCTTCAATAGAAAAAATCTTCAAATCCAAGCTCCAATACACAACACTCCGCACAAAACAAGGCCACTAGTATCCCTTAGAAAATCAGATAGGAAACCTCCATTGGGACCGAGAACAACCTGCAAAATTAACTTCAAAAATATATCCTTGTAATACCTATGGTATCTAATATTCGGTGATTCATTGCCTTGTCTCAAGTTCTGAGTGTGGGAAACCTTCTCCACCTGATACTCTCAAAAGGTAGTTAATACTTGATGCATACATTCTTTTGAAATTCTTTGAATTACCTTCCAGTTGTACTTAAGCTTGGTATAGTCTTCTAATATCTAGAGGATGTTTGCATTCCTCTACATTTTCCCTATTTCATACTTAACCATAGTGTTTTTGCAATGTGTAATTTCATCAATGACTTCCCGATTTAGTGACTGAATAGGGTCTTTGTTTACTATTTCAATCCATTCCATAAAATCTTTTACTTCCTTATTCCCATGTCCTAGTGTCTGGGGAACATAATCCTATTGTGCTAGTATTTTAATGAAATATTGATCTCTGTCAATCAATTTATTGTATCTCTCGGTGACTTTCTCAAATCCTTCTAGACATTGTACCAAAGTGTCACCTTACCAATTTAATTATTTCTTCCATTTTTCACATATCAGAACTTCTCGTTCTGAGATTATCTTCTCTCTTATCAATTCCTGGTCATCTGTCTGAATGAGAGCTTCTATGTTTTTCCACTCAGCATCAATTTTCTCTTCGAAAAATCTGTATTCTCCTTCCAATCTTTTGGACTTTTCAAAATAATGGTATGCCTCTTTTTACTTCCCAATCACGTCTATGATTAGATTCTCTCTATGCCTTACCCAATACTCTATCTATTCTTCAAATACATTCATTTTGTGGTGAAGTGTTGTGATAGCATCCACCTGCTCATGTGACATGAGTATTGGATTCTAAGGCAATTCAGTTTGCACCTGACCAGACTGAGCTAATGATTTTATAAAATTCTTTAGGCTAGCAATCCATTCTTTCAACTCTCTTTTCTTTTGTTTACTTTTCTTCACCGTGGCAACAGTTGTATCCAAGTTCATCTTCATTTCATCTAATTCCTATCCCTAGGATGAATGTCCAACATTATTACTTGTCACCCTATACTCCCTAGGTGTTATTTCATGTTTTCTCTTGTCCACTACTGGAGTAGCTATATGGAGTGTTCTTCCTCCATCTAAATTCTTCTGCATAACATGTTTTTTCTTCACTTTTTGCCTAGGTTTGGGAGTCTCTACTTCTTGTATTAAGCTTTGGAGATCTAGAGGTACTAAGTCCACTTCCAATGAGGAGGCTAATTCTCTTATCAACCAATTAGGTGCATCTTCATTATATTCTACCTCTGTAAAAACAAAATTCCCCTAGTTTTGAGTATGCTCAGGAACTCCTCCTCTTACATTTTCAACCTTATTGATCACATCCTCTAAAACTAAAAAGTATTTAGCATTCATTGGCATGGATTCTAGATTACTAGGATTCGACACTATCTCTTCATCTCCAAGACTTATATTTTCCTATTCAATGAGTTGTTCAGTATCAGTCCCTTAGACATCCCTTTCTTCATATCCTATCACATAAAGATTCTCTTTATCTCCTACCCCATCACTTGAGGTTTGTGAAGGTTCTCTATCTTCAATTTCAAACTAGTCTTCTTTTGACTTTTCAGAAACCTACGGTTGATCAACATCATTTTAATTATTCCCTAGAAAAGGATGGGAATCAGTTGTATCTTTGATAGCAATATCATCAGTGGGATCATGTCCTGCAATCTCCCCTATTTCCATTCCAACAAGAATTTCAGGGTTCCCTGCCTCTAGGGTGAGTGTTCCTCTTATGAATTCTTCTTCTTCAACAATCATAGGAATTGACCATGTATCTAGAATCTCTTCCACCACTAGTTGTACCATGGGCTTATCTTTAGACTTATTTTCCTTTACTTGTTCCCACATGCAACCCAATTTATCCATTTGTTCTTTGATTTGGTCTTCATCTAGCTCAAAACTATCGTCTAGGACCACATGAGTCTTTCCCAATGGTTGTTTTACTATACCATATTAACTAAAGGGGGAGAAGTAAATAATATTGCAACTCTCTGGGATGAAGACCTTATCTGTGTACGAGTATTCTTTGTGATTCCTACCTCTTCATCAGTCAAAGGCTAAGTCTTTGGTTTTTTTGTGGAAGAAGATTCCACTCTAGGTTTCACTATTATTCAGACGTTACCTAGTCCAACTTCTTTACATTGACTAGTTTCTTTCAATGAAACTCCTTGGCTTGAAGCATTAGGGGTTTTCTCTTCAATATGCACAATTGTATCTACTCTACCAGCTTTTGTCTTTTCCTTAGTAGGCTCCTCATGATTAGGCTCACTTTCTTCTCTGTGCTTCTTCCTTGTATCAATTGAGTATTTGGGCCTTATCTCAAATTTTCTCAAATATTTACAAAAAGATTTTATCCATCATTGAGTCTGCATTAAAACTAGTTTAGAAAATTCCTCAATAGATGTTATTTATGTACTTTCATAATCTGGATCTAGAATAGGTTCATCATAGACCCTGGTTTCACTATAAGATGGATTTTGTACTTCTCAATCATCTTCTTCCAATTGATTTGGAATGTCATGGATCTTAAGAATCCACACTAATCACAATGACAACCTTTCATACAATCTTTGCCTTACTTTATCTTCATCATCACAATTTAGACAGTAATCTTCTAAATGTTAAACATGAGCATGCTTACCATCTATCCCCTTGGAAATATTCCCTTCTGGTTCATAGTTAATTCTTTGGAGTGGGAAGTACTCCAGTTTGTACATCCTTAACTCTTCCTCGCACAAATCAGCTGATTTAACCATATTAGATTTGTAGTTCCCCATTACAATGGGAAATTTGAGAGAACTTTTCTTATGTGTCGCACTGTAAAGAGCATGAGATAGCTTCAACTGTCTTACAAATTCCAATAATACCAATTTATTTGTAGGGTACCTAGGCAACATTAAAGGACATCCTTCAAACCCTTGCACCCTAATGTAGGTGAAAGTGGGAAATTGAATGTACCAGCCTCCAACTTGTTTAATATTTCTTTGTACTTTCAGAGACAACCTTTTAGCTTTTTTGCGTTGCATTATTCTTACCAGCTTCATGGAAAACACATCATTGACTCTCTGATAATGCTCTTTGTATTCATGAATAGTAATTTGGGGTAAATGAGCATATATCATATTGTTTCTTGCTTCTCTACCCAGGGTACCAACTCTATTCAACCCTTGCTTATTTTCCCTTAAGGTGTAGGAATAGATCACATATGAGGACATAGAAAAACATCTTGACTTTGGAAATTCTTTTATTTGATCATGTAACCTGTCTTTGATAAAACCTCCCCAATTATTTTGCACAGGGCCTTCCATTAATTTGTCTATGATTACAAACATCCATGATTCAAACTTACAGGAATCTCATAGTCCAACTATCCTGCTTAGCATGATTATAACTTATTGAACATTTGGGTTGAACATAGAATTGGGTTAGTTTATTTTGTAATCTCCTCCTGACACCATTGGGTACTCATAATTCTTTTGTTTTTCTCTTCAACATTCAGGTAGGTTTTAACCTTCATCTTTACATCTATAGGGTGTTGAACAGTCCAAATAACTGAGAGGGGGGGTGAATCAGTTATTATGAAACAATTTTCTTGACTTTAATTAATCCAGAGAAAACTTAAATCAATCCAATAATAATCTAACAGCTATGAACATGAAATCATACAACAACACCATGCACAATAAACACCAGAATTTACATGGAAACCCAAGAAGGGAAAAACCACTGAGAATGCTAATTCTCAATTATAAAACACTAGTTAAGGTGACACTGGTTAAGGTGATTTTTACAGAGACTTACTGCCAAATTTCTCACTATAGGTAAGCTCATTGTCGGTGGGCTCACTACTTGGCTATTACATCCAAAGATAAAAAGGCTCACTGCCAACAAAAAAGGGCTCACTACCAGAAGAATTATGAAAGGGAATTCACCGCTGAAATAACTGTCACCAACAATGACACTGGATAGAATCTCACTATTTTCTACCTTTGGTCATATACTTTTACATACTTCACAATTTTTGGATTTTTAGATTCACATTCATCACACTTTCTTTCATCGAATAGAATCAACTTTTACTTATACCATTTCATTCTTTCATAATCTCCTAAGTCGGCCAAGCACAATGTCTTCATAATCTCCTAAGTCAACCAAAGACAATTTGAATTAGGTCACCACAAAAACATTCCCACAGTGGAAAGGAATGAAACATGGACCATACATAACCTCCTCACTCAAATCAGCACACTACGTATTAACCATGGTATTCGTAACCAAAGAATAGAATATATGTGTTACAATGCAAACAATGTTATGGGGCACGTTAGCGAATTTCTAAATCAGTCTGGACCCATAAGAGTGTATCTCATTATGTTGCAAAATGAATGGGACCAAGACAAGCATGAGCAAAGATAGATCATTACAACACAACATCTGGATCACCAAAGCAACAAAACCAAACCTCAATCAATCAACCAAGATATGTCGACATCAATAACAACCATTAATGACAACAATCAATAGCATCACATCTCAACACATTCCAAAAATCTCCCCTTTTGTCATTGATGGCAACATTCATCAACAACAAGCAACACAAATGTCAGCATCTTCTTTTTCTCTTTTCTTCTCCCCCTTTGACATCAAAGACAAAGGGAAAAACTCCCCCTAAAAAACTTACTCTGCTCCCCCTATGAGGAAGCCTCCCAGAATTGATCCAAATAAGAGTATCATATAATACCCTAGAACAATGCACACCTTGGTGCAAACTATTGTAGACTAGGAGGGGGTAGAACCTCTAACTTCTATTGGAGATACTCAAAAGTATCTTTGCTCAACGGTTTTGTGAAAATGTCTGTAATTTTCTCTTTTGTAGGTACATATTAAAGTCTTACCTCATTTTCCAATACCTTCTCCCTCAAGAAGTGATATCTAATGGATATATGTTTCGTTCTAGAGTGTTGTACTAGATTCTTGGAAAATTTTTATTGCACTGATATTATCACACATAACTAAGATCAGTTCATTAAATGATATGCCAATTTCCTACATTTTTTTCATCCATAGTACCTGAGTGCAACATGAGGACGTTGCAATGTATTCAACTTCAACAGTAGATAAAGATACAGAATCTTGTTTCTTACTTGACCAAGCAACCAACCGGGAGCCAAGGAAATAGCCTGGACCACTTGTTCTCTGCCTGTTATCAACACATCTGTCCCAATCAGCATTAGTATAAGTTGTCAAAGTGAAATTTGAATCCTTTGGATACCATAACCCCATATCTTATATACCCTTCAAATATCTAAAGATCCTTTTTACTACAACATGTGATTCCTTTGGTTCTTGCTGAAATCTAGCTACTAAACAAACAACATACATAATGTTTGGTCTAGTAGCAGTCAAATATAACAATCCTCCAATCATTTACCTATACATATTTGCATTAGCTTTAGGTGAATCATCTTCTTTTGTCAACTTACATCCAGTAACAACAGGTGTACAAACCAGTTTGGAGTTCTTCGATCAAAACTTCTTTAATAATTCTTTGGTATACTTGGACTAAGAAATGAAAATTCCTTTTCTATTTTGAATTACTTGTAATCCAAGGAAGAAATTTAACTCACTGTCTATTCGAACTCCTTTTCATTTCATCTGCAAATTTTCTACACATATCATCATTTCCTCCAAAAATTATGTCATCAACATAAACCACAACAATCAATATTTGATCTAAGTGAATTTTTTAGTATAAATTATTGTTAGTAAATCCCTTTTGAAATCCTTTTCCAATCAAGTACTTGTCTAATCTGCCATAATAGGCTCTAGGTTCCTGCTTCAATCCATATAAAGCTTTCTTCAACTTGCAAACAATATCCAGGTTACTTCCAAATTTAAATACATCTGGTTGCTCAATGTAGACTTCTTCCTTTAGTTCTCCATTCAAGAATGCAAATTTTACATCCATTTGATAGACTTTGAAATACTTAAAAGATGCAAAAGCTAAGAATATCCGGATCACTTCCATCTGGGCAATAGGAGAATATGTTTCTTCAAAATCAATACCTTTGATCTGAATGTAACCTTTGCAAACCAATCTTGCCTTGTTTCTTATTACCTTTCCATTTTTCATCTAGCTTTTTCCAGAATACCCACTTTGTTCCAATTACATTTTTTTCTACCGGTCTAGGCATGAGTTCCCAAGTCTAATTTTTCTCTATCTGATTAAGCTCTTCTTTCATTTCCTTCACCCAATTCTAATCATTGCATGCTTCTTCCATAGTCTTTGGATTAGTTTTTGAGAGTAAACACAGTAATACTTTTTCTTGAGTTGCTTTGCTTCTTGTGATGAATCCCTTATTCTTATCTCCAATAATCTAGTTTTCTAAGTGGTTTCTCTATACATACCTTGGGGTTTTAGTTGTAGTTTTCGGAGCCTCCTTTGTCTCTTCTTCTTTCTTATCCTTTTATCCTTTGTCATCTAAGTCATTTGATTCATATTTAATATGCCTGACAAGATTTCTTTGAACATCTTCATCTACTTTCACATTCATACTTTCAACTATCTTGTTTAGTCTCTTATTGTAACATGGGTATGATTTGCTTCTTGTAGAGTAACCCAAAAATATGCCTTCATCAACACTACTATTGAACTTTCCAATATTTTCCTCATATCTTCGAATGTAGCATTTGCTTCCAAAATTTTTGAAGTACTGTACTGTGGGAGCTCTTCCATGCCATAGCTCATATGATGTCTTTCCATATCTCCTTCGGAACAGTACTTTGTTAAGAGTGTATACTGATATATGTATCACTTCTCTCTAGTAGACCTGTGGTAAACCTGCTTCCATGATCATTGTTCTAGTTACTTCTTGAATTGTCTAGTTCATTCTTTCCACTACATCATTCTGTTGTGGTGTCCTAGGGGCAGATAGTTGTCTTTTGATGCCATGTTTTTCACAAATTTTTTTGAATTCATCAGAAGTAAACTCTCCTCCTCTATCAGATCTTACACACTTGATTCTCCTATCAACTTAATTCTCAAGTCTTGCCTTGAAAATATTGAATTTTTCTAAAGCCTCTGATTTTTCTCTTAAAAATGCAACCCAATTTAGTCTAGAATAATCATCTATTAAAAGCATGAAATATTTCTCACCTTGTAAGCTTCTTGTTCTAGTTGGACCACATAGGTCAATGTGCACAAGGTCCAAAAAACTAGTAGATTATTCTTCTTTTCTTTGGAACGTCTCTCTAGTCTGCTTTCCTTGACATCCTTTGCAAATAGTGTTATCTAGTTTGGTTAGTCTTGGAAAATCTCTTATTGCTCTTGTTGAACTTATCCTTACCAAATTATCGAAAGTTGATGTGACACATCCTCTGATGCCAGAGCCAACTGTCATTGGACTGAGATAATAAGCATCTCTTTGAAGCTCCTTCTAGTTGATACATATTCCCACTTGTTCTTTTTCTAGTTGCAATAATAGTTCCGGATCTCTTTCGGATCTCACAACCATTGTCCTAAAACACCACATTATAGTCATTTTCACACATCTTTCCAACACTTAGAAGATTATGATATAAACCCTTCACATAGTAAAAATTGTCAGTGTTATGTTTTCCATCAAAGGTAATAGAACCAATTCCGACAATCTATGTTATTTTATCATCTCCAAATCTAACAGAAGCTCCATCATATTTCTCAAGCTTCACAAACTTACTTTTATCACCAATCATATGATTTGAAAATCCACTATCAATCAACCATTCATCTCTGTTTCTTTTAACATATAATGCAGCTTCAGTGTTATCCATAGATTCTAACAAATATTAGAGTTATCAAATCTAGGTTCATCCTTTTCCATCAAAAACAAACAATCCTCATGATCTGATTCATCTGTTGGCAACACAAGGGAGACAAAGAAATATTTGGATTACATCCACAAGATTTTGAATTGAGAAAATAGCATCTGCTAATGCCTAATTATAGTTCCAATTAAGCACATGAACACTTCTTCACACTCTCCTTCTGCCTTTGAATGATTAGGACATTATTTTCACATCTCATACAAATGCATGCCATCAAATGAAATAAACACCTTATATATATCCACAACAAGAGATTACATTGCTACATGCCGCCTAACAAAATAATAAAACATATGCAAACTGTCGGCCCAAAACAATAAAGATTATTAATGTGAATCAACCAAGGTCAGCCACAACATAGTGAAGACCCAAAATAAAATACTCAAACATGAAAACACTTCAAACAATTTTGGTTTGAGGATCCACAACAAGCTACAACACCCTGTCGGCCAAGAACATGAAAATCATGAACACGCAAGATAAAATCTCTAATCATGAGCACAACGATCAATGCAAGAATGCAACAAAGATAGAGCATGATCTAGAAACATCCACAAACATCATGAATCACAGAGAAGCATCTACAACAATTGAAATTACTATAATTACATCATCTTCATTCAGGAACACCAACTGAAGCAACAAAATGACTATTAGAACACAACTACTCATAACTCAATCAAATCTTTATGCGGATCTCTGAAACTTGACATGGATAAACTAGATGTAATAGAAAAGAAACCCTTTAATCCACAACCTCTAATCATCAACGTACTAAGCTAACCAACATGTTGAACTTCACTTCACCACTGGCAACCTACAAATTATCTCATTACAATTTTCTCAATATCCTTGACATATACAGCTTCTAATGTGTTCAAGGCCAATAGTGTTGACATCAATGAAAACCACATATCAGCAACACAACCACAACATCCAACAATATCCCCCTTTGGCATTGATGGCAACACATGATGTGAAAAACACCATCAACACAACTATCTTTAGCACTTACTCCCCCTTAGGTTCTAACTCTTTTCTCCTCAATTCTTTCACACAACTCTTCTCCCCACATGACTCTTCTCCCTAGATAATTCATATTTTTTCACATGACTCTTCTCCCCCTTTGAAATCAATGACAAAGATATATTTTCTCCACACAAGCTCTTGATACCAATTGTTGGAAACACAAGGGCAAACAAAGAAATATTTGATTACATCCATAGGATTTTGAACTGAGAAAATAGCATCTGCTAATGCTGATTACAGTTTTGATTAAGCACATGAACACTTCTTCACACTCTTCTCATTCTTCTTCACACTCTGCTTCTGCCTTTGAATGATTAGGAAATTATTCACACATCTCATACACACACATGCCATCAAATGAAATAAACAATCACTTATATATATCTGCAACAAGAGATTACATCGCTACATGTCAACCTCAACAAAATAATAAAACATATGCAAATTGTCGGCCCAAAACAATAAAGATTATTAATGCAAATCAATCGAGGTCACCACAATATAGTGAAGACCCAAAATAAAATACTCAAACACGGAAACACTTCAAACAATTTTGGTTCAAGGATCCACAACACCATGTTGGCCAAGAACATGAAAATCATGAACACGTAAGAGAAAATATCTAATTGTGAGCACAACGATCAATGCAGACATGCAATACAGATAGAGAACAATCTAGAAACATCCAAAAACATCATGAATCACTAGAGAAGCATCCACAACAACTAAACTTACTAGAATCACATCATCTTCATTCAGGAACACCAATTGGAGCAATAGAATGACTGTCAGAACACAATTGCTCATAACTCAATCAAATCTTCATGCAGATCTCTAAAACTTAACGTGGATAAACTAGATATACTCAACAAGAAACCCTTTAATCCAAAACATCTGATCATCAATGTACTAAGCTAACCAAAAAATTGAACTTCACTTCACCACTGGCAACTTGCAACTTATCTCATTACATTTTTCTCAATATCCTCGACATATGCAGCTTCTAATGTCTTCAAGGCCAATAGTGTTGACATCAATGAAAACCACATATCAGCAACACAACCACAACATCCAACATCATCATCTAAAATACTGGCATTATCATTAACATAATAGGCCTTCTTATTGATCTTTTTAAACTTTTGTCTTGTTCCTTTTTCTGGACACTTAGTTGCTAAATGACCAATCTTTCCACATCTAAAAAATTTAAGATGTAACATACCTTTGTACTTTCTAGTACCTTTCTTTAGTTTCCTTGTGAATTTTTCTTCCAACTCATCTTAACTTTCACTATATGAATCTTCTTTTGTCTTTGTGGCTTTGAAGGTTGTTTCAAATTTCTCCTTTTCTTTTCCAAATTTCCTCATCTCAAATGTGGTCAAGGTGCCAAATAGTTGTTCTTTGGTGAATTTCTTTAGATCATAAACTTCCTCAATAGCTGAGATTTTGTCACTATAGCTCTCTAGTAGGTCATCAGAATCTTCTTCATTACATCTTCATCTATCATAGTGCCTCCTTGATTTTTGAATTCATTTACTTTATTGTCAACTCTTTGAAAGTAGCTTGCTATATCCTCACCTTGTTCCATCCTCAAGTTTTCATATATGTGCTTAGTTGTCAACTTCTTTGATAATTTGACTCTTTCATTTCCTTCATAGATTTATTTCAACTTTTCCCAAACTTCATAAGTGGTGCCCAATGAAATAGCTTTTGTTAACTTGGTCTTAGACAAAGCACTAAAGATTGCATACCTTTCCTTTTCATTCTCTTCATAGGTTGAAATCTCATCCGTGGTAGTAGGACCATTTTTTGATTTAACATATCTTATCTCAATAGCTTTCCAAGTCTTCTAGCCTAGAGAGATCAGGTAACCTCTCATCTAAAATTTCCAGAAACTGTAGACAAATCCATCAAGCATAGGAATTGTCAGTTTGGGTGCCATCAGATCTACCCCAAGCGGTTAAGCTCTTCTTTGAGGAACCAAAGCTATGATACCAATTGTTGAATAGTCTGGATAACTGAGAGGGTGAATCAATTATTATGAAACAATTTTCTTGACTTTAATTAATCCAGAGAAAACTTAAATCAATTAGATAATAATCTAACAAATATGAACATGAAAGGACACAACAACACCATGCAAAATAAACACCATAATTTATGTGGAAACCCAAGAAGGGAAAAACCATGGAGAATACTAGTTCTCAATTATAAAACACTAGCTAAGGTGATTTTTACGAAGGTTCATTGCTAAATTGCTCACTGTAGGTAAGGCTCACTGCCAGTGGGCTCACTACCTGGCTATTGCACCCAAAGATAAAAAGGCTCACTACCAAAAGAGAAAGGATCACTACCAATAGAAAAGGGCTCACTTCTAGAAGAATGATGAAAGGGAATCCACCGTTGAAATAACTGTCACCAACAATGATACTGGATAGAATCTCACTGTTTGTTGTCTCTGATCGTATACTTCCACATACTTCATAATGTCTATATTTTTAGATTAACATTCATCACACTTAATTTCTTCAAACAGAATCAAATTTTTCTTATACCATTTCATGCCTTCATAATCTCCTAAGTCAGACAAGCACAATGTCTTCATAATCTCCTAAGTCAACCAAACACAATTTGAATTAGGTCACCACAAAAACATTCCCGCGATGGAAAGGAATGAAATGTGGACCATACAAAACCTCCTCGCTCAAATCAACATGCTACATATTAACCATGATATCTAGAACCAAAGAATACAATATACATGTTACAATGCAAACAATGTTCTGGGGTACATTATCCAATTTCCAGATCAGTTCAGATCCATAAGAGTGTATCTCATTATGTTGCAAAATGAATTGGACCAAGACAAGCACAACCAAATATAGATCATTACAGCACAACATCTGGAGCATGCCAATCTAGATCACCAAAGCATCAAAACCGAACCTTAATCAATCAACCAAGATATGTTGACATCAATGACAACCATTAATGACAACAATCAACAACATCACATATCAACACATTCCAACATAGGGTTCATCTAACGAAAAGTGAGAAGACCAAATGTATATACAATTCCTTTCTCAAAAATATTTGTGTATATTCTTCCCTCCTTAACAACTCTCTTTCCTGGGTTGTAGGAATTTAAACATTCCATAACCAGTTCAGGGGCCTCCATTGCTAGTGGAATACCTCCTACTAAATGTAACCCACTTGCTATAACATTCTTTGTACATTGAGAGGCATTTTCTTGTCAAGACCATGTGATGAATTCGACATTAGAGAACCATCCTGAATGGTTATCATTAGCTATCCCACCAATTGTTACAACTTGTGAAGCACAATATTTGAATTCATTTTCTAGCCTTGCTTTGGAAGTACTCATTTTCACCACCGTATTCTGCATTTTTTTAGATATGTGCCTTGTGTGCAAGTTAGGGTTAAATTTAACTAGTCATCTTTAACAATTCATAAAAACTTTTCATTCACCATTCAGTTAAATTTACATTAAAATAATCAATATTTTAGTTATCAAGGGATATACCATTATCTGGAGACTTAGATGCATAAAATGATTAATAGAATTTATGTCATTCAAGACATACATGGTTTTGTTGATGATAACAATCTTTTTCATAATGCAACTTTGAAACCCTCGGTAGTTGTGATCTTGGTTTCTTAAGACTTACCTTTCCTTGTGCACCATAATATCAGTCTTGTTCATTCAATGTCCTTTACAAATTTACAGTATGATGTGAGGTAAAGTGTTATAAAATAAATTGCATGCTCGATGCGGTGCCAAGTACATGTGTATAGTTCGCCACCTTCATTAATTACTTGTTACAATGCATTAATTTCTCGAATAAAGGTGCAATCATGGTGGATTAGGGTTCAAAGTATGAACACCTCGGGTTCTTCGTAGGCCTGCCACTAGAGAAGAAGACAACGTGGAAAGCTTATGTGACACTCTCATGTCACTTTTATTTTTACGAGGCAAAGGACTTTTCGATATGTGATTGTTGAAAATCACTGGGATTGACAACCTCTGGTACCAGACCTTGGAAAGATTACTAGGAACTAGGACACTTACCTTGAAGCTTATAAAAAACTAGGAGCAAAGAGAGGAATCAAGAACTAGGTTCAAGCAAGATCAAAAGTGATTCAAACATTTTGCAATTGAACCTTTGATTTATGACCTTCGGATAAAGAAAAATAAAAGCAACAATCGGGCTAGCTAGTGGATAAAAGAATGTGAACACTAGGATGGTTCATCTGGGTGACGACTTACTGGGCGGGAACTAGGACCAATCAAAGATACAACATCTTTGACACAACCACGACAACTCTAGGACTCTAAGTTTGATAAATTAATAGAACTTCATAAAAGGACAAAGACTTAGGAAAATACCAAGCAGAATGAAATGAAACTTTCATTTTACCAATTCCCCCCAAAATGGCACACTAAATCAAGCAAAAGAAAAGGAAAGAAAAGAGGCAGCAAAGAAAAAAGGGGATCCACATTTTTCCAAGGAGAAAAATGGGGCATATTGTGAGACCACACAATAGTTGGTACAAGGAAATGCTAATTTGAAAGATTTTGGTATGCAATCCCCTTGAGGAGTGATGAAAAAAATTCCTACCCTTGACCATGTTGCACATGTGTGATCCATCAAAGTACAAATTTTGTTGCTTGGATGTTGTAAGGGTGAAGATGGATTCATCTAGAAACTCTGATACTAATGGGTTTTCTACACATAATTATGATTCATCTAGTTGATCTACTATAACTTGTCCCTTGATGGCTTTTCAGTCCACATATTCAATGTCAAACTCACCCAAAATCATCACCCATTTTTCCATATGACTAGTGAGATTAGCTTTTGATAGAAGATATTTCAAAGGATCCACTTTGGAAATGAGCTTGACTTGATGGGATAGCATGTAGTGTCTCAAATTTTGAGAAGCAAACATGATTTCTAAACAAGCACTTTCTATGGGAGAATAATTAAGCTCAAAACCAACTAGAGTTCTGATAATGTAATATATGGCCTGTTCTTTTCCATTTTCATCTTGTTGATTTAGGAGAGATCCTAGTGTTGTTAAGGTTTCCAAAACATATAGGATCAAAATATTTCATGTTATTGGTAGAATTAAGACCAGTGATGCTACTAAGAGATACTTTAACTATTGAAATTCCTGCTCACAATTATCATCCCATTTATATGCCACACCTTTGTGAAGAAGATAGGTAAACATGTGAAACTTATCTACTAGTTATGTGATGAATCTTATAATTGACTAGAGCTTCCCTTGAAGGATTCTAAGTTACTTCAATGTCTTTGATGGTTATATTTCCATTATTTCCTTGACTTTGGTAGGATCCACCTCAATTCCCCATTGAGATATGATATACCCTAAAAGTTTACTTGTGTTGACGCCAAAGACAATTTTTTGGATTGAGTCTCACTAGATATTTTTCCAACCTATCAAAGATTTGAGTCAACACTTATAGATGTCCTTTTTTTGTTACTAACTTTTCCAAGATATCATCCACATAGTCTTCAAGGATCTCTTGGAACAAGTCATGAAAAATTAAGTTCATTTCCCTTTGATATGTTGCTCTTGTGTTCTTTAACCCAAAAGGCATTATATTCCAACAATACGCCCCCCATGGAAAAGTAAAAGTTGTTTTGTGTTGTTCCTCCTTAGCAATCATGATTTGATTTTATCTAGAAAACTTGTCCATGAGAGAACGCATTTCATGTCCAGCTATTAGGTCCACTATGATATCTATGTTGGGTAAGCAGATGTCATCCTTGGGACAATATTTATTCATATCTTTAAAATCTATACAGATACGTATGCCCCTAGTGGGTTTTGAAATTGGAATGAGATTGGAAACCCACTTTGGATAGTTAATAGGTTGGATGCACTCCACATCCAATAATTTTTGTAGCTCTTCTTTGAACAACAATGTGATCTAAGGATGCATCTTTCTTAATTTTTGCTTCACTGATTTTGCATCTAGGCAAACTATGAGATGGTGAACCACTAATAATGTATCAAGACTAGGAATATCTACATTCAACCATGCAAAAAAAATATTTCTCTCTATCAAGAAGGTTTTCAAATTACTTTGTTCCTTTTTTATTAAATAATGAAGCATAGAAAGTGACTTGCAGTGCTTCCTTTGTTCCCACATTGACAGGTTGTGATTTCCCTACCAGGATTGCTATCTTTTCCTACTCTAGATTGGGGATATTGAGTCCTCCATCCTCAGGATACTCAAAGAGGTTTTCACCATTGTATGCATCCTTTCTTTTTACTATTTTATGATTTGAAAGTGTCACTTTATGGTTTTCACTCAAAGATCGTGTATTGATTTTCAAATTTTCTCTTTTGTGACTAGAAGATTCAACCATTTCTGCAAAAAAGCTCTTGTGTCTAACTCAATATCAAATCCTACCTTATGATCTCCAAATATGTAATCTCTAGCTCCCATGAACTCAAAAATTACCTCATCATTTTTAAATGAATCAAGTACCGGTGTGTTGTTGGTCCCAGTCAATTAATTAGGGATAAATAAGGTTTATTTCTTTATCTTGGGTTGGTGAGGAATAGGAGGTAGTAGTGATCATGTAAATCAATGTGTGTTTAAATATGTGATGCACATTGGAGCATCATCGATATTTTTGTACTTGGATGTATTTAACCAAGGGGAAGCTTTATCCTCTTCGATCGAAATATCATTAACATGAGGGACCACATTTTTAGTTGAGGTGTAACCAATACCAATGTTTTTGATAAAGTAAGCAACATTTTCAAGGTGTTGTACCCTTCACAGAGAGCCACAAGGGCCAATAGAGTCCAAGATCAAAAAAGAAACAAAACAAAACACCAAACCAAAAATAGATGCAGAAAAATAGCACTCAGACCAACAATAGACTAGCTAGTATTCTCCCAGTTCTCTGACAGAAGCTGAACCAAATCATCACCGATCCACTCTTGGTGGTGTTTAATCTTCTTCATCTCCATCCTGTTCTTCATGATAGCCGACAGGGTACTAGTGACACAATGAACTAATTTGATTGTGAATCAGGTCAAACCATTGAATTTTTTGTCCATTTTGTCCATTCTTTCTTTTAGCATATCGAGCTCCTCCCTGCCGCCCATAGTGTAGTCGGGATCATTATGCTCAATATCTAACAGTTCTAATGAGTGAGAGGTCGAAACCTCCTTCTGATCTTTACCCTTGTCAGGAATGGATGAGGGACCTCTGTCTTTCTCACCTTCCTCACCTTCCAACACCTCTTCAACTTTGCTATCTTTGTTGTACGATAGCTCCTCTTCAGTGTCCAAATCCCTAACTTGCATTTTTTTCCTATTCTTTGCCAACCTACCAAAGCACCAAATTATGGTATCACATCCAATAACAATAGTCTCTACAACCACCGTATCACCCAACGAGTCCTTTCTCAAAGCATTTTTCCCTTTATTTGAAGGCTCCTTCTCCTCCTTACCTTTCCTTTTTGAGGCAGGCTTACTGGAAGTCTTAGTAGGGGTAGACTTGAGGTCACACAGGCTAACAACTGCACTGGTTTGGGCAGCTCCCTTGATACCCTTAATTTTTTTGGTAGCAGGTTTGGGTTTCTAAGAATCAATAGGGACTAGGTGACTCTTCATGATAGGGCCTTTAGATTTGGCCGAAGATAAGTTGGTCTCAGTGGGGGGCTCAATTTCCTCAATTCGGATGGCTGAAATGGGTTTTGGAGGGCATAAAGCTAGATGAAAGTGGTAGAGTCTTAGGATAAGACCCTGGTGGAGTGACAGGGGAGTAGGTTCATTGGGATTTAAAGTAGTAGACTCCACACATTTTTCGACCGAGTTTTCAAGGTCCATTAGTAGAAAAAAGGGAAAGCTCAATAAAACTTTATGCCTAAGGTGATTTAACAAGGGAAAATGGTAGAAGTAATAGGTCTTGTACCTTCCTTCCAGCGTGACATATTTCATTAGCACAAGACACACCTAGTTCCATGGCTAAGGAAGAGCCTCCCGTTCAAACCCAGACTGGTTGTACACCGGCTTCTCATCTCCCACAAAGAATTTTTCCATACTAACATTGTCCTGGGTCTTTGAATGTTTAGGATGCTTCATGCTAGAGCACTGGAGACCCGTCGCCTACACAATCACTTCCTCATCCACCATAAAGGAAATGCCTCCTAGAGACACATGTTGATTCTCCCAAAAGTTGACGAACTCGGTTGATAGATTAGGGTCATGGCCCACAAGTCTCTCCATCAGAGGAGCAATGCCACCTTTGACACAAATGTGCTAGACTAGCAGATCCTTACAAAATCCATTGCAATTATCCAGCTTCGTCTACACCCTATCACCCCCCATGATTCTACACTACGCACAGTATAACCAGGAACCCTAAAAAAATAGAATGTTAGAGATAATAGCAAGGTGAAAAATCACCCACACAATAAGGAATTTAAGCCATAAATGACAATCTTTGGGAATCAAGCCTAAGGACAAGTCACACGCATAAGTAAATAATTTCCCTGTAACAATCTTAGCAGAGGCATAAATGAGGATTTCCTCGCATAAACGGCTAACCAAAAAGGACATGATCGAAAAGGAAGGATTGCCTTCCACATAGCATAAATACTGAAATTTAGGTAGGATAGCCATGGGGCCATAGTTAGAAATCTCTAAATTGATAGCAATTAAGGGTTGGTCAACTTTAGTTATACCATAGATAGAAGCTATAAGGTGCAAAACCAAAATAGCGGATAAAGAAAAGCTAAAAAGGAGCTTTGTCTCATAATTACAAGTCACATCAAAATTAAAAACAAAGAATTTGAAAATCCACGATCTTAAGTAAATCCCCATAAGGAGATTACGACAAGTACTATCCAACTTAGAATTATTCATCCGGTACTTGTCACAACAAAACATGATTTCCTTTTTCCAAATGAGCTCCATCCTATAATTTGAAAAAATCCACTTGTTATCCATCCCATCGATATAGCTAAACATCCATCTCATCAAAACAATAAGACCACATAGCCCAATGAAAAAGGATGTGGCCCCCCATAAATCTAGCTAAGCACATGTGTTTTCATCATGGGTCAAGTAAGGGATTTGTTCCTTCACTATAATACTCTGAGTATTAGGCAGAAATAAACTTAAATCATGCCAGCATTTGGACAATTTCCAATGAGAGCCAAAATTGGCTAAGGCGTCAGCCACTTAGTTCCCCTCTCTATAAATATGACTGGCCACCTTTAATTTTAATTTAGACATAAGGAATCTAATGTCAAGAATAATATCCTTAGTGTTCCACCCCAGCAATCTATCAAAATTAATAGCATCAATAATGGACTTAGAGTCACCTTCAATGTGCAGGTCTCTATCCCCAAGGAAACAACTATCTATAAGCCCTTTAACAACACTCTAGCTTCCGATATCATAGAAGAATGGAGACCAATCCCCCCAGCATAACCAACCACCAACTTTCCTCTGTGATCCCTAATCACACCTCCTATACTTGCTTTGTCCGGGTTGCCCTTAGTAGCCCCATCAAAGTTTAGTTTAAACCACCCCCTGTCAGGGGGTTTCCAAATAGTGGCTCTCCTATCAAGAATTTTGGAGTTGTCAAACGAATTGGCATCCAGGTTCTGATGCCAAGCTTTAGCTATGCTTATTTTCATCTCAGTAGGACCTTTATCTGAGGTTTTTCCTTTGAAGAGAGATATATTTTTCGTAATGAGCCAAGCTCCTATACCAAACACCTCTTTCGAATTCATCTCAGTGTTCTTGAAGATCCTATTGTTCCTCTCTTTCCATAAGCACTAGCATATAATGGGAGGAACTTGGTTCCATATTTCACCAGTTAACATATGGGTAAAGGGTCCAGACCAACTCAAAATAAATGATGTAATGTCCTTACACATAATCCACTATATCCCCAACCTTCCAAAAGCCAGCTCCCACACCTCATAAACAAAGGGGCAGTGTAATAGTAGATGATCAACTGATTCTTCATTGCATTTACACAAAAGGCATCTGTTGGGGATCTGGAATCCCCGTTTCCTTAGATTATCATGAGTAAGAATTTTGTTATGACATATAGTCCACCAGAAGAAGTTAACTTGCGGTATCATGTATCTATTCCAAACCTTTTTCCATAGATTATTTACCACACCCTGATCAGTCAGCTGCCTATAAGTAGATTTAACAGTAAGATCACCCCGATTATCATGGATCTAGAAGAATTCATCCCCACGGTGAGAAGGGGGTATCCTAGTGAGAGAGAGTAACTCCTGCAGCATCTTGGCTAGAAGACATAGATTAGGGGATAAAGGATAGCAAAGGATAATGTCATTCCATTTCCTAGCTCTTGAGGGTCCAAAAGGATAATCACTAATATATATACCAAACACTTGTTGAGCTCAACCCTTAATAAACCTAAACTCAGAAGATTTCAGTGGAGATTCAAGTAACCAATAATTCTCCCAGAATCTAATTTTATTACCATTACCTATCTTCCATTTGATCCCATTCCTCATAAGGTCCTGAAGACTGCATATACCCTTCCAAACCAAGGACCCCGTAAGGTGGGCCTCTGAAAGGCATTCAATCAATGACCAGTTCAAAAGGTATTTGGCATTCAATATCTCACACTAGTCCTTCCTATCCCTCAGATGATCCCAACCTACTTTGGTCATAAGATATTTATTAGAATTATAAATGGTTCTTATCCCGAGACCACCACAACTTTTCAGTTGACAAACCTTATCCCATTTAACCAAAGTGAGTTTCTTTTTTTCCTCAGTGCCCGACCAGAGGAAAGACCTTTGGATTTTCTCAAAAAATTTAGCAATATATCTAGGTATCTTAAAAATTGATAGGAAATAGATAGGGATACCTTAAAGAATAGCAGAAAGAAGTTGAAGCTTACCAGCATGGCTGAGTAAAGAGCCTTTGCACCCAACAAGCTTCCTTTGAATCCTTTCAAGGATAGAATTCCAAAATTCAGGAGTGACATATTTGATAGTTAGGGGTAACCCAAGATAAACTAAGGGGAGATAACCACTCTAACAGCCCAGAATAGCAATCACTCGATTTTTCAAGTTAGGAGTGTTGTTAAAGAAGTAAATCATGCTTTTATTGTAGTTAATGCATTTTCCAGAGCAAGCAACATAATTGTTGATATAATTTTTCCATTTCCTAGCTTCCATCACCGAGGCTTTCCCAATACCAATGTTCTTTATGTGTTGCTAAGGAATTATTGGCTCTCTCATCCCTTGTCAGTTTAAGCTAAAGCCACATGTGCTGTGGTGAATCCATACTCTTCATTAGTTGAAATCATTTGCTACTTGTGTCAACTGGTAAGGGGAGTTCTTTCTTATCTTGATAAATCCATTATGATATGTTCCCATCATATATGGATACAGTATTTAGACCTCCCCACTTCTCAAATGTGGTTTTCTTGATTTTCTTGGTAACTTTCTCAATATAGTGGGGTTCACCATGAGATTTTGGATTTGAACTCAATTTTCCTAGGAAAGAATTTGAGAGGATGTATTCTCCAAAACCACTATCCTTGGCTTGAATTTTGACATCAGGTAGTACTTTTTTAGATTTAGATGAATAACTTGAATTTGATGCTAGTTTTTTTGGATCAACATAAGAAGAAGGTACAGGAACCTCATCATTCTTTGGAACTTGCAATACTTTGGAATATTTCTCCTCTAGCCCTCTACAATAATAAAAAAAAATTGAATCACCATGAATGGTAATCTCCTTGTCAGTATAGGGGAACTTAAAAAATTGATGATGCATAGAAGCCACAACTTGAATTGCATGAATCCATGGTCAACCAAGTAGGATATTATATGGCAAGTCAAGATTCAAAACTTGACATGTTGTTTTCGCTATTGTTGGTCCTACTTGGATGGGTAATGTGATAGTCCCTTTAGAATCTCTCTCTTCATCATCATAACCTCTTATTGTTGTTGTCAATTAGATTCACCCTGCTGAATACAAGATTCAGAAATCTACTGAAACATGGAAACCTTCTTCAGATGTGGGTGATCTGAACGAAGAAGGAATCTCCAGAGTGAGCTAGTTCTCTGAATGATGAATATTATTCTAAGTATTTTCTGGAAAAGGGATAAAAGGATAACTTGAAAATAAAGCCTATGACTAACAGATGATTCACCAAACTTATGAAAATTCAGACCTAACCACTCATAACAGTTTCTCTATCACAGTAATCCTCACAATCTCATTAGCACATACTTCATCGGTGATTTGCATGAAGATCTGGAAAACTAACACAACATGCAACCTGAAAAATGTAATTCTGAACAAAGGTTTACAATAGCAAGACATATAAGGATTCAAGTTTGAAACACAAATACATTAGATTGCCATTACAAAAATTGAGACAGAAAATAAGGAGGAATCTGCTGCTTTATTAAAACTGAAAGAGTATTTGTCTGAACTGAGTACAACTGAGTTTACAAGCTCAAGAATGCTAAGAGCCAGAAACTGTATTCTGAACTAGGAAGACAGAAAAAGACTAGTCTTTTCAAAATGTATCTCTCAAGAAACCCTAATCTGAGCTCACAAAGAAGCTCAAAGAAAAAAGCTTCAAACTGTCTCAAAAGACGCATAAAAGCTTAAAAACACACTACTTTTATGATCAAATTGTAAAGCCTCTAAAAATAGGCTAAAATCTGCTTTAAAAGACAAAAACACTATCTCCATTTACAATGCATGATTTTTCTTTCAAAAATCATAAAATATCAAAGTATATTACTCTCTCTTAATACTCTAATTGATTTCTCAAAAATCAATAAAAAAAAATAAAAAAAATCCCTAAGTTTATTTATCTCCTTGCAACTCTCATTGACTTCTCACAAAATCAAATAAAAATAGGGTATTCAAATCTACAATTTTCACTAAGGAATAAGTGTGAGTGACAAAAATGAAACTCAAGCCCTAAAGACTTCAAACATAGCCGACCTAAGTATATGAGAATTCGGCCTTTCAAAAGTATCAAGCTTCAGATTTTAAATTCACAATGTAAGGTAAACCTAATTTTGAATTTCCCACATGCCATTATCAAATATGAATATTCCAGATAATTATAATGTTGGCTCGAATTAGGGCACGAGACAAAAGAGGTCAAACCCTAAAAATCATTCATTTTCTCAATCATCACTTGGAAAAACTTGCTCTGCCTAAGAGAGCACGCTGCCACCATGATTGAGCTCAATCCTTAGCTCACATGCTCAAGAGTCTTCACTTTTGGCTTTTGACAGTCGAATCTTGACTGGGTAAGCTTGATTTGTATATTATTGTGGCTTTACTGCTTCATTCAAAGAACAAGAAAGGCCATTAAGGCCGCGACTTTTACACTCTTGGTTTCTGACTTCTCTTTTCACATTCTCATGGCTTTATTCTTCTTGGCCGTCCTATATAAGCTTGGGCTCATGCATGGAAGCTTTATGAGGGAGCTTGCTCGAGGGTTTTGTTCTTTATTGCACACAAGGTAAGCTTCTTGTTTATCCATTCGCTCTCTATTGTTCACAAAGCTTACGAAAGTATGAACTATGACAGGCGTGGCTTCTTTGTCTCTATACTAGAAAGCAAGAAACCAGCCAAGCCACGACCTTTACATGTATTCTATTTATGATTTTGAATGTCATTATCTCTATATTTGAATTATCTCTTTGGCTGCCATGAGATATAGCTATAATCTTGAAGTTGAGAGCTCCAATAGCTGACTGCGCCATACTCATACATAAAATGAATTTCTTTGTAAATTCCTGGGCTTGACCCAAAAGAAAAAGTGTATATTCAGCATTTTGAAATAAAACATCATGTGGGTGCTCGCTACTTTGAAGAAAACACTACATTTTCTTTTTCCTATAGCAACACGATGTGGGTATATGAGAACTCTCTATTTAAGCTCAAACCCTCTCATGGGTATTCTGTATATTCATTTTGCATTCAATTTATGGGCTCAACCCATCATGGATGGTGCTTTTCTTTGACATTCTGTTGAAAAACCCTTGCATGGGTAAGCTGGAAATTGCATTAAATCTTCTTGTCTTAATATTCATGTGAAAACTAGCTCAACCCATCATTTGTTTTCTGCACTTTTTCGTATCTACTTGAACTTCATCTTATGGATATTTGGTATTTGTGAGGCACATGTATTTTCTAAATCTGAATATATCACTGTTGATCACCCACACATGGGTTATGACTGTAACAAAACTCCTATCCTGCTGTTCTGATAAAATACCCATATGGGTAAGCTGGAAACGATGAAAATCTATACACTTAACTTGGAACCCCAAAGTGGGTATTCGCTGTCTATGAAGAAAATGCACCCCTTTTGTATTCCAGCTTCGATTCATAATAATTTTACTTCCTTTGCACTTGCAGTTGCAAAATTTAGACATGGCATTCGTATTATTCACCTTTCAGCATATGGGTGTCTTAAAATGAAGGAAAACTATTCATTTAATCATTTGAAAAACTGGGCTCGAATTGACCCCTTATTTCTGCATTTTGTAAAACATATCATAGAGTTATTTCCATACTTTTGTATTTGTCTCTTCATGAAGAAAAATACCTCTGAATATACTACTTCTGAAAACCTTCACAGGTTCATGAAGTTTTGGAAATGTATCTTCTGTTTGTATTTTTCCAATTGTCATCCTCATACTGTTCCCTTGCATATGAAATTCTTCTTGATTGGATATGTAGACTAGCTGGTATCCCAACTCCGTCTTGATTTTATGCAAAGATTTTGATTAAAGTATTGTAATTCTATAGACTGTGCTCTATGTTATAGCTTAACTGGAACTTTCAGAAGCACTTTTGTCACTTCCTTATGCTTTGTCATTCCTTGTCATTCTAGAACAATCATTTCACATTGTAATTCCTAATGATGTATTTGTATTATCAGTCAAACTGGGACTAACTGTTCATTTATTATTCAAGTGCATTGTCCATCCTTTCATACTCTTGGGCTTCAACCTGGCACTCTTCATGCATTTTTATGCTCCACTTAACAAACTGTTCCATAAATCTGTTCTCTTCCGAGATGAAAATTGAAACAAATCTCTTCATTAAGGCATAATGTATGCCTGTTCACTATCCTTAGTTGTGAGAAAGAACACCGATGAACTGAACCTTGCATGACATCTGATCATGATGAACAAATAACACTGTAGCAAAAGAACGTGAACCATAAAACAATGTTCGAGATGAAAGTACTTAGTTGAATTAACTGAGCGTGTTAAACTCATTGTTCACCTATAGCTTTCATAAAGCATTTACCTGATTGTTATGAATGCACAGTTGGTTTAATAGCTTGATAGATAACTATGCTTTACTCTTTCAATTGTATATTACTCCTTTTCTCAATGAATATGATGATGTAATCTCTTATTAGCCCACTTGTAATGAATAAGGGCAACATGCCGAGCTCTACCCTTGTGGGAGCCCATTTTTCTCCACATGCTTGGTCTTCGGATAATAATCAGCTTCGTGGCTTTCCCTATACCTGCATAAGGAAACAAACAATGTTAGCATAAAAACAAGATATGATGATCATATTGATGTTTCTCCCTCAACTTATTTCTTTGCACTTTACTTGATTGTTTTAGTGTATGATTAGTAGCAGGTTGCACTATTGTTGGTGATTCATATAGGTATCTTCATAATCGGAGCCTCTGACATCCCCCTCCTTTCTCTTACAGGTCAACGGAGCTCGAGAAGACAAAGGTGCACCATTTCAGCATCGACCATCGGCCAATCAGGCAATGATGATTATGTCGTTACTTATGTGATTTCTTCTTTTGCATCTTCCATAGTGTAGTGTGCTATTAATGATGCACTGTGACAGTCCCATCCATGACTTGTGTGGATATTTGATTTCATTTTATGCTTTTCATTTCGAAAAGAAAATACATTTCAATGCAATGTTGTAATATCATTTGGATTCTTGCAATCAAATGAAACTATGTAAATATGAATCACTTCCATGAAATAAATGAAAGCATTTGAAATGCTTTGTTGCTTATATGCTCAATTTTGTACTTCATTTAATTTAAAACATTGAATAGCACTTCTGAAACTCTTTTCTTTTTAAAGCACAACTGTCACTTGAAGAATAATGAACAAAGTGCAAACAACACTTAAGCATAATGAAGAAATAACTGTAATTTCACCTTAAGATATAACAATGTTTAATCCAGCTCCACCAATTGAGCTATGGCAAAAATTGGTAATGTTGCTCCTTTGTTTTTTTCTATGACTCCTTTTGAATAGCCCAAGAATTTGATTAATTGGAGGGAACAAATATTTAAACCTGTACCCACATCTATTAAGACTCTTTTCACCTTATTCTTATGCACAAATACCTCAAGACCAATGCATGATTATGAAATGATTGGAATGGAAGGTCATTCTCTATGAATAAAAGATGATGGGTGGATGAGATGTGCCCTACCATGGCTTTAAATTTTTCAATATCAATGCCACTAGGCACAAAAGATGAATATAATGATTTCTCTATAATTTTCTTATGGGTTGGTGAAATTCTTAAAAGCTCTAGAATAAATATTTGGGTTGGTGTCTTCTTGAGTTGATTAAGGAGACTATAATCTATGATATTATCTTTAGGTGGTACTCTTGGTTGCAAAGGCACCCCTTGGATAGTAACCCTCCCTCATCATGTGGTGACTCCACACTTTGAATTTCTTCCTTGGATGGTAATAAAAGATACATGATTATTAGATGAATATGTGTTTCCTACAAAATTGTCATAGGCATGGGTGAGTTGGCTATATACCTCCCCTTTTCCTTTTCCTACATTATATCCTCTTCCATGGCCTGGCATTATATTCTTGTATATTCCAAGGTCATTATTTCTTGAAGTTCTTGATCTTTGTTTGATGTTTATATCACCATGTTCTATAATATTTTGAATGATGTTTTTTAGTTTCATACAATTGGATGTTTGTGACCTTTGGTACGATGGTATTCACAATAATTAGTGTCTCTATATTTGGAGGTTTAACTTTAGGTTCTCCATATCGAAAATAATTAGTAAGTTTAATAAGATTAGTTTGGACAAATTTAGTCAAGACAATTTCAATAGGTTCTCCCAAAGGAGTGTATTTTTTCCTTGAAGGATAATTGTTTAATCTTGGTTTCCCTCATTGACCTTGTTGATTATTTATTGTATGCACATTTTACTAATTTTCTTGTTGAAAATTTGGTTTATAAGGAGCATTGATGATAACCTTTGCATCCACAACACCATCATTAGTAATGTTCTTATTTTTGGCCCAAAACCAAGGTTTGCTGTTGTTACTAGATTATGGTTTATCATTAGATATTTGAATGGATCCTTTTGTAATTGGAGCTATTTTGATAGAAATCCCTTTGGAGATTAGTTCTTGAAATGTAGAGACACATTGCATATGTGATTGAAAGGCCAAATATGTACCTAAATTCCAAAAAGTATTTTGACTTATTTTTCTTAGCTATAGGCCATTTTCATTTTGTTTATGTCTCCATCATTGCAAAAAGGTATCAAAGGATTCTCCTCTATTTTGTTTCAGGGTGTAAAGATCCTCCAATGTTACATCGGCATCAATGTTATAAGATAAATGTGCAACAAATTGATCTTTGATCTCTTGAAATGTCCTAATTCCTAGAGGTATGGTGTAGGAGCACCTTGGTCATCAAATGTTTTTCAAATTTGTAAAAAAAAAAAAGATGAATACTCAAAATGGCATTGTAAAGGTCATGAGTTCATGAGTCAATCATAAAATGTAATGGAAAAATTATGTAAAAGGTCATATGGGGTCTTATTTCAGTGTATTTAAGGTTATGGGTAAGTTATAGGGGGTCAAAGTGGAAAAACAATGTAAAACTTGCAATAATGCAATGTTGTCAAGTTACTAAATTGCTTAAAATAGGGAGGTTAGGCATATTAAGAGTTAAAAGGGGTAGTTTTAACTGATGGAAAGGAAGTTATTGAAGAAGAAACATCTTTAAAAGGCATAGTATGGCGAAGGAAAAGAAGGCTATTGTATTCTTGTATTCAAGACTTTGAATAAAACACTGTTTTGCAAAGAAACTCTGTGTTTTTATTTTATCAGTCCCTGTACGGACTGTACTGAGGCTTGGAAGCTATAAATTTGTTTTATTTTGTAGGGAAATGAATCTTTTATCATCTTAGAGTGTTTGGAAGAGATTTTCTCAGTTTAGAAGGCTTTGAGAACAAGAGTTCATTAAACTCTCAAACCAGGGTTTGAGAGTCCCTTAAAGAATATGATCTCCATCCCATCAATGTAGATATAATAGGTCGATGGGATGGATTTAAATAGGAGTTTTTTTATGTGTTTAATGTTTTTCTATGATGGTAGGACAATTAGAAGACCAGAACACAAGAATACAATGTTGTTTCAGTGCCAAAATCTTGAGTGTTCCATTCAAAGATGGAGGTATTAAGCAAGGTTTTGAAGAAATATTAAATACAGACACTAGGAGATGTTTCTAAAGGAATTTTCAGACATAATTGAGCATGTTTCAATGGTTTTCTGGAGTATTGGAGGCTTGTAAGGGGGTTATCACAAAACCCTCACTATTGTGGGTGTTTTCAGCCTAAAATTAAGGGTTTGTTAATACACTATCTAAATGGGTCTTTCAATCTTTGAAAGTGGATGAATCTAGTGTTTTGTGACCTTTAATTTGACTATTTGAGGTTTTCTAACAATTTGGAGTTGGGAAAAAGGTAGATGCTTTGTAGAATAGCCCTATTCTAGTAGCCTTTCTTGAGCGTATAGTCTAAAATTTGCTAATTTCTCCAGTATAAATCATTCTGATTTTTTTATATGTTGACATGGGTATTAAGAGGTCTTTGAATGTGCCTTTGGATCTTGGTTTTGAATCTAGTGTGAGTGGTTCACCCGATTAAGGGAGTTGGAACTTACAAAGAGGTTTAATGAATGCTTGCTAAAATAGTGATTTGTTCAAAAAAATAATGATAATGGTGATTAGTTTGTGATGTGACTTGCTTGCACAGTGGCATTGGAATTGTAACTATGTTTGGATAGAATCTAGGAGGCATATTTGATATTTTTGGAGTTATGAGCAAGGTATTCCCTATATGCTCCAATGTTGTTTGTGTGCAGTCATGCTAGGACAGTCATGTGGCTAATGGAAACTGAAGTGGTCAGTGCTTGTAAGTATGATGTGATTCATTTTTAGTCAATGCTATGTATTATGGAGGATTGTGTGCAGGATAGTGGTGTGAAGGAAGGCTTGTGATCTTTGTCTAGTTGAGATACAATGGGAAATGAAGATTGTCATGGTGATAATGGTTGATTGGTTTTTCTCTTATCTTGATAACAAAGTTCTTGAAGAATGAAGGTATGAAATAAATGTTTTTTTATCAGTCTACTTGTGTTAAGTTACTGATGGTTGCCTTATGAAAGGCTGAGAGAATGTATAGATGTTGATATGGTGGTTGAGAATGATGTGGGTCTGATTGATTGAGTCAAATTTTTCTAATATGGTTTTTTCTTTGAGTGAGTCAATTGGAATATTGATAATGACATGATTTGTTGAAGTTGGAATGCTGACTTGATGCCTTGAAGTTGTGTAGTTTGGAAGACTGAAGGTTTTTTTGATAAAGTTAAGTGAAAATTTGATGATTACATATTTGATCTTCTCTTGGTTCTATTTTGGATTGAAATCCCTTAAAATGAATGATGTTGAAGGTTGTTGGTAGGATGCTCTGCATCAAGGTAGACTTGTGAAAACCATTCCATTGCTAATCCACCCAAGCTTCTTGGGAATAGTATCATGAGATATGAATCATTCTAAGAGACTTCCATACAAGCAACATAAAATATCTTATATTTTCTTTTGGGTGTTCTCTTCCCTTATATTTGTCAAACTTGGGATCTCAAAGTTTGGAAGAAAAAGTATCATCATGATGCTTCTATCAAATGGGTATGGGAATAGGTCTTGGACTGCAAATGATTTCTTTACTTTTCCTGCTTGAATATATTGTATTTTTAGTTCAATGTTTGTATATGTGATGAAAGTCCATAGTTGTGTTGATCAATGGTGGAGCATATGTATGATCTTGATATGGATGTGTATTGTATGAGAAATATTTTGAATGAGATGGTGGTGTGGGAGGTGTATTATATGTTCCACAATATTGGTATTGTGGTGTACCATTGACTTGAGATTAAATATATTGTTGACCTTGAGAACATATTGTCATTTTTGTTATTGAACAAGCAATTGTCATTAAGTATACATTTTTTGGGCTTGTGCTTTCTATTGAGCTTGTAATTGATCATGAGAAAAGCCTTGTTGTTGACTCATGTGTTAATTGGGAGCCATATCTTTATTGGAAACCATGTTTTGATTTGGAACAATGTTTTGATTTGGAATCATGTTTTGATTTGGAACCATGTTTTAATTTGGACCCATGTTTCAATTTGGAACCATGTTTTGATTTGGAACAATGTTTTGATTTGGAACCATGTTTTTATTTGGAACCATGTTTTTATTTTGAACCATGTTTTGATTTGGACCCATGTTTTGATTTGGAAAAAATGTTTTTATTTGGAAAAATGTTTTAATTTGGAACCATGTTTTGATTTGGAATAATGTTTTGATTTAGAACCATGTTTTGATTTGGAACAATGTTTTGATTTGGAACCATGTTTTTATTTGGAACCATGTTTTTATTTGGAACAATATTCTGATTTTCACCTTGGTTTTTTGATTGATGATTTGGATTTGGTTGTTGATTGTAACCTTGATTTTGTGATGATGGTTGATTTTGAATCAAGGGTTGGTGAATAGTGGAAGATGATTATTTAATCCCATAACCTACCAAGTTTTGATTTGATTCATTTGTATTGATATTGTTTGAAACTTGAGTACTATGTAAGGGATTACCATGTTGATTTGAATGATTTTTTGAGCAACCCCTTTTATAGTCACTATTGGTGAAATTTGAAGAAATGGTGATGGTTTTGGCGATTTTTGAATCATGTTATGTATGAAGGATTCACTCCCTTTTGGGTGGTTCCTTGAAGCTATTTAGGAAAAATATTGATCATGTGATTGTGTCATTTGTTCAAAAGATTGTTCTTTCAATGTTTTAACATCAAATTTTGATGGAAGCTTGGCACCTAATTATGCAAGTTTAAGCATGTAATGTGTGGGTTCTTGTTTCATCAATATTTCCATTTCATGAAGGAAGTATTGAATTTTTTGCATCTCTAGTATATCTTTGGGAGTGACTTCACATTGTTTTTGTTCTTCTTCAATGTAAATTGTTTCCAGTTGAGATTTTTTTGTATTTGGAGGTTATGTTGTAGTTGGAGGAAGCTCACTTGTTTGAGGAATTCCATATGGTTGATCACTAACATTAGGTTCCCTTGATTTCATAAGATTAGACTCCATAGCTATTTTGTATTGAGACCAAGTTGTGACCATGCGAGGTTTATCAATCCTAGGAGATATTTGAGACAAATGATTTTGAAATGTATTTGTGACCTCAAAGTTGTTCTCAATAATGATGCTTTGATTGGATTTGGATCGATGATGGAATGATTTATTGGAATGATTGGAAGATATGAAACTTTTGATTTAGACCATACTTAGGACTTTGATTGTTTGATTAGAGTTTCTAATTTTGACGTTTTGATGATTATGAACTTAGGACTTTGGGAGTAGACTCATGAATCCAAAGTGATTTTTTTCCAAAATTATTTTGATAACTCAACCTAAATACCTTGAAAATAGATAATTTCCAACTATAAGGCCAAATTAGTTGATATGATAAAGGATTAAAACCTAAGTGATTTATGTCCAAATGTTAAGTTGTTTGTTTTGATATGAAATGTTTTGATGTGTGATTGATGGTTGATGTTTGATTTTGAATTAATATGATTTTTTTGTTACAAATGGAAACCTAATATTGTTTTTGACAATTTCCAAGTGACTTTGATAAAGAACCTTTTTTTATGTTTGAATGTTTGATGGATAACAATGATTTGGTCCAATGATAACCTAAAATTGTTTTGGTAAAAACAATATCGAGCATGAATTTCCTTGTTTGTTTTTTTGAAGCAAGTAACAAAATTAGTTTTGAATGTTTCTTTTAAGTTCAATTCTTGAAATTTGATTTAATCTTTTTTTCTTTCTACCACAAAAAGATCTTGATTATGAGTTGTCTAGCACTAATATGTCTACAAAAAGCAATTTTTTTTCTATAAAAGCTCAATATTGTGAAAAGACAAAGATGTTAAATTGTAGTTACCTAGGTTTACTTTGACAGAATACACAAAGATGTAGACAATGATACTAGGATGCACACAAATCTATTGTTTTGATAAAAATAAAAATACTCAGGTGCACACAAAGGTACAATGTATTTCAAGTGCATAAAATGTGTTCAAAGGGTTTAAAATCTTGTCACAACCATGCTTAATTTTTATTTGAATGTGTTGATGATTTTGCAAACAATGTCTTCAACTGGCTCAATTGGTAATGGTAGATATTTCATAAGCTTTCTTCCACAAGTCTCACTAACAATAAATCAATGAACCAAAAACAAGCACAATCTTATTTAGTCAAGTAGGTTTATCTTCTTAAGTTGAGCTTGCATGATAAAATATTTCCCAGAGAATGATAACTAGAGTATGCATGCATACATGATACACCTCTTATCTTGGAAGGAAAAGTTCCTTAAAAGGTGTTTGTCACCTCAGCTATGTTTATTACATGGAAAGTAACTTCATGGAATGATGCTATTCCATTGCACCTCCTTGAGAAGAACTTTTATGGTCTTAAGCCTCTAAAACAAATAGGTTTTTAGTGGGTGGAACTGGATCTTGGTGAATACCGTCGACCTCTCAAATCTTGGTGAATACCGTTGACCTCTCAAACATCACATTGTGAAACCCACACAAGTTTGGAGTGCTACATGCATGGATTGACCTACAACTTTTGATCTTAGCCAATTTATATAGCACACCAAAAAATTCCACTTGATGTCGAACCATTGAGTTCTTCGTTGCATGGATGTATCTCAAGGAAAGCCTCTTACTTAAAAGAAAAAAGAAGGTGTTACTATTTCTCTTCACCCAAGATTTCACTAGGCACATGGGGAGAGGATACTTATCAACAAACTTATAGGGTTACAAATGGATTGCAAATTGAATATATTTTTCTTCACCCAAGATTGCACTAATTGCAAGAGGAGAGCGTACACATCAACAATCTACCACACGTAAGAAAAATCCACACTCTTGTTCTTTTTAGGTGCATAAAAAGATAAATGTATTAAATTGTTAAAGTACCAATTGAAGTGTATAATTTGTATGCTCCTTTAAATCCCAAACGAAGGTGAAGTTTGATTGTTCAATTTTATGTACCAAATCAAAACGTGAAAGTTGTTGTCTAGTTTTAAACAACAAAGTAAATGTGAGATGCATAAAATGCAACTAGCTCTAAAGCTATTTCCAAATGAGTGTTAATAGACACTTTTCAGATTCATCATGTTGTAAAGGTCCATATCTATTAGATAAAACAATAAAGCTGATAGTAATTAGGTTTATTCCTCAAAAAAATATACAATTAAATCAAAGAACTAAAGTAGACAAAGGCATAAGATTGTTTCCGCAGAGCCATGGCTTTACAAAAAAAATCATGACACCATCAAATGACAAAGGCATGGAGATTTAACCAAGGCATGACCCTTTAAAAAAGGCATGGCCTATTCCTCAAGAAAAAGTAGAAAAATATGGAAAAGATGTGTGACTTTAAGTACAAAGGCATGTGACTATCAGATGCAAAGTCGTAAACCTTTAAACAATGGTGCAGACCATTAACAAAGACATGCCTCTATAAAAAAAAGTGCAATTTTACCTTGCACCTACAAAATCCAACAAATCTTGAAGAAAAATGGTTAGTTAAGGACATGGGGTCCCATCAGGTGTGCCATTATGTGAATGTATAAAATCAATTGATCAAATAACGTCAAATTAAAATTAAAAAGCTATGTAAATGATCAATTAACTAAGCAATACAATAAAAAATTTCACAAAAGATCAATTAGAATTAAAATAGCATAAAAGAGAAAAGCAATTCAAATTGAATCTAACTAAACAATGCAAACCTCAATCCCATTGTGGGATTATGCTCAAATTGGATGTGGAGTGCTCAAATCAAATAAAATCCATGATGTTGCAAATCAATTGATGAAGAAATCAAGTAAGATGACTCAAAAAATGCTCTCAAATTGATAAAACTAGGCAATCAATTCAAGAGAGTAAGTTTACTCAAATCTTGTGAATGAACTATTATGGAAAACATCTTGGTATTTATAAAATTTTGAAATCATGATCAATGGTGAAGATTAAAAAGGCTAATCAATGGATGAAATCAAATGAGAGGAATGAACATGGATCAAGGATAAATCCAACAATTGATAATCCATGAGACATGGATCAAAGATCGGATTAATGGCTCAAAATCCATGAGAGACTCAACCAATTCCCTAAATTTTAGGAATTATGTTGAGAGATATTTCCATTTGGGGGAAAATATTTGAATTCAAAAAGAGAATATTCCATGGGAATATCCTTTGTGCAAGTTGAGGAAATTGGAACATTTGGAAAGAAATTAGCTAATTAAACAATTAATTAAAATCATTTAATTGTTCAAGTGGATGAAATTAGAAGCTTTAATTAAATAATCATGAATTATTTAATCAAAGTAGGATTATGACATTTAATTAAATAATTTGAATTATTTAATCAAACAAGAATGGAATTAGTATGAAGAAAAGTGAATTAATTAAATAATTGATATTATTTAATTAAATGGATGAATTATGCAAAATAGACTAGAAATAGTGTTAGTAGGTAAAATCAAGTATGCAATATCATTAGGACAGTTTTAAGTGTCTACAGGACCTAGAAAAGGTCAAGACAATTATGGATTGGTCTTCACCCCATAGTATGTTTGAAGCCAAGATTTTTTATGTCTTGGTGAGCTTCTATAGGAAGTTCATTCATAATTTTAGTAAAATTTGTGCACCTACTACTAAAATAATGAAGGGTAATAGGAATGATTTTATTTGGTTAGTAGTAGTAGAAATAAGTTTCAAAGTTTTGAAGGAAAAGGCAATTGAACAACCAACATTAGTGTTGCTTAATTTTGGAAAAGTGTTCCAAGTTGATTGTGATGTCAATGGGATAATGATTGGAGGAGTTTTGATCCAAGAGGGAAAACCATTTGGAAATTGGCTAATATTCACCAATTGGCTAATAGTTTGAGCTATAATGTAACTTGAATTGCCAATTTTTTATAAAATTTTATTATAGTCTTATTTAAATTGCCAAATAATTTATTTTATTAAAAAAATTAAATAAAAAAATTGCCACAATATTCGATACATGATTATGTTAGATTTACCTAATTTTTATAAATTATAGTAGAAATCTATATTGATTTGCCAATAGTATATCATAATTATTAGTTGCTTTAGAGCCATATTTCTCATCTTTAGTATCCACCATTGATTTGCATTATAATCTAATGGACCCTTTTGTATTCCATGAGGTAAAATTACCCACAATTTGTAATGCTCATGGGGCTCACAATTTTGGGTCTCATGAGCATTATAGATCATGGGTACATTTTACCTTGCAAGGTACAACGAGGGTCATTAGATCAATGATACAAAAGCAATTTTGGGACCCATGAGAATTACATATTGTGGGTATATTTTACCTTGTACAATATAATGAGGATCATTATATTATATTTTAAAACAATGGTGGCAAGTAAATATTATAGTCTACTCCTTAACCCATTGATAATTTCCACACTCAAGCCCCTACTTTTCCATGAGAATTATTTCTAGATTAGATGGATTCACCATCGTAATTAATGCATTTTCCTATTATTTTTCAAGATACACCAAAATTTTCTACAAAATATTAGTGATGTAAAAAAAATCGCCAGTAAAATTAATATTTTTTTCAAAAAAATGAAAGAATTGCTAGGATTTTATATCTTTTTTTTTAGGGGCGTTTCTTAAAGTTATCACTATCATTCGCATACTTTAGTGAGAAGTTGAATGAGGAAAAATAGAATTATTTCATGTATGATTAATAATTTTATGCAATTGTATAGGAACTCAAGAAATGAAAACATTATTTTATACCTAAGGAGTTCATGTTATAAACCAATTATCATGATTTGTAGTTCATAAATAGTCATGGTAAGTTAAATTAAAAACATATGAAGTGGGTTGATTTTTTGTAGAGTTATTATTTTATGTTAAAACATAGGAGCAACAATTCTAATAAGGTATTTGATGTGATGAGGGCCACACCACCCAAACCCGCAAAAGACAACAATAGATACCAACACAAAAATGCGAGACAAAAAATAACCCACTATCAATTATTTTCAAAAAATGAAATTACAGATTCAAAACTTACATGCTACAACCTTATGGGCTTGATTCATTACAACAAAATCAATTCTGAAAGAAAAATTGTTATTCGAAGCTACAATTTGCACTAATGGAGCCACCTTTTACAATCCCCTCATATCCTTTTTTATTTTACCCAATAAGCACTCTAGAATGTTCTAGAAAGTGCAATTTTCCCTTTTGTTTCAACACCAAAAGTCTTGTCATTTGATTTCTGGCCTAGGAAGAAATTTTAATGAAATTCACTTTTTAGAGGGGCAACTTCGCAAGACCATAACTTTTGATCTGGGTGTTCAATTTTCTATTATTGCATATCATTGGAAATTTCTCAAAGAGATCTACAACACATGGATCCATCGTGGGTGAGTTTGTCCACTTTTTGAGCTATTCCAGAGCCTCTAAATTTTTATATTTGAATTTGAAGCTACATTGAAGAAATTTCTCAGGACAAAAACTTTAATTTCTCCCAAGCATTTCAGGGTCTTCAAGTGATTCTTTTGCAGCTGGAAATTTTCTTTTGCTCTACTCCTTCAGGTAAATTTTTAGGTCCATACGAGCCTGTTTAGGCCGACTTACTAAAAATAGTAAGTGATTGTTTTTCGCTATTTTTGACTTATGATTGTCTTATACCCCTTAAGTGCCATCATGGGATTCAAGACAACTAAAGAAAATAAAGAAAATATTTTTTTTTTATTTGGGTGATGCAAGATTGCCCTACATCGTTGGATGCTCATGCATCATGATGCATTAATTAGGAGGTGTTTATTGTTGAATGAATTAATTAAGAGTGAACATAGTATGTTTTGATTCTATGTGGGAGTTGTATGAAGTATATGTTGAATTCAAGGAATCATGGACATCATGTAAGAATCTAGTTCATAAGGATAGAACTCTATGGGTGGAATATTTCATTCAAGAAGGTTTGTAGTTCAAATGAAAGAGGTTGTGTATACCTAAAGGATCAATTAGGGGAAATATGGCGATAGAAAAACATAGTGGTGGATTAAGTGGACACTTTGGTGCTGATAAAACATTGATACAATTGAATGAAGGGTTTTTTGGATTGGTATGAGTGCAGATGTGAAGAAGTTAGTGCAAGGTTGTAGAATTTATCAACATGCAAAGGGATTAAGAAAAAATATAGGGTTGTATCAACCATCACCTATTCCAAAGAGAACATGGGAACATATAAGTATGGACTTTATTTTGGGATTTCCTCTAACACAAAGAGGTAATGATAAAAAAAAAAATTGTTGATATGTTTCTGAAGATGCTTCATTTTATCCCATGTCAAAAGTGTAATGATGCATCCCACATTGCTACATTATTTTTCAAGGAGGTAGTTAGGCTACATGGTTTTCTAAGAAGTATAGTTTTAGATTGTGATGTGAAATTTGTTGGCCATTTTTGGTACATTGTTGAAGAAAATGGGTATAGAATTTGGTTTTAGTTCTATATACCATCCTTAAACCAATGGTTCAACTTAGGTTATAAATAGAATTTTGGGTAATTTTCTTAGATGTTTAGTAGGGGATAAGCCTAACCAGTGGGACTTAATATTGGATCAAGTATATTTTTTGTATAATAATTTAGATAGTAGGAGTTTATGTAAAAAAAAATTCATATTGTCAATGGATGTAGTTTGAGGGGTGTTGTTGAGTTGAGAGATAGTGTTGATTTGATTGGAAAGAGTGTTGTAGCTAAAGTTTTTGCTAAGTATACTCATGATTTTAATAAGGAAGTGAAGGAATATTTAGAGAAAAGTACCATAAAATATATGGAGAAAGTAGATTTGCATAAGAGAGAACAAGAATTCAAAGTTGGTGATTTGGTAATTGTTGCACAGACAACTAACATTGCACCAAAAGATCGACCTATTAATGCTTGATACAACTGCCAAAGTTAATGAATCCATGGAAGGTGGTTAAGCCATGCCATAAAATTGAGTGTTGTGGTTCATAACACAAGGAGACCAAGGGCGCACACCTTGCAACAATCCCCCTAATGCAAGCAAGGGGTTCGAACCTGTGACACATGCTTTAATACCAATTATTGCACAGACAATTGTCGTTGCACCAAAAGATCAACCTATTAATGTTTGATTCAACTGCTAGAGTCAATGAATCCATGGGAGGTGGTTAAGCCATGCAACAAACCTGAGCCCTACGGTGCACAACACAAGGAGACTAAGGGCGAACACCTTGGAATAGTAATGACACATTTGAGAAAGGAAAGGTTCCATAGTGAATATATAATAAATTTAAATGAAAAAAGATAGGACCTTGTAAGATATAGAGAAAGTTTTAATCTAATGCTTATGAGATAGAACTACTAGCAAGTATTGATATTTCTCCCATTTTCATTGTTGTTGATTTCTATAAGTATTATGGAGGAGAATCAAGTA
>VDFB02379711.1:2039980-2071541 GCA_007258455.2 Sequoia sempervirens | reverse complement strand
TTTTGACAATAGAAATTTTGATTTCTTAATTGTGTAACCTTTGTGGTTAACCTTGTAAGTTGAGCTACAATTTCTCTTCTTTCTTCCTTGTCATCTAGAATTTTTACATTTTGACTTTCTTGAGTCTGTGAGAAGAAATTTTTTCTGTTAGGATGCAACTCTGTGATAGTTGGACTAGGGTGAGGGACTAAAACTTGACTATTTCCTAGTTGAAAGAGTGTTTTGATGAAACCTCCCTTTATGGACCACTGAAGAAAAAGGATTAGGAGTCATTAGATGACTTAATAAGACTCCATTCACATTCAGAGTAGGATAATTATTCAATCCATTTCTGCCATTTACTGATGATCCACTTTTGAGATGTTTCATTTCTAAGTTGACACTTACGGTTTCAGCATAAACTTCTGGTAAGGTAGTGGGAGGATTTTCCCTTCTTTTCACAAACATAACAGTTAAAGGATCTACTTCTTTATAATAAACCACAATGGTGGAAAAATTATCTACTACATAGGGTGCTTGTAACTTAGAATAAACCTTCTAAAACCTATCATTAAAAGTAGTTATATGTTTACCATCAAACCTCTTTATTTGAGCGAATTGATAATATAATAATGTAGGATCAATAGGTGTTCTAAATTTGGCCAAAAATTAATTTTCAAAATCTTTCCAAGATCTAATTGAATTACAAGGTAGGTTGATATACCATTGGTAGACTTCATCACTTAAAGTATAAGGGAACAATCTACATACAACATCCTCATGTTGTATCCTTGCTCTGAAACACGTATCCTTGAAGATACTAATGTGTTCTTTTGCATCCTTATGAAGATAATATTTAGGACATAACTTGTCAGGATTTTTCAGAAGATCATTATATATAAGAAAATTGGATTGGTGACTCTACATTGAAGAAAGCCATCATTATGGGAGGCAGTGGTGGTATAACTGTAGTCAGATTTTGAAAATTTGTACTTACACTTCATAAATTTTGAGGTCTAGATGACGTTTGACCACTAAGCTTGACCAAAATCATGCAAGGATCACTAGACTGGGATCTAGTGACTATGAAAATCTATTTTCAAACCTAACAAAACCAAAAGAACAATGAAGAGGCCCTCCTTCTAGTACTAGTTAATGTTGATCATGATGTTAGTCGCAACAATAGTGCAAATAAAATCCTCACAAGAAAAACACAAAGAACCTATCTTTACTTGAAAGACTGAACTAGGCCAACCTAAAAGTATGAGAAAGGGGAAGGTTGACTTAGCTTAATCCCATGGCTCCGTTAGTTAGGTCTTGACCATACTAGGTTCGCTTTAGGGTATGATGTGATATTGTTGTTATTTCCAGTTCTTAAAGGAATCATAGGCATCAAATGGAAGATTTTTAGTCCGATCATTAAACAATTTCATGAAATAATTAGATTTGCAATAATATTTCATGAATATCAAACAAATTTTATATTACTTAAGTAGATTTAGCTTTAAGCATTCAACAATTTCATGGAAACAAAAGATTTGCAATAATATTTCCATTCATTCATCTCTTTTTGGAATATTTTTTGAATTTAACATCTAATCTAAAATAATGTATCAAAATACTTGAAAAGTAAAATTTCTCCCAGGTATTATCCACACATGCCCCAAGATTTAGTCAAATCAAAGCAAACCACTCTATATGTCACTAGATTGCTTCACAACTAGGCATAGAATGGTGTGAGCTTTTGAAGAAGGGGGGTTTAGTTTGGACACCCAGTAGGCTCTGTATGCACCCTTAAATAGCTCAACATACAGTCTTGTCTGGTTGAACGAACATACCAGCTACAAAAGATTCATGAGATTGGTAGCTTTCAAATTAGCTTCAATATTGATCAAGTTATATGTGCATACAAGTTTTTAATTCAGAATGATTCAGAAAATAGGAAAAAAGAACAAAACTTAAAGAAGTTTTGGTTGTTCAGACATCCACAAATACTGAACTTAAAATAAAAGTAAAGCATCAAATGACATTTTATAGGAACAAGGCCCAAAATTTTCAAACTTAAGTCCTAAAGAAAATCATCAACATCAAATTTAAAGATAGCATGTGGCAGATGCCAATTTTCATTGGAATCTTCTAGACAAAGTCAAAGCTTCGACTTCTTCAATAGAAAAAATCTTCAAATCCAAGCTCCAATACACAACACTCCGCACAAAACAAGGCCACTAGTATCCCTTAGAAAATCAGATAGGAAACCTCCATTGGGACCGAGAACAACCTGCAAAATTAACTTCAAAAATATATCCTTGTAATACCTATGGTATCTAATATTCGGTGATTCATTGCCTTGTCTCAAGTTCTGAGTGTGGGAAACCTTCTCCACCTGATACTCTCAAAAGGTAGTTAATACTTGATGCATACATTCTTTTGAAATTCTTTGAATTACCTTCCAGTTGTACTTAAGCTTGGTATAGTCTTCTAATATCTAGAGGATGTTTGCATTCCTCTACATTTTCCCTATTTCATACTTAACCATAGTGTTTTTGCAATGTGTAATTTCATCAATGACTTCCCGATTTAGTGACTGAATAGGGTCTTTGTTTACTATTTCAATCCATTCCATAAAATCTTTTACTTCCTTATTCCCATGTCCTAGTGTCTGGGGAACATAATCCTATTGTGCTAGTATTTTAATGAAATATTGATCTCTGTCAATCAATTTATTGTATCTCTCGGTGACTTTCTCAAATCCTTCTAGACATTGTACCAAAGTGTCACCTTACCAATTTAATTATTTCTTCCATTTTTCACATATCAGAACTTCTCGTTCTGAGATTATCTTCTCTCTTATCAATTCCTGGTCATCTGTCTGAATGAGAGCTTCTATGTTTTTCCACTCAGCATCAATTTTCTCTTCGAAAAATCTGTATTCTCCTTCCAATCTTTTGGACTTTTCAAAATAATGGTATGCCTCTTTTTACTTCCCAATCACGTCTATGATTAGATTCTCTCTATGCCTTACCCAATACTCTATCTATTCTTCAAATACATTCATTTTGTGGTGAAGTGTTGTGATAGCATCCACCTGCTCATGTGACATGAGTATTGGATTCTAAGGCAATTCAGTTTGCACCTGACCAGACTGAGCTAATGATTTTATAAAATTCTTTAGGCTAGCAATCCATTCTTTCAACTCTCTTTTCTTTTGTTTACTTTTCTTCACCGTGGCAACAGTTGTATCCAAGTTCATCTTCATTTCATCTAATTCCTATCCCTAGGATGAATGTCCAACATTATTACTTGTCACCCTATACTCCCTAGGTGTTATTTCATGTTTTCTCTTGTCCACTACTGGAGTAGCTATATGGAGTGTTCTTCCTCCATCTAAATTCTTCTGCATAACATGTTTTTTCTTCACTTTTTGCCTAGGTTTGGGAGTCTCTACTTCTTGTATTAAGCTTTGGAGATCTAGAGGTACTAAGTCCACTTCCAATGAGGAGGCTAATTCTCTTATCAACCAATTAGGTGCATCTTCATTATATTCTACCTCTGTAAAAACAAAATTCCCCTAGTTTTGAGTATGCTCAGGAACTCCTCCTCTTACATTTTCAACCTTATTGATCACATCCTCTAAAACTAAAAAGTATTTAGCATTCATTGGCATGGATTCTAGATTACTAGGATTCGACACTATCTCTTCATCTCCAAGACTTATATTTTCCTATTCAATGAGTTGTTCAGTATCAGTCCCTTAGACATCCCTTTCTTCATATCCTATCACATAAAGATTCTCTTTATCTCCTACCCCATCACTTGAGGTTTGTGAAGGTTCTCTATCTTCAATTTCAAACTAGTCTTCTTTTGACTTTTCAGAAACCTACGGTTGATCAACATCATTTTAATTATTCCCTAGAAAAGGATGGGAATCAGTTGTATCTTTGATAGCAATATCATCAGTGGGATCATGTCCTGCAATCTCCCCTATTTCCATTCCAACAAGAATTTCAGGGTTCCCTGCCTCTAGGGTGAGTGTTCCTCTTATGAATTCTTCTTCTTCAACAATCATAGGAATTGACCATGTATCTAGAATCTCTTCCACCACTAGTTGTACCATGGGCTTATCTTTAGACTTATTTTCCTTTACTTGTTCCCACATGCAACCCAATTTATCCATTTGTTCTTTGATTTGGTCTTCATCTAGCTCAAAACTATCGTCTAGGACCACATGAGTCTTTCCCAATGGTTGTTTTACTATACCATATTAACTAAAGGGGGAGAAGTAAATAATATTGCAACTCTCTGGGATGAAGACCTTATCTGTGTACGAGTATTCTTTGTGATTCCTACCTCTTCATCAGTCAAAGGCTAAGTCTTTGGTTTTTTTGTGGAAGAAGATTCCACTCTAGGTTTCACTATTATTCAGACGTTACCTAGTCCAACTTCTTTACATTGACTAGTTTCTTTCAATGAAACTCCTTGGCTTGAAGCATTAGGGGTTTTCTCTTCAATATGCACAATTGTATCTACTCTACCAGCTTTTGTCTTTTCCTTAGTAGGCTCCTCATGATTAGGCTCACTTTCTTCTCTGTGCTTCTTCCTTGTATCAATTGAGTATTTGGGCCTTATCTCAAATTTTCTCAAATATTTACAAAAAGATTTTATCCATCATTGAGTCTGCATTAAAACTAGTTTAGAAAATTCCTCAATAGATGTTATTTATGTACTTTCATAATCTGGATCTAGAATAGGTTCATCATAGACCCTGGTTTCACTATAAGATGGATTTTGTACTTCTCAATCATCTTCTTCCAATTGATTTGGAATGTCATGGATCTTAAGAATCCACACTAATCACAATGACAACCTTTCATACAATCTTTGCCTTACTTTATCTTCATCATCACAATTTAGACAGTAATCTTCTAAATGTTAAACATGAGCATGCTTACCATCTATCCCCTTGGAAATATTCCCTTCTGGTTCATAGTTAATTCTTTGGAGTGGGAAGTACTCCAGTTTGTACATCCTTAACTCTTCCTCGCACAAATCAGCTGATTTAACCATATTAGATTTGTAGTTCCCCATTACAATGGGAAATTTGAGAGAACTTTTCTTATGTGTCGCACTGTAAAGAGCATGAGATAGCTTCAACTGTCTTACAAATTCCAATAATACCAATTTATTTGTAGGGTACCTAGGCAACATTAAAGGACATCCTTCAAACCCTTGCACCCTAATGTAGGTGAAAGTGGGAAATTGAATGTACCAGCCTCCAACTTGTTTAATATTTCTTTGTACTTTCAGAGACAACCTTTTAGCTTTTTTGCGTTGCATTATTCTTACCAGCTTCATGGAAAACACATCATTGACTCTCTGATAATGCTCTTTGTATTCATGAATAGTAATTTGGGGTAAATGAGCATATATCATATTGTTTCTTGCTTCTCTACCCAGGGTACCAACTCTATTCAACCCTTGCTTATTTTCCCTTAAGGTGTAGGAATAGATCACATATGAGGACATAGAAAAACATCTTGACTTTGGAAATTCTTTTATTTGATCATGTAACCTGTCTTTGATAAAACCTCCCCAATTATTTTGCACAGGGCCTTCCATTAATTTGTCTATGATTACAAACATCCATGATTCAAACTTACAGGAATCTCATAGTCCAACTATCCTGCTTAGCATGATTATAACTTATTGAACATTTGGGTTGAACATAGAATTGGGTTAGTTTATTTTGTAATCTCCTCCTGACACCATTGGGTACTCATAATTCTTTTGTTTTTCTCTTCAACATTCAGGTAGGTTTTAACCTTCATCTTTACATCTATAGGGTGTTGAACAGTCCAAATAACTGAGAGGGGGGGTGAATCAGTTATTATGAAACAATTTTCTTGACTTTAATTAATCCAGAGAAAACTTAAATCAATCCAATAATAATCTAACAGCTATGAACATGAAATCATACAACAACACCATGCACAATAAACACCAGAATTTACATGGAAACCCAAGAAGGGAAAAACCACTGAGAATGCTAATTCTCAATTATAAAACACTAGTTAAGGTGACACTGGTTAAGGTGATTTTTACAGAGACTTACTGCCAAATTTCTCACTATAGGTAAGCTCATTGTCGGTGGGCTCACTACTTGGCTATTACATCCAAAGATAAAAAGGCTCACTGCCAACAAAAAAGGGCTCACTACCAGAAGAATTATGAAAGGGAATTCACCGCTGAAATAACTGTCACCAACAATGACACTGGATAGAATCTCACTATTTTCTACCTTTGGTCATATACTTTTACATACTTCACAATTTTTGGATTTTTAGATTCACATTCATCACACTTTCTTTCATCGAATAGAATCAACTTTTACTTATACCATTTCATTCTTTCATAATCTCCTAAGTCGGCCAAGCACAATGTCTTCATAATCTCCTAAGTCAACCAAAGACAATTTGAATTAGGTCACCACAAAAACATTCCCACAGTGGAAAGGAATGAAACATGGACCATACATAACCTCCTCACTCAAATCAGCACACTACGTATTAACCATGGTATTCGTAACCAAAGAATAGAATATATGTGTTACAATGCAAACAATGTTATGGGGCACGTTAGCGAATTTCTAAATCAGTCTGGACCCATAAGAGTGTATCTCATTATGTTGCAAAATGAATGGGACCAAGACAAGCATGAGCAAAGATAGATCATTACAACACAACATCTGGATCACCAAAGCAACAAAACCAAACCTCAATCAATCAACCAAGATATGTCGACATCAATAACAACCATTAATGACAACAATCAATAGCATCACATCTCAACACATTCCAAAAATCTCCCCTTTTGTCATTGATGGCAACATTCATCAACAACAAGCAACACAAATGTCAGCATCTTCTTTTTCTCTTTTCTTCTCCCCCTTTGACATCAAAGACAAAGGGAAAAACTCCCCCTAAAAAACTTACTCTGCTCCCCCTATGAGGAAGCCTCCCAGAATTGATCCAAATAAGAGTATCATATAATACCCTAGAACAATGCACACCTTGGTGCAAACTATTGTAGACTAGGAGGGGGTAGAACCTCTAACTTCTATTGGAGATACTCAAAAGTATCTTTGCTCAACGGTTTTGTGAAAATGTCTGTAATTTTCTCTTTTGTAGGTACATATTAAAGTCTTACCTCATTTTCCAATACCTTCTCCCTCAAGAAGTGATATCTAATGGATATATGTTTCGTTCTAGAGTGTTGTACTAGATTCTTGGAAATTTTTATTGCACTGATATTATCACACATAACTAAGATCAGTTCATTAAATGATATGCCAATTTCCTACATTTTTTTCATCCATAGTACCTGAGTGCAACATGAGGACGTTGCAATGTATTCAACTTCAACAGTAGATAAAGATACAGAATCTTGTTTCTTACTTGACCAAGCAACCAACCGGGAGCCAAGGAAATAGCCTGGACCACTTGTTCTCTGCCTGTTATCAACACATCTGTCCCAATCAGCATTAGTATAAGTTGTCAAAGTGAAATTTGAATCCTTTGGATACCATAACCCCATATCTTATATACCCTTCAAATATCTAAAGATCCTTTTTACTACAACATGTGATTCCTTTGGTTCTTGCTGAAATCTAGCTACTAAACAAACAACATACATAATGTTTGGTCTAGTAGCAGTCAAATATAACAATCCTCCAATCATTTACCTATACATATTTGCATTAGCTTTAGGTGAATCATCTTCTTTTGTCAACTTACATCCAGTAACAACAGGTGTACAAACCAGTTTGGAGTTCTTCGATCAAAACTTCTTTAATAATTCTTTGGTATACTTGGACTGAGAAATGAAAATTCCTTTTCTATTTTGATTTACTTGTAATCCAAGGAAGAAATTTAACTCACCTGTCTATTTGAACTCCTTTTGCATTTCATCTGCAAATTTTCTACACATATCATCATTTCCTCCAAAAATTATGTCATCAGCATAAACCACAACAATCAATATTTGATCTAAGTGAATTTTTTAGTATAAATTATTGTTAGTAAATCCCTTTTGAAATCCTTTTCCAATCAAGTACTTGTCTAATCTTCCATACTAGGCTTGAGGTTCCTACTTCAATCCATATAAATCTTTCTTCAACCTGCAAACAACATCGGGGTTACTTCCAGATTTAAATACATCTGGTTGCTCAATGTAGACTTCTTCCTTCAGTTCTCCATTCAAGAATGCAAATTTTACATCCATTTGATAGACTTTGAAATACTTAAAAGATGCAAAAGTTAAGAATATCTGGATCACTTCCATCCGGGCAATAGGAGAATATGTTTCTTCAAAATCAATACCTTTGATCTAAATGTAACCTTTGCAAACCAATCTTTCCTTGTTTCTTATTACCTTTCCATTTTTTGTCTAGCTTGTTCCAAAATACCCACTTTGTTCCAATTACATTTTTGTCTACCAGTCTAGGCACGAGTTCCCAAGTCTAATTTTTCTCTATCTGATTAAGCTCTTCTTTCATTTCCTTCTCCCAATTCTGATCATTGCATGCTTCTTCCATAGTCTTTGGCTCAGTTTCTGAGAGTAAACATAGTAATACTTTTTCTTGAGTTGCTTTGCTTCTTGTGATGAATCCCTTATTCTTATCTCCAATAATCTAATTTTCTGAGTGGTTTCTCTGTACATACCTTGGGGTTTTAGTTGTAGTTGTCGAAGCCTCCTTTGTCTCTTCTTCTTTCTTATCCTTTTATCCTTTATCATCTAAGTCATTTGATTCATATTTAATATGCCTGATAGGATTTCTTTGAAAATCTTCATCTACTTTCACATTCGCACTTTCAACTATTTTGTTCAGTCTCTTATTGTAACATGGGAATGCTTTGCTTCTTGTAGAGTAACCCAAAAATATGCCTTCATCAGCTCTACTATTGAACTTTCCAATATTTTCCTCATATCTTCGAATGTAGCATTTGCTTCCAAAAATTTTGAAGTACTGTACTATGGGAGCTCTTCCATGCCATAGCTCATATGATGTCTTTCCATATCTCCTCTAGAACAGTACTTTGTTAAGAGTGTATACTGATATGTGTATCACTTCTCTCTAGTACACCTATGGTAAACCTGCTCCCATGATCATTGTTCTAGTTACTTCTTGAATTGTCTGGTTCATTCTTTCCACTACATCATTTTGTTGTGGTGTCCTAGGGGCAGATAGTTGTCTTTTGATGCCATGTTTTTCACAAATTTTTTTGAATTCATCAGAACTAAACTCTCCTCCTCTATCATATCTTACACACTTGATTCTCCTATCAACTTAATTCTCAAGTCTTGCCTTGAAAATATTGAATTTTTCTAAAGCCTCTAATTTTTCTCTTAAAAATGCAACCCAATTTAGTCTAGAATAATCATCTATTAAAAGCATGAAATATTTCTCACCTTGTAAGCTTCTTGTTCTAGTTGGACCACATAGGTCGATGTGTACAAGGTCCAAAAAACCAGTAGATCATTCTTCTTTTCTTTGGAATGTCTCTCTAGTCTGCTTTCCTTCTTGACATCCTTTGCAAATAGTGTTATCTAGTTTGGTCAGTCTTGGAAAATCTCTTATTGCTCTTGTTGAACTTATCCTTACCAAATTATCAAAGTTGATGTGACACATCCTCTGATGCCAGAGCCAACTGTCATTGGACTGAGATAATAAGCATCTCTTTGAAGCTCCTTCTAGTTGATACATATTCCCACTTGTTCTTTTTCCAGTTACAATAATAGTTCCGGATCTCTTTCGGATCTCACAACCATTGTCCTAAAACACCACATTATAGTCATTTTCACAAATCTTTCCAACACTTAGAAGATTATGATATAAAGCCTTCACATAGTAAAAATTGTCAGTGTTATGTTTTCCATCAAAGGTAATAGAACCAATTCTGAAAATCTATGTTATTTTATCATCTCCAAATATAACAGAAGCTCCATCATATTTCTCAAGCTTCACAAACTTACTTTTATCACCAATCATATGATTTGAAAATCCACTATCAATCAACCATTCATCTCTGTTTCTTTTAACATATAATGCAGCTTCAGTGTTATCGATAGATTCTAAACAAATATTAGAGTTATCAAATCTAGGTTCATCCTTTTCCATCAAAAACAAACAATCCTCGTGATCTGATTCATCTATTGGCAACATAAGGGCAGACAAAGAAATATTTAGATTACATCCACAAGATTTTGAATTGAGAAAATAGCATCTGCTAATGCCTAATTACAGTTCCAATTAAGCACATGAACACTTCTTCACACTCTGCTTCTGCCTTTGAATGATTAGGACATTATTTTCACATCTCATACAAATGCATGCCATCAAATGAAATAAGCAATCGCTTATATAAGAATAAAACATATGCAAACTGTCGGCCCAAAACAATAAAGATTATTAATGTGAATCAACCAAGGTCAGCCACAACATAGTGAAGACCCAAAATAAAATACTCAAACATGAAAACACTTTAAACAATTTTAGTTTGAGGATCCACAACATGCTACAACACCCTGTCGGCCAAGAACATGAAAATCATGAACACGCAAGATAAAATCTCTAATCACAAGCACAACGATCAATGCAAGAATGCAACAAAGATAGAGCATGATCTAGAAAGATCCACAAACATCATGAATCACTAGAGAAGCATCTGCAACAATTGAAGTTACTATAATTACATCATCTTCATTCAGGAACACCAACTGAAGCAACAAAATGACTGTTAGAACACAACTGCTCATAACTCGATCAAATCTTCATGCAGATCTCTGAAACTTGACATGGATAAACTAGATGTAATAGAAAAGAAACCCTTTAATCCACAACCTCTAATCATCAACGGACTAAGCTAACTAACATGTTGAACTTCACTTCACCACTGGCAACCTACAAATTATCTCATTACAATTTTCTCAATATCCTTGACATATACAGCTTCTAATGTGTTCAAGGCCAATAGTGTTGACATCAATGAAAACCATATATCAGAAACACAACCACAACATCCAACAATATCCCCCTTTTGCATTGATGGCAACACATGATGTGAAAAACACCATCAACGCAACTATCTTTAGCACTTACTCCCCCTTAGGTTCTAACTCTTTTCTCCTCAACTCTTTCACATGACTCTTCTCCCCACATGACTCTTCTCCCTAGATAATTCATATTTTTTCACATGACTCTTCTCCCCCTTTGAAATCAATGAAAAAGATATATTTTCTCCACACAAGCTCTGATACCAATTGTTGGAAACACAAGGGCAAACAAAGAAATATTCGGATTACATCCATAGGATTTTAAACTGAGAAAATAGCATCTGCTAATGCCTGATTATAGTTTTGATTAAGCACATGAACACTTCTTCACACTCTGCTCATTCTTCTTCACACTCTGCTTCTGCCTTCGAATGATTAGGAAATTATTCACACATCTCATACACACACATGACATCAAATGAAATAAACAATCACTTATATATATTTGCAACAAGAGATTACATCGCTACATGTCGGCCTCAACAAAATAATAAAACATATGCAAATTGTCAGCCCAAAACAATAAAATACTCAAACACGGAAACACTTCAAACAATTTTGGTTCAAGGATCCACAACACCATGTTGGCCAAGAACATGAAAATCATGAACACGTAAGAGAAAATATCTAATTGTGAGCACAACGATCAATGCAGACATGCAATACAGATAGAGAACAATCTAGAAACATCCAAAAACATCATGAATCACTAGAGAAGCATCCACAACAACTAAACTTACTAGAATCACATCATCTTCATTCAGGAACACCAATTGGAGCAATAGAATGACTGTCAGAACACAATTGCTCATAACTCAATCAAATCTTCATGCAGATCTCTAAAACTTAACGTGGATAAACTAGATATACTCAACAAGAAACCCTTTAATCCAAAACATCTGATCATCAATGTACTAAGCTAACCAAAAAATTGAACTTCACTTCACCACTGGCAACTTGCAACTTATCTCATTACATTTTTCTCAATATCCTCGACATATGCAGCTTCTAATGTCTTCAAGGCCAATAGTGTTGACATCAATGAAAACCACATATCAGCAACACAACCACAACATCCAACATCATCATCTAAAATACTGGCATTATCATTAACATAATAGGCCTTCTTATTGATCTTTTTAAACTTTTGTCTTGTTCCTTTTTCTGGACACTTAGTTGCTAAATGACCAATCTTTCCACATCTAAAAAATTTAAGATGTAACATACCTTTGTACTTTCTAGTACCTTTCTTTAGTTTCCTTGTGAATTTTTCTTCCAACTCATCTTAACTTTCACTATATGAATCTTCTTTTGTCTTTGTGGCTTTGAAGGTTGTTTCAAATTTCTCCTTTTCTTTTCCAAATTTCCTCATCTCAAATGTGGTCAAGGTGCCAAATAGTTGTTCTTTGGTGAATTTCTTTAGATCATAAACTTCCTCAATAGCTGAGATTTTGTCACTATAGCTCTCTAGTAGGTCATCAGAATCTTCTTCATTACATCTTCATCTATCATAGTGCCTCCTTGATTTTTGAATTCATTTACTTTATTGTCAACTCTTTGAAAGTAGCTTGCTATATCCTCACCTTGTTCCATCCTCAAGTTTTCATATATGTGCTTAGTTGTCAACTTCTTTGATAATTTGACTCTTTCATTTCCTTCATAGATTTATTTCAACTTTTCCCAAACTTCATAAGTGGTGCCCAATGAAATAGCTTTTGTTAACTTGGTCTTAGACAAAGCACTAAAGATTGCATACCTTTCCTTTTCATTCTCTTCATAGGTTGAAATCTCATCCGTGGTAGTAGGACCATTTTTTGATTTAACATATCTTATCTCAATAGCTTTCCAAGTCTTCTAGCCTAGAGAGATCAGGTAACCTCTCATCTAAAATTTCCAGAAACTGTAGACAAATCCATCAAGCATAGGAATTGTCAGTTTGGGTGCCATCAGATCTACCCCAAGCGGTTAAGCTCTTCTTTGAGGAACCAAAGCTATGATACCAATTGTTGAATAGTCTGGATAACTGAGAGGGTGAATCAATTATTATGAAACAATTTTCTTGACTTTAATTAATCCAGAGAAAACTTAAATCAATTAGATAATAATCTAACAAATATGAACATGAAAGGACACAACAACACCATGCAAAATAAACACCATAATTTATGTGGAAACCCAAGAAGGGAAAAACCATGGAGAATACTAGTTCTCAATTATAAAACACTAGCTAAGGTGATTTTTACGAAGGTTCATTGCTAAATTGCTCACTGTAGGTAAGGCTCACTGCCAGTGGGCTCACTACCTGGCTATTGCACCCAAAGATAAAAAGGCTCACTACCAAAAGAGAAAGGATCACTACCAATAGAAAAGGGCTCACTTCTAGAAGAATGATGAAAGGGAATCCACCGTTGAAATAACTGTCACCAACAATGATACTGGATAGAATCTCACTGTTTGTTGTCTCTGATCGTATACTTCCACATACTTCATAATGTCTATATTTTTAGATTAACATTCATCACACTTAATTTCTTCAAACAGAATCAAATTTTTCTTATACCATTTCATGCCTTCATAATCTCCTAAGTCAGACAAGCACAATGTCTTCATAATCTCCTAAGTCAACCAAACACAATTTGAATTAGGTCACCACAAAAACATTCCCGCGATGGAAAGGAATGAAATGTGGACCATACAAAACCTCCTCGCTCAAATCAACATGCTACATATTAACCATGATATCTAGAACCAAAGAATACAATATACATGTTACAATGCAAACAATGTTCTGGGGTACATTATCCAATTTCCAGATCAGTTCAGATCCATAAGAGTGTATCTCATTATGTTGCAAAATGAATTGGACCAAGACAAGCACAACCAAATATAGATCATTACAGCACAACATCTGGAGCATGCCAATCTAGATCACCAAAGCATCAAAACCGAACCTTAATCAATCAACCAAGATATGTTGACATCAATGACAACCATTAATGACAACAATCAACAACATCACATATCAACACATTCCAACATAGGGTTCATCTAACGAAAAGTGAGAAGACCAAATGTATATACAATTCCTTTCTCAAAAATATTTGTGTATATTCTTCCCTCCTTAACAACTCTCTTTCCTGGGTTGTAGGAATTTAAACATTCCATAACCAGTTCAGGGGCCTCCATTGCTAGTGGAATACCTCCTACTAAATGTAACCCACTTGCTATAACATTCTTTGTACATTGAGAGGCATTTTCTTGTCAAGACCATGTGATGAATTCGACATTAGAGAACCATCCTGAATGGTTATCATTAGCTATCCCACCAATTGTTACAACTTGTGAAGCACAATATTTGAATTCATTTTCTAGCCTTGCTTTGGAAGTACTCATTTTCACCACCGTATTCTGCATTTTTTTAGATATGTGCCTTGTGTGCAAGTTAGGGTTAAATTTAACTAGTCATCTTTAACAATTCATAAAAACTTTTCATTCACCATTCAGTTAAATTTACATTAAAATAATCAATATTTTAGTTATCAAGGGATATACCATTATCTGGAGACTTAGATGCATAAAATGATTAATAGAATTTATGTCATTCAAGACATACATGGTTTTGTTGATGATAACAATCTTTTTCATAATGCAACTTTGAAACCCTCGGTAGTTGTGATCTTGGTTTCTTAAGACTTACCTTTCCTTGTGCACCATAATATCAGTCTTGTTCATTCAATGTCCTTTACAAATTTACAGTATGATGTGAGGTAAAGTGTTATAAAATAAATTGCATGCTCGATGCGGTGCCAAGTACATGTGTATAGTTCGCCACCTTCATTAATTACTTGTTACAATGCATTAATTTCTCGAATAAAGGTGCAATCATGGTGGATTAGGGTTCAAAGTATGAACACCTCGGGTTCTTCGTAGGCCTGCCACTAGAGAAGAAGACAACGTGGAAAGCTTATGTGACACTCTCATGTCACTTTTATTTTTACGAGGCAAAGGACTTTTCGATATGTGATTGTTGAAAATCACTGGGATTGACAACCTCTGGTACCAGACCTTGGAAAGATTACTAGGAACTAGGACACTTACCTTGAAGCTTATAAAAAACTAGGAGCAAAGAGAGGAATCAAGAACTAGGTTCAAGCAAGATCAAAAGTGATTCAAACATTTTGCAATTGAACCTTTGATTTATGACCTTCGGATAAAGAAAAATAAAAGCAACAATCGGGCTAGCTAGTGGATAAAAGAATGTGAACACTAGGATGGTTCATCTGGGTGACGACTTACTGGGCGGGAACTAGGACCAATCAAAGATACAACATCTTTGACACAACCACGACAACTCTAGGACTCTAAGTTTGATAAATTAATAGAACTTCATAAAAGGACAAAGACTTAGGAAAATACCAAGCAGAATGAAATGAAACTTTCATTTTACCAATTCCCCCCAAAATGGCACACTAAATCAAGCAAAAGAAAAGGAAAGAAAAGAGGCAGCAAAGAAAAAAGGGGATCCACATTTTTCCAAGGAGAAAAATGGGGCATATTGTGAGACCACACAATAGTTGGTACAAGGAAATGCTAATTTGAAAGATTGTGGTATGCAATCCCCTTGAGGAGTGATGAAAAAAATTCCTACCCTTGAGCCATGTTGCATGTGTGTGATCCATCAAAGTACAAATTTTGTTACTTGGATGTTGTAAGGGTGAAGATGGATTCATCTAGAAACTCTGATACTAATGGGTTTTCTACACATAATTATGATTCATCTAGTTGATCTACTATAACTTGTCCCTTGATGGCTTTTCAGTCCACATATTCAATGTCAAACTCACCCAAAATCATCACCCATTTTTCCATATGACTAGTGAGATTAGCTTTTGATAGAAGATATTTCAAAGGATCCACTTTGGAAATGAGCTTGACTTGATGGGATAGCATGTAGTGTCTCAAATTTTGAGAAGCAAACATGATTTCTAAACAAGCACTTTCTATGGGAGAATAATTAAGCTCAAAACCAACTAGAGTTCTGATAATGTAATATATGGCCTGTTCTTTTCCATTTTCATCTTGTTGATTTAGGAGAGATCCTAGTGTTGTTAAGGTTTCCAAAACATATAGGATCAAAATATTTCATGTTATTGGTAGAATTAAGACCAGTGATGCTACTAAGAGATACTTTAACTATTGAAATTCCTGCTCACAATTATCATCCCATTTATATGCCACACCTTTGTGAAGAAGATAGGTAAACATGTGAAACTTATCTACTAGTTATGTGATGAATCTTATAATTGACTAGAGCTTCCCTTGAAGGATTCTAAGTTACTTCAATGTCTTTGATGGTTATATTTCCATTATTTCCTTGACTTTGGTAGGATCCACCTCAATTCCCCATTGAGATATGATATACCCTAAAAGTTTACTTGTGTTGACGCCAAAGACAATTTTTTGGATTGAGTCTCACTAGATATTTTTCCAACCTATCAAAGATTTGAGTCAACACTTATAGATGTCCTTTTTTTGTTACTAACTTTTCCAAGATATCATCCACATAGTCTTCAAGGATCTCTTGGAACAAGTCATGAAAAATTAAGTTCATTTCCCTTTGATATGTTGCTCTTGTGTTCTTTAACCCAAAAGGCATTATATTCCAACAATACGCCCCCCATGGAAAAGTAAAAGTTGTTTTGTGTTGTTCCTCCTTAGCAATCATGATTTGATTTTATCTAGAAAACTTGTCCATGAGAGAACGCATTTCATGTCCAGCTATTAGGTCCACTATGATATCTATGTTGGGTAAGCAGATGTCATCCTTGGGACAATATTTATTCATATCTTTAAAATCTATACAGATACGTATGCCCCTAGTGGGTTTTGAAATTGGAATGAGATTGGAAACCCACTTTGGATAGTTAATAGGTTGGATGCACTCCACATCCAATAATTTTTGTAGCTCTTCTTTGAACAACAATGTGATCTAAGGATGCATCTTTCTTAATTTTTGCTTCACTGATTTTGCATCTAGGCAAACTATGAGATGGTGAACCACTAATAATGTATCAAGACTAGGAATATCTACATTCAACCATGCAAAAAAAATATTTCTCTCTATCAAGAAGGTTTTCAAATTACTTTGTTCCTTTTTTATTAAATAATGAAGCATAGAAAGTGACTTGCAGTGCTTCCTTTGTTCCCACATTGACAGGTTGTGATTTCCCTACCAGGATTGCTATCTTTTCCTACTCTAGATTGGGGATATTGAGTCCTCCATCCTCAGGATACTCAAAGAGGTTTTCACCATTGTATGCATCCTTTCTTTTTACTATTTTATGATTTGAAAGTGTCACTTTATGGTTTTCACTCAAAGATCGTGTATTGATTTTCAAATTTTCTCTTTTGTGACTAGAAGATTCAACCATTTCTGCAAAAAAGCTCTTGTGTCTAACTCAATATCAAATCCTACCTTATGATCTCCAAATATGTAATCTCTAGCTCCCATGAACTCAAAAATTACCTCATCATTTTTAAATGAATCAAGTACCGGTGTGTTGTTGGTCCCAGTCAATTAATTAGGGATAAATAAGGTTTATTTCTTTATCTTGGGTTGGTGAGGAATAGGAGGTAGTAGTGATCATGTAAATCAATGTGTGTTTAAATATGTGATGCACATTGGAGCATCATCGATATTTTTGTACTTGGATGTATTTAACCAAGGGGAAGCTTTATCCTCTTCGATCGAAATATCATTAACATGAGGGACCACATTTTTAGTTGAGGTGTAACCAATACCAATGTTTTTGATAAAGTAAGCAACATTTTCAAGGTGTTGTACCCTTCACAGAGAGCCACAAGGGCCAATAGAGTCCAAGATCAAAAAAGAAACAAAACAAAACACCAAACCAAAAATAGATGCAGAAAAATAGCACTCAGACCAACAATAGACTAGCTAGTATTCTCCCAGTTCTCTGACAGAAGCTGAACCAAATCATCACCGATCCACTCTTGGTGGTGTTTAATCTTCTTCATCTCCATCCTGTTCTTCATGATAGCCGACAGGGTACTAGTGACACAATGAACTAATTTGATTGTGAATCAGGTCAAACCATTGAATTTTTTGTCCATTTTGTCCATTCTTTCTTTTAGCATATCGAGCTCCTCCCTGCCGCCCATAGTGTAGTCGGGATCATTATGCTCAATATCTAACAGTTCTAATGAGTGAGAGGTCGAAACCTCCTTCTGATCTTTACCCTTGTCAGGAATGGATGAGGGACCTCTGTCTTTCTCACCTTCCTCACCTTCCAACACCTCTTCAACTTTGCTATCTTTGTTGTACGATAGCTCCTCTTCAGTGTCCAAATCCCTAACTTGCATTTTTTTCCTATTCTTTGCCAACCTACCAAAGCACCAAATTATGGTATCACATCCAATAACAATAGTCTCTACAACCACCGTATCACCCAACGAGTCCTTTCTCAAAGCATTTTTCCCTTTATTTGAAGGCTCCTTCTCCTCCTTACCTTTCCTTTTTGAGGCAGGCTTACTGGAAGTCTTAGTAGGGGTAGACTTGAGGTCACACAGGCTAACAACTGCACTGGTTTGGGCAGCTCCCTTGATACCCTTAATTTTTTTGGTAGCAGGTTTGGGTTTCTAAGAATCAATAGGGACTAGGTGACTCTTCATGATAGGGCCTTTAGATTTGGCCGAAGATAAGTTGGTCTCAGTGGGGGGCTCAATTTCCTCAATTCGGATGGCTGAAATGGGTTTTGGAGGGCATAAAGCTAGATGAAAGTGGTAGAGTCTTAGGATAAGACCCTGGTGGAGTGACAGGGGAGTAGGTTCATTGGGATTTAAAGTAGTAGACTCCACACATTTTTCGACCGAGTTTTCAAGGTCCATTAGTAGAAAAAAGGGAAAGCTCAATAAAACTTTATGCCTAAGGTGATTTAACAAGGGAAAATGGTAGAAGTAATAGGTCTTGTACCTTCCTTCCAGCGTGACATATTTCATTAGCACAAGACACACCTAGTTCCATGGCTAAGGAAGAGCCTCCCGTTCAAACCCAGACTGGTTGTACACCGGCTTCTCATCTCCCACAAAGAATTTTTCCATACTAACATTGTCCTGGGTCTTTGAATGTTTAGGATGCTTCATGCTAGAGCACTGGAGACCCGTCGCCTACACAATCACTTCCTCATCCACCATAAAGGAAATGCCTCCTAGAGACACATGTTGATTCTCCCAAAAGTTGACGAACTCGGTTGATAGATTAGGGTCATGGCCCACAAGTCTCTCCATCAGAGGAGCAATGCCACCTTTGACACAAATGTGCTAGACTAGCAGATCCTTACAAAATCCATTGCAATTATCCAGCTTCGTCTACACCCTATCACCCCCCATGATTCTACACTACGCACAGTATAACCAGGAACCCTAAAAAAATAGAATGTTAGAGATAATAGCAAGGTGAAAAATCACCCACACAATAAGGAATTTAAGCCATAAATGACAATCTTTGGGAATCAAGCCTAAGGACAAGTCACACGCATAAGTAAATAATTTCCCTGTAACAATCTTAGCAGAGGCATAAATGAGGATTTCCTCGCATAAACGGCTAACCAAAAAGGACATGATCGAAAAGGAAGGATTGCCTTCCACATAGCATAAATACTGAAATTTAGGTAGGATAGCCATGGGGCCATAGTTAGAAATCTCTAAATTGATAGCAATTAAGGGTTGGTCAACTTTAGTTATACCATAGATAGAAGCTATAAGGTGCAAAACCAAAATAGCGGATAAAGAAAAGCTAAAAAGGAGCTTTGTCTCATAATTACAAGTCACATCAAAATTAAAAACAAAGAATTTGAAAATCCACGATCTTAAGTAAATCCCCATAAGGAGATTACGACAAGTACTATCCAACTTAGAATTATTCATCCGGTACTTGTCACAACAAAACATGATTTCCTTTTTCCAAATGAGCTCCATCCTATAATTTGAAAAAATCCACTTGTTATCCATCCCATCGATATAGCTAAACATCCATCTCATCAAAACAATAAGACCACATAGCCCAATGAAAAAGGATGTGGCCCCCCATAAATCTAGCTAAGCACATGTGTTTTCATCATGGGTCAAGTAAGGGATTTGTTCCTTCACTATAATACTCTGAGTATTAGGCAGAAATAAACTTAAATCATGCCAGCATTTGGACAATTTCCAATGAGAGCCAAAATTGGCTAAGGCGTCAGCCACTTAGTTCCCCTCTCTATAAATATGACTGGCCACCTTTAATTTTAATTTAGACATAAGGAATCTAATGTCAAGAATAATATCCTTAGTGTTCCACCCCAGCAATCTATCAAAATTAATAGCATCAATAATGGACTTAGAGTCACCTTCAATGTGCAGGTCTCTATCCCCAAGGAAACAACTATCTATAAGCCCTTTAACAACACTCTAGCTTCCGATATCATAGAAGAATGGAGACCAATCCCCCCAGCATAACCAACCACCAACTTTCCTCTGTGATCCCTAATCACACCTCCTATACTTGCTTTGTCCGGGTTGCCCTTAGTAGCCCCATCAAAGTTTAGTTTAAACCACCCCCTGTCAGGGGGTTTCCAAATAGTGGCTCTCCTATCAAGAATTTTGGAGTTGTCAAACGAATTGGCATCCAGGTTCTGATGCCAAGCTTTAGCTATGCTTATTTTCATCTCAGTAGGACCTTTATCTGAGGTTTTTCCTTTGAAGAGAGATATATTTTTCGTAATGAGCCAAGCTCCTATACCAAACACCTCTTTCGAATTCATCTCAGTGTTCTTGAAGATCCTATTGTTCCTCTCTTTCCATAAGCACTAGCATATAATGGGAGGAACTTGGTTCCATATTTCACCAGTTAACATATGGGTAAAGGGTCCAGACCAACTCAAAATAAATGATGTAATGTCCTTACACATAATCCACTATATCCCCAACCTTCCAAAAGCCAGCTCCCACACCTCATAAACAAAGGGGCAGTGTAATAGTAGATGATCAACTGATTCTTCATTGCATTTACACAAAAGGCATCTGTTGGGGATCTGGAATCCCCGTTTCCTTAGATTATCATGAGTAAGAATTTTGTTATGACATATAGTCCACCAGAAGAAGTTAACTTGCGGTATCATGTATCTATTCCAAACCTTTTTCCATAGATTATTTACCACACCCTGATCAGTCAGCTGCCTATAAGTAGATTTAACAGTAAGATCACCCCGATTATCATGGATCTAGAAGAATTCATCCCCACGGTGAGAAGGGGGTATCCTAGTGAGAGAGAGTAACTCCTGCAGCATCTTGGCTAGAAGACATAGATTAGGGGATAAAGGATAGCAAAGGATAATGTCATTCCATTTCCTAGCTCTTGAGGGTCCAAAAGGATAATCACTAATATATATACCAAACACTTGTTGAGCTCAACCCTTAATAAACCTAAACTCAGAAGATTTCAGTGGAGATTCAAGTAACCAATAATTCTCCCAGAATCTAATTTTATTACCATTACCTATCTTCCATTTGATCCCATTCCTCATAAGGTCCTGAAGACTGCATATACCCTTCCAAACCAAGGACCCCGTAAGGTGGGCCTCTGAAAGGCATTCAATCAATGACCAGTTCAAAAGGTATTTGGCATTCAATATCTCACACTAGTCCTTCCTATCCCTCAGATGATCCCAACCTACTTTGGTCATAAGATATTTATTAGAATTATAAATGGTTCTTATCCCGAGACCACCACAACTTTTCAGTTGACAAACCTTATCCCATTTAACCAAAGTGAGTTTCTTTTTTTCCTCAGTGCCCGACCAGAGGAAAGACCTTTGGATTTTCTCAAAAAATTTAGCAATATATCTAGGTATCTTAAAAATTGATAGGAAATAGATAGGGATACCTTAAAGAATAGCAGAAAGAAGTTGAAGCTTACCAGCATGGCTGAGTAAAGAGCCTTTGCACCCAACAAGCTTCCTTTGAATCCTTTCAAGGATAGAATTCCAAAATTCAGGAGTGACATATTTGATAGTTAGGGGTAACCCAAGATAAACTAAGGGGAGATAACCACTCTAACAGCCCAGAATAGCAATCACTCGATTTTTCAAGTTAGGAGTGTTGTTAAAGAAGTAAATCATGCTTTTATTGTAGTTAATGCATTTTCCAGAGCAAGTAGCATAATTGTTGAGATAATTTTTCTATTTCCTAGATTCCATCACCGAGGCTTTCCCAATACCAATGTTCTTTATGTGTTTCTAAGGAGTTATTGGCTCTCTCATCCCTTGTCAGTTTAAGCTAAAGCCACATGTGCCTGTGTAACTGTTGATGGCGATTTTGGCACCACAACAATGCAAGCAAAATATTGATATTCTGCTTCTCCTGAAAGAGAAAGGCAACACATGGATGCCTTAGCTCCCAAGGTCTTTGTAGTTGGGTCTCAATTGTGTTGATGTTACTTAGTGGTCAATGTAATAGTAATATTCAAGGGGCCTATTGGTGTTGAGCTTCTAGATTGTTCTAAGATCAAGCATGAAATAAAACCTACTCTAACAGGGGTTTTTAAAGAAATATAAAAAGATAGATCAGGGTTTTGAAACAAAAAATAACAATAGTTCATCCAACCTTAACCAGACTTGTTAACTTCAAGGAATTATAAACTAAACTGCAGAACAAGATAAGCTTTCGATTGACACACAGCCTCTTTCATTCTCAGTGCTAATTCGAATAATAGATTTTTAGCTACCATTTAAATAAAACACAAATAATATTTCATTCCTTGAAGGCTTCACAAATAAAATGATCAATTAAGACAAATATCATTTAGGAACACAACATGAAGTAGATTAAACTTTGATTGCTTCTACTGTCAATAAAATAGATAAGCAATATTTACAAAGTTAGCACAATCACCAGTGTACAGAGAATCGGTGGCTCCAGATTGTTTCCAACTACACTAGGAGAACTTGAAAATACATTACAGTCTATACTAAAACCTTACTGCTAACCAAGAAGATAAAAAGAAGCTCTTATTACTAAGAATCAAGATGCAACTCTATCTCTTTCTGTTAACTGACTAACTCCTAACAGTTCTAACTCTAAAAAGTTCTCAGTCTAAAGGTTCTCTAACCCTAGAAGTTCTAATCTAGAAGTGCTAACCTTTACAAAGAGGCAAGAATGCCTTATATACAGAATGTACCAATAGGAATGTGCTATCCCCTGCACTAGGGTTTACAAAATATCTATAGACTGTAGGAGAGTCAGCCCTCAGATCTTTCTGAGGAAAGTCAAAACTACATTCAAAGCAGAGCCCTGCTGTCCATATTGCTGGAAGGTTGTTCCAGGGATGACCTTAGATCTTTTGCAACTGCAGCCTTTACTCTTTTGTCTCCGTGTCCATATTTAAACTCCATGTTAGGGCTGCCTTAAATGCTCAGAATATCTCCATCAATACTGATCTACCTCTCTACCAGTAGTCATTACAGTTGTCCCTGTGCATCACAGATCCTTCCTTTGGCCTCCTTTCTATTCTAGACTTCTCTGTACGTTTGACCATCTTCTGGAAGCACCGTCGAGCCCTCTTGTAGATCTGAACACCATTGTCTGAACAGATTCATCCCTTAGTGATCTCAGAATGAATCCCCCCTACTCGCTTTCTATTGATCTTCCCTCGTAGGAGTAGTCAATCGGTCAAAGGGACAGATGAGTCACTATTTTGGCTCCTTCTGGTTGGTCGGGCATATTCCAAGTGAGCTCCTCAAGTGGTCAAAGGTGGTCCAATCAACATTGTATTTCGGTGAGACACCATCGGTGTCTCCCCGATATGATTTCACCATTGTGCAGTTATCGGCATGACACAAGACAGTTGGTGAGATGTTTCAGCAAGCTATAGAAATCATATCGAGCTCGCAAAAAACCATCGGCAAGACTTTTCATGTCGGTAAGACATCACAACGAAGGCACTTCATTTGCTTAGAGTCTTACCAATTTCTTCTTGTTCTCTCCAAACTCTTTTGTTTCAATGAAACTTTCCCCCTTCGCTGAGACCTTATGGCGAAGGGAGAACCCTTTGGCAAAAATTTCAACTTTTTCCAACCCATGTCGTCACCAAGACCTTGTTGTAGTCACATCGACATGTTTTCTTTGTTCCACATGTGTCGCCATAGCATTCTCTTGTCAGGGAGATGTCCTATAGAAACCTCATGTCTCAGTGAAATCCTCTGCATGTTCACTCTTTGGTCGCCGAGACTTATTAATTCTCTCACCGAAGATTACTGATAAAATCCCTTTATGGCATGTCAGTGTGACTTTATGAATTTTCCGAAACCATATGCTGAAGAAGATGACTCCCGCCGATGCTGCTTTTGTCGTTGTGACCTCACCTCTTCGGCCAGACCTCCTGCCGAAGGAAAAATTATCGCTAACCTTAGATCTTTGGTGGGACCCCTCCGTGTTGGTGAGACACTTTGATTCTCTCCCTGAAGACATACTGATGGAATCCCTCACGCTATGTTGGTGTGACTGGAGCTGCTCGGTGAGACATTACACTGACGAACAGATCTCTCAGTGATGGGAAATCATCACCATTGGTCGGCAAGACCAAAAGACCTTGCCAAGACCACATGCTGAATGTTGATTGTTTGGCTGAGGTGTTCACTTATGAGCTGATCGATGAGACATGAAGAACTCGCCATGACCTTACTCTGAAGACAAGCCTCTTGCCAAAGTGTAGCTCCTAGTCGCCATGACTATATTTCATCGGCAAGACATTATGTCGAACGCCCACACTCTCTCTGAAGACATCCTTGTCAGCAAGACTGCACCCATTTGTTGAGACTTTTGGATGGGGAGAAAACCTTATGTCGATATCTGAATCCTTTTGACAGCGGTCGGTGAGACATGGAGAGTTCGCCATGACCTCACTTCGGTGATGATTTCTCTCACCGATAGGAATTCCCTAGTCACTGAAACAATGAAAATCCTTTGCCGATAAGAATCTACATATGACTTCCGATCACTGTGACCTCTCTAGGGTCTTGCCAATAGGCAACATAGATGCATATCATCAAAATGCACTGGTAGGACCGGCAAGACATCTGAAAGGTCTTGCCGACTTTCTTCTTAGAGGAGAATTTTGACCAACTGGACTGAGGAATGAATTCCAACTAAGCCCCTTTTGCTAATATCATCATGTGTGTGATTTAATCCTACAAAACAAAGGTCTGCATCAATCCCAAAGCATATGAAACATATTAAAATAAACCATTATGTTGCTTATGATTATTTCATTTAATTTTCAGCAAGAAGAAAACTAACTCAAGTTGAGACAGAACCAGAATTAAATCAGATACATCAAAAGTCAAAATTAGGAGGAAAACGCAAGAATTCCAAAGAGGAAAGCAAGTAACCAAAAGCAGAGTAATCAAAAGAGAAAGGTGGACCCATTTTGATCCAAATCAAATTGGGGTGGTTATGCAAGGCATAACAGTAGCCCATACTCTTCATTAGTTGAAATCCTTTGCTACTTGTGTCAACTGGTAAGGGGAGTTCTTCTTTCTTATCTTGATAAATTCATTCTGATATGTTCCCATCATATATGGATACAATATTTAGACCTCCCCACTTCTCAAATGTGGTTTTCTTGATTTTCTTGGTAACTTTCTCAATATAGTGGGGTTCACCATGAGATTTTGGATTTGAACTCAATTTTCCTAGGAAATAATTTGAGAGGATGTATTCTCCAAAACTACTATCCTTGGCTTGAATTTTCACATCAAGTAGTACTTTTTTAGATTTAGATCAATAACTTGAATTTGATGCTAGTTTTTTTGGATCAACATAAGAAGAAGGTACAGGAACCTCATCATTCTTTGGAACTTGCAATACTTTGGAATATTTCTCCTCTAGCCCTCTACAATAATAAAAAGGTTTTGAATCACCATGAATGGTAATCTCCTTGTCAGTATAGGGGAACTTAAAAATTTGATGATGCATAGAAGCCACAACTTGAATTGCATGAATCCATGGTCGACCAAGTAGGATATTATATGGCAAGTCAAGATTCAAAACTTGACATGTTGTTTTCGCTATTGTTGGTCCTACTTGCATGGGTAATGTGATAGTCCCTTTAGAAACTCTCTCTTCATCATCATAACCTCTTATTGTTGCTCCTTTGTTTCTTTCTATGACTCCTTTTGAATAGCCCAAGCATTTGATTAATTGGAGGGAGCAAATATTTAAACCTGTACCCACATCTATTAAGACTCTTTTCACCTTATTCTTATGCACAAATACCTCAAGACCAATGCACGATTATGAAATGATTGGAATGGAAGGTCGTTCTCTATGAATAAAAGATGATGGGTGGATGAGATGTGCCCTACCATGGCTTTAAATTTTTCAATATCAATGCCACTAGGCACAAAAGATGAATATAAGGATTTCTCTATAATTTTCTTATGGGTTGGTGAAATTCTTAAAAGCTCTAGAATAGATATTTGGGTTGGTGTCTTCTTGAGTTGATCAAGGAGACTATAATCTATGATATTATCTTTAGGTGGTACTCTTGGTTGCAAAGGCGCCCCTTGGATAGTAACCCTCCCTCATCGTGTGGTGACTCCACACTTTGAATTTCTTCCTTGGATGGTAATAAAAGATACATGATTATCAGATGAATATGTGTTTCCTACAAAATTTTCATAGGCATGGGTGAGTTGGTTATATACCTCCCCTTTTCCTTTTCCTGCATCATATCCTTGTCCATGGCTTGGCATTAGATTCTTGTATATTCCAAGGTCACTATTTCTTGAAGTTCTTGATCTTTGTTTGATGTTTATATCACCATGTTCTATAAGATCTTGAATGATGTTTTGAATTTTCATACAATTGGATGTTTGTGACCTTTGGTACAATGGTATTCACAATAATTAGTGTATCTATATTTGGAGGTTTAACTTTAGGTTCTCCATATCGAAAATAATCAGTAAGTTTAATAAGATTAGTTTGGACAAATTTAGTCAAGACAATTTCAATAGGTTCTCCCAAAGGAGTGTATTTTTTCCTTGAAGGATAATTGTTTAATCTTGGTTTCCCTCATTGACCTTTTTGATTATTTATTGTATGCACATTTTACTGATTTTCTTGTTGAAAATTTGGTTTATAAGGAGCATTGATGATAACCATTGCATCCACAACACCATCATTAGTAATTTTCTTATTTTTGGCCCAAAACCAAGGTTTGTTGTTGTTACTAGATTATGGTTTATCATTAGATATTTGAATGGATCCTTTTGTAATTGGAGCTCTTTTGATAGAAATCCCTTTGGAGATTAGTTCTTGAAATGTAGAGACACATTGCATATGTGATTGAAAGGCCAAATATGTACCTAAATTTCCAAAAAGTATTTTGACTTATTTTTCTTAGCTATAGGCCATTTTCATTTTGTTTATGTCTCCATCATTGCAAAAAGGTATCAAAGGATTCTCCTCTGTTTTGTTTTAGGGTGTAAAGATCCTCCAATGTTACATTGGAATCAATGTTATAAGATAAATGTGTAACAAATTGATCTTTGATCTCTTGAAATGTCCTAATTCCTAGAGATATAGTGTAGCAGCACCTTGGTCATCAAATGTTTTTCAAATTTGTAAAAAAAAAAAAGATGAATACTCAAAATGGCATTGTAAAGGTCATGAGTTCATGAGTCAATCATAAAATGTAATGGAAAAATGATGTAAAAGGTCATATGGGGTCTTATTTCAGTGTATTTAAGGTTATGGGTAAGTTCTAGGTGGTCAAAGTGGAAAAACAATGTAAAACTTGCAATAATGCAATGTTGTCAAGTTACTAAATTACTTAAAACAAGGAGGTTAGGAATATTAAGAGTTAAAAGGGGTAGTTTTAACCAATGGAAAGGCAGTTATTGAAGAAGAAACATCTTTAAAAGGCATAGTATGGCAAAGGAAAAGAAGGCTATTGTATTCTTGTATTCAAGACTTTGAATAAAACATTGTTTTGCAAAGAACTTCTATGTTTTCTTCTTTTATCAGTCCATGTACGGACTGTACTGAGGCTTCAAAGCTATAAATTTGATTTATTTTGTATGGAAATTAATATTTTATCATCCTAAAGTGTTTGGAAGAGATTTTCTCAGTTTAGAAGGCTTTGAGAACAAGAGTTCATTAAACTCTCAAACTAGGGTTTGAGAGTCCCTTAAAGAATATGATCTCCATCCCATCAATGTAGATATAATAGGTTGATGGGATGGATTTAAATAGGATTTTTTTTTATGTATTTAATGTTTGTCTATGATAGCAGGACAATTAGAAGACTAGAATAGAAGAATACAGTGTTGTTTCAGTGCCAAAATCCTAAATGTTTCATTCAAAGATGGAGGTATTAAGTAAGGTTTTGAAGAAATATTAAATTCAGACACTAGGAGATTTTTCTAAAGGAATTTTCAGACATAATGGAGCATGTTTCAATGGTTGGATAGAGTACTGGAGGCTTGTAAGGGGGTTAATCACAAAACCCTCACTATTGTGGGTGTTTTTAGCCTAAAATTAAAGGTTTGTTAATACACTATCTAAATGGGTCTTTCAATCTTTCAAAGTGGATAAATATGGTTTTTTGTGACCTTTAATTTGACTTTTTGAGGTTGTCTAACAATTTGGAGTTGGTAAAAAGGTAGATGCTTTGTAAAATAGCCCTATTCTAGTAGCCTTTCCTGAGCGTACATTTTGAAATCTACTAATTTCTCCAGTATAAATAATTCTGAGTTTTTTATATGTTGACATGGGTATTAAGAGGTCTTTGAATGTTCCTTTGGATCTTGGTTTTGAATCTAGTGTGAGTGGTTCACCCGATTAAGGGAGTTGGAACTTACAAAGAGGTTTAATGAATGCCTGCTAAAATAGTGATCTATTCAAAAAAAAAATGATAATGGTGATTAGTTTGTGATGTGACTTGCTTGAACAGTGGAATTGGATTTGTAACTATGTTTGGAAAGAATCTAGGAGGCATATTTGATATTTTTGGAGTTATAAGCAAGGTATTCCCTATATGCTCCAATGTTGATTATGTGCAGTCATGCTGGGATAGTCATGTGGCTAATGCAAACTGAAGTGGTTAGTGCTTGTAAGTATGATGTGATTCATTTTTAGTCAATGCTATGTATTAAGGAGGGTTGTGAGTAGGATAGTGGTGTGAAGGAAGGCTTGTGATCTTTGTCTAGTTGAGATACAATGGGAAATGAAGATTGTCATGGTGATAATGTTTGATTGGTTTTTCTCTTGTCTTGATAACAGAGTTCTTGAAGAATGAAGGTATGGAATAAATGGTTTTTGATCAGTCTACTTGTGTTAAGTTACTGATGGTTGCCTTATGAAAGGCTGAGAGAATGTATAGATGTTGATATGGTGGTTGAGAATGATGTGGGTCTGATTGATTGAGTCAGTTTTCTAATATGGTTTTTTCTTTGAGTGATACAATTGGAATATTGATAATGACATATGATTTGTTGAAGTTGGAATGCTGACTTGATGCCTTGAAGTTGTGTAGTTTGGAAGACTAAAGGTTTTTTTGATAAAGTTAAGTGAAAAGTTGATGATTACATATTTGATCTTCTCCTGGTTCTATTTTGGATTGAAATCCCTTAAAATGAATGATGTTGAAGGTTGTTGGTAGGATGGTCTTGCATCAGCATAGGCAGGAACTAGCATTTCTCTATATTGAAGTTGAAAAATTAAAACCCCCAAGTTTCTTCATTGTTTCATCAGGAATTCTACTATTTTTGGTCGTGGCCATGAAGGATGAAATAGGGTTTCTTCATATTATTTGTTTTTTAAAAAATTCCATGATAGCTTTTCAATATTCTTCTGTATTTGCAATTCTCGCACAAACCCAAATGGGTTTTGACATTGAAGAAACTTATTTGTTAATTAGTGGTTCTTAAAAAGAAATAAAATGGGTTTTTCTTGCATACATTTACCTACCTCTATAGAATGTTTTCATGAAGTTTTTCATACATCTACATTATTCTTGCAATTTGCATTTTAGAACCCAAATTAGGTTCCTTCATTTGAGAAAACAATGACTTTACTAGGTTGCCATGACACATTGTCTGAATATTATCATGAAAGTTCTCCTTTAAAACTTCTGCATTTGCAACTTTTTTAACACAACCGAGATGGGTTCTTTAATTTGTGAAAGAAAACCTATTTTTTTCAAATGGTATTTTCTATAGAATAAATACCATGAAACTCTTGTATTTGCAGATTTTTTTTGATAAACATATATGGGTTTTCCATGTGTAAAGAAAAACCCTCCTTTCCTCTTGTATTTTGCATCTGGATAAGCCTAGATGGGTTCTTGTGATTTGGTGAAGAAAGAATGATCTTTGGCCACAAGCTGTAGAGAAAAGCTAGTTTTTTTAAAAATGTAAATTGCATTTTTCTATGAAACCCAGATACCATCCATTCTCTTTTATTTGCAATGTTTGTTCCTTTAAAGCCTTGCAACACTCATTCAACCATATATTGGTAGTTGATGGAACAATAAAACTTGATCAGGGTCCTCTCCTTGTTTATGAAGTGTGCATTTTCCTTTTTAAAAGAAACATGTCCAACATGACACTTGTATCTCCTTTCTTTGATGATGGCCTTCAAGTCCATTGATACTACAAGATTTACCTTGTGAATGAAGGTTGCTCTTTCATTAGATTTAGTGCATCTATTCTTCCCTTGTAGCTGCACTGTTAAGACTTTTCTATCACTGCCTTTGTGTAATTAAGATGCATGGCATGGCTAAAATACAATTGGCTTCCCTCATTTCTTTTACTTTGAATTTGTCTATTCTAAAAACAAAACTCTATTGTTGTGCTCAAATACACTCTCCAAAATGGATTGAGGTCTTTACTGTATTGTCTTAATTGCTTTTCATATGACTCATGATTGTAATGCATGTCCCTGTACTTGATATTCAACATTGTGTATCATGACTACTGGTTTCTATTTCATTTAATAAGTTGGTCATATGGCTAGTATTTGCATTTTCTCCTGGTGATTCACTAACTAATAGCTCCTTTGAAGAACTACCTTGCAATTCTTTACTAACATTTGATGGCAATGGAGAACTTGTTTTTGATGCTTCTACGACATTTTCTTCTGATGATGATGTAAGATCACACACTAAAGGTAACTCAACATTCACTTGGACCAATGATAGCTAGCTTTTTCACCTCTTTCAATAAAAAAGGTTTTCTTTCTTAAACAAGACCTTGCTACCATACCCTTGTACACTAAATCTCTATTGTAGTCACCTGTAGGCATGTAGTGGTTTTAAGTTCAATGTATGGACTATCTTCTTATGACTATAACTTGCACCTTTTAAAGACAATCACATACTTCTCTCATTATTGGCCGTCCTTCATACTTTCTTTGA
>VDFB02379711.1:1804067-2039880 GCA_007258455.2 Sequoia sempervirens | reverse complement strand
GCTAGCTTTTGTATCTTTGTTGATTTTCAGCTTTGTACCTTTTCGCCTTCGCTTTTCCTTCGTTTGTACCTATTAAGCAAAAGACACTTATGTTAGGATCAAAATATTGAATTCATTTAGATTGTTAACTTCAACAATAATATGATTTCAATTTAAAGGAACAAATGATATGGATGATCATAAAAGAAGAATTTATAATTGAATCATAATCCAAAGATACTGAATCAATCATAAAGCATAATTATTTCAAAAGGTATAACCTTATTCTCAAATGTTAACTATTTCAAAATAAGTAAAATGATGTGATAAACTCTTGCAAGCCTATGAATTTCATAAGCCACAAAGAATACAACTTTCAAAAGCACTATCATAAGCTTCACATATTGATCATCTCAAAAAGACCATATAGATGCAAGAATTTATAAGTTTAATTTTGAAAGCCAATAAATAACTTAGCCTTAAACAAATAAATCCTTCGAAAGTAACTATCGTGTGGCAATGAAATCATAGAATAAAATAAAATCAGAATCTATATTCTGACTGTATTGATTTTAAGCCCTTTGCACTTGAGAGATCTAGTTCCCCCCCAAATTCTAAATCATCAACTAGTTTGAGTTTCCAACATTAAAGTTTCAACAACCCAGCATACTTGGACAAGACCCAATGCCTTTTTCAAATCTGTGATCAATAAAGAAGATGTTGCAGCATATCAAGGCGCGTGATCTGTTGATAGAATGGCTCAACAATGAATGCCATTATTTTAGTAAGGCATGTCAGAGGATTGAAGGCGACATTTAGAGTTTTGTCAGACTTCAAAACTTGAGATTAGGAAGATATAGCAATTTGCTCCATCACTTTAAGGGAAAGGAACTATCAGAGCAGATGAGCAGATCTTTAAAATCGATGAAAGAAATCAAGAGCCTCCAGCTTTTTATTTTTGAACCATAAATGATTTTAGAATATGCGCGCAGAAAAAAGGATTTAGCAACTTTCAACGTAGCTGGCAAATGTGAAAGCGAATTCCTCAGCCTTTGAGTAGCATCCTCCAACCTGTATGACAATGAAAGCGTAGAGGAGGCACGTATCTCTTCCTGATAGAAATATGGAAGCATAAATAAGGCGCGCTGAACTGTTTATAAAACGTGCAAGCACAGGGAAGGCACGTGATCTTGTTTTGATAAATTGCCTCGTGGAAATGTGGTCTCTTCAAATGCATGCGGGGAATAATGAAGATTTCTTTAAGAAAGAAAAGAACAACAATGCACATTGGGGGGTAGTGTGATGAAATACTCAACAGAATGCTTCATAGAAATTTGGTCGCCTGAAGTGAAATGACTGCAGTTTTGGTGCTATTTGTGGTTTTAACAGAATTAAAAGGTTTCCAAACGAATGCTTTTAGCCAGCACATGAAAAAGAAACATCAGATGACTATTTGTTAAAAAATCTTTCAAGAAAAATGCATAAGGTAAGCAAACAAAGGAGATAGTGAATAAATGTTAAGTAAATGCCTTTGTCCTGTGTAAATCCGCGCCCCAATGCAAATCAGAAAAAGCTTTCAAACTAATGTGAATGGCAGGCGTAAAACTGAATTCTTGACTGTGGTTTTTCATACTAAACATACCTTCAAAAATTCAGCATAACAACATTTATCATTCAAAATTTTTCTGACAGAAAAATAAAACAATGACCTGTCTGATAGGGTGCCTCTAAACATAAAGTCATATTAACTCTACTCATGGTTAGCTTCTAAAGTGAAATATGAGGAGACTATAGATTCTTGATAGTAATGTAAGGGACAACACGTGATTATGATGAAACCTTAATCAAGTAAACATTCAGAAATTCTTAGAGGATTTCTCTCAGACGTTATAGTTGAAAATGTTGTGTGCAAAATGCTGAAAACTAGATAATGAGAATAACAGTCAATCCGTGCCAGATTTAACCTATTAACATGACTCCTTGAGAAATTAAAAGTTTTTAACAAAAATTATGAAGGTTAGGGAGTAAAGCAAACCAGTCCATAATCATTGTTTCAAACATTTCAAATTTGAAGCATTTAAACAAACGAAATGAGAAATACTTCAAATAACTGCCAAGAATTCAAATAAAGCCCTCCTTCTAGCGCCATTTTGTGGATGCTAAAATCTGAAAAATGTGGTTAGAAATCTAACAATAAAATCTACAGAATTGTTAGTATTTCAACAACAAATCAAAATATTTAACATCCTTATGAAATAATACATCATGTTCAAAATGCAAACAAATGACAAAAGATCTAAAGCAAAAGCATAAGAAAACATGATGCAAACTATCTCATAGTGGATTGGTGTCACATGTGCTAGTGACCCTTTCCCAATCCTTGATCAAAGCTTAAGATGAAAATGCTATGAAGATGGTGGAGTGATGATGAGCAAAATCAGTTCTCCAATGGAGAGTGACTTTGCATGAGTGATTGTGGAGAGATGGTGGAGGATTTGATAAGAGATGAAGCCTCTATTTTATAGATTTTCTTGATGCTAAGAGTGTTGAAAATGGACCAATGTGGGACAAAGATCAAGCCAATAAGATAAGACCACTTGTCAAGTGATGATAGGCCAATGGATGTGCAAGATTTGGGAAGAGTGCCCATGAGAGGGAAAATTTGAATTCAAATTTGTAATGAATGTTGAGTTTGACCTTTGGAAGGGGACATGTAAGAGACATGTAAGGCCTCATAAATGCTCTGTTGGGTGTACATGTCCACTTGGGGGGAGATTCAAACTTGGAGAATATTCTCCCTTTATGCCAAGTTGAAAATAAATATTTTGATAAATCAATTAAATGCAATTTCATGTGCAAGTGGCCAAATCTAGAGAATGCAAGTGGTTGAGATTAGCATTAGATTTAATCAGGATTAATTAGCTAAGATGATGATTAGGCTGATTTGACCTTTAGGACTTTGATATTTGATTTATTTAAATCAGAAAATGATGAAATACGATTTAGGATTTGATTTAAATAAAGTCCTGATTTATTTAATTAAATGGATGATGCGTTTGATTTATTCAATGAGCGGATGAATATGCATAATGCAAATTTGACATGTCTACAGATATCATAGAAACTTTTTGTTCCAACATAGAGGATGAACTAGTATTATATGAAAGGGAAGCATGTGATCAGCCCATTCAAGTTGAAGAGACTATTGAAGAAGTTGTTGAAGATAATGCCTTGCAGCCTGTGAACTTATTAGATGACCTTCCCTACCTTGTTGAAGAGGAGGTGTATTCTGTCATTGACAAAGAGAAAAAGGAGCCACATTTTGAAGATTTTTTTTCAGTTATCCAACAGGGATATCAGCTCCTTAGCCGAGAAGATCAGACTGTAGCAGCGAATGAACAACCTGCATATTACCTCCAATCAACATCTTTTCAAGCAAAAGATGAAGTCTTCAGAGATCAACAAGAGACCAACAAGGAAAGTTCAAGCTTTTCCATTGCCAGAGGCTGTCCAATCAGGTACCTAGCTCAGATGGATTCCAATACAACACCAAGCACCAATCCTGTACCTATACATGAAGGTACAACAAAAGAAGATGTCCAAGATGCACTGACAGCCAAACAAGAGTATGTTTAGCTCATTTGTCCTCCTTTGGTTGACAATACGTGTGGTCTGTCTAAGGAGGTAAGTGAACTCATTCACCTCTTTCAAGAGGCAGTGCATCGTCTTGGTAAACTTTCTTCTATTTTTTATGTTTACTCAACTATCCTTAAACATGCTAGTCACTGCATATTGAGTAGAAAGGGTAGTTATTTCACCCAACTTGTTAATGGGTTTGTTTGACCAATTTATTATTGGTTAGTATAGGGTAGGTTTAGTTACTATTTCTTTCCCTAAGTGTTGTTTCATCACATGTAAATAGTTTATTGTAGTTTTTCTTGTTTTCAATAAGTTTCCAAGTGTTCTAGTGAGTCTCAAGATGAGTTACAACCATGTACAAAGCTGCTCTTGATCTTTTTTGAAGTTGTCCCAATGACTCTGTGCCCAATGGATAGGCCTAGGCTACTGGTTTTTGTGTTTAGCAGGCAAACATCCAGCAAAAGTCCCCAAAAATGTTACCTAATTTTCACCCTCGGGCTCAATCAGGCAGGATAAATCATGTGACAAAGGTTTGAGAAGGCCAAAAGTAGCATTCGGCCTAAGGAAAAAGTCATGAATCTGATGCTAGGTCACAAGGAACTCAGTGAAGAAGCCTGCCTTGTTCAGGTTCGACATGAAAATATTCTAAGGAGAGAGTTGCCAAGACCCCAGGAATGTCACGGCGAGTGGGATTCACCTACAGGTCCCTATCAGCAAGACATTGATGATGTCCCGGCAACAAAAGGATATTCATTTCGGCTGAAGTTATTTTCTTCGGAGGGAGGTCTCGGCGAATGCATCGGGTCTCACCGACAAAGCAAAGCAGGATCCCTTCAGCGTATGTGTGTGGGTTTTGGTAGGAGGTCTTACCGATCACCAAGAAGTATCGGCAACCAACTGAAGTCTCACCGAAGGGGTGTGGCTTCGATATAAGGAATGAAGACCGGTGAGATGTCTCACCGACACAAAGGGTCTTGCCGATACAGATGACAAAGATTTTGAGCTCGGCAAGAGTTGAAGCCTTCGCCATGATGTCCCGCGATCAAAGATGTCTCGCTGACAACAAAGGGGCTCACCAGGAGTCTTCCCAAAATGAAGAGTTCGCTGAAGGAAAATGAATTCTATAAGATGTCTCGGCGAATGAAGGTGGTCTCAGCGACGGAAGTAGGAATCGGTATGACTATTGGACCTCGCTATGAAGTCTTCCTAACTTGCCACAATCTTGTCAAAAGAAATAAAGAGCTTGGTGGAATGGAATGCGTTTGGGGTGACATTAAGGTGTCTCGCCGACAAAAGATGAAGGGAGCTCACCGAGGAGTAATCTCAGCGAAACAAAGGAGCATTTGGTGTAACATTTTGAGCTCGCTAAGAAGTCTTGGCGACATAGGAAGCATCATCGACAAAGGTCTCGCTGACTAGTGGAGCCTCCCGGAATGAAGGAAGTTCGCCAAAGTGAAAGGAATTCTGCATGACGTCTTGGTGAACTAAGGGGGTCTTTCCGATAGCAAATGAACTGAGCTCGCCGAGATGGACTCATATCGCCAAAAGCTCCTGGTGACTAACTGAAGTCTTGCCGAAGGAGAACCAGCTCGAGGAGAAAGATCGAACATCGCCAGGAATGGTCTCGCCGAATGTCGAGGGTCTCCCCAAAATAGATGCCTTCGCTAAGGAATAGGGATTTCGTCATGATGTCTCAGTGACAAAATTGTGTCTTTTCGATGGCTTCAGTGATATCGACGTGACTCCTAAGTTTGCTAAGACTCTCATTGACTGTCGCATATTGTGTCGATAGTTTCAAAGGGCATAATCACATCGGTGAGACACTTCCAGTGTCTCGTTGAGATGCGATTTTGACTGCCTGAAGAATCTATGTGAAATTTACCCAGCCAATCAGAGTGAGCTAAGGGCGAGCCATGGTGGTCTGACCAGGGAGAAGGTGATTAATAGAAGGAAAAGCAACGTGAGCTCAGGAGCATTCAAAGCAGCTTGACTGGGGGGAATTCAAAAATTGACACGAGGAGCAAAATTGAATGCGGTGGTTACAGAAAGATCAAGAAGGCTTCCCCTGAAGGCAATATTTCACACCGACATGGACAACAAGGTTTCAATCGCACACAACATTAACTACATGAAAAGATCGGAAGGCAAATTTTTCTGATGACAGATATTTTGTAAGCCCTGAGGGGCCGACCTCACTTTTGTATATAAGGAATTTTTGCCTCTTTGTAAAGGAGTTCTCCTTATGCTTTTCTGAAGTCTGTGACTACTACAGTCCTCTCTCGGATTAGTAGAATTTTGTAAGTCATCTTGGAGCATGTTATATAAAGCTTACCTTGATTACTGTTGATGTTAAAATTTCCATCTTGTTCCTGTAGAGTGTTGTGCATTTCAAGTTCATGATCAAGTTATTTTTGTGAATTTCTTTCATTCCTTCATAACTTTATCTTGTGTTTCATGCCTTCCTTTGCAAAAGTACCATTATACAAATCACAAATTGTGTTCACTTAGTCACACATGGATTCTAGTATGTGAAAATCTCTCTTTCCTCTTCAGAAAAGTGTGTGGATCGAACCTGTTTGTGAAACAATAGTGTAAGGCTTACATGATTTGATGTGTAATCTTATGTTCATCGTCAGTATTCAAGTGTAAATTGAGTATCTCATTGTTCCTGTCAAGTTCGGTGTATCACCATAGTGTTAGCTTTATTTTATGCATTATCCTTCTCCCTTTACCTCACAAGATTGTAGTTTAGGTGATACCCAAAGGAAGCCGGCCTTCTCCGGAGGTTGATCTTTGTTTACAAGAAACCCATGTCTTATGAGGTCTTCCCATGTTACACTGAGGTGTTGAACTTCAGGTTCAACAAGGGTGCAACTTTAGGTGATAACAGTGCTAACTCAAGAGATGGAAATTCCAAAGATAATGGAATTTTTGCTTCCCTTCTATAAAATAATATGAATGGGGAATTTCTAATTTCTCTCTTGGGTGATCCCACAATGCTGGTTCACAATTTTTGGCCAAATTGGACACTGAACTGATTTTTTCTAACTAAATCTTCACTTTCGGGCACCTATAGTGGCTAAACCATGTGGAATTTTAAGATGATGCAAACTAGTGATTTGTGACATTTTGTTTGTAGATTCTAAATATATTTTTTTCAAAATTTTTAGAATCATATTGCACTTCTTTTTCCATCTCCTTCGAATACTAGTTTTTTCAGTAAATACCATTTTTAAGGAGTGATGCTCACCGTATACAACACAATTTTTTTTTCCATGAAAGATAAAATTCTAATTGTTTGAAATTTAGATTTGTAACTGCAATATCTAGCACTTTCATTTGGTTTCATAGTGTTTTATTGAATATTTTTTCCTTAATCAAGTTTTGAAGTCAAACCAATTACAATTTAGACATAAGCGGACCTTATACAACATAACTTCAAAAATATTTTTTTTTACTAGATCAAGGACATCAATACCTAGCCTCCACATATTTTTCAAAATTTTATTTTGATAATGTACTATTTTTCCAAATGTGCAAAACAAAGAGCTTGATTTCGGTGAAAAATCTATGTTTAATCAAACTAAAAATATATATATATAATAAAACCAAAACAAATTAAAATTATATTCGTTGGATAGCTCATTCTAAGGACTACCATCATCCAATTGGGTTTGTGAAGTCTCCTCCATTTTCATCCTCAACTCGAGCTTCAAAGGGATAAATTATGGAGATTTTTGGTGCCAGAGGGGAGAAGGGGGGAAAAGGGGGGTTCAAATGAACCTAGGTTCGAGCGAACCCCCCTTGGAGGTTTACTTGAACCTAGGTTTGCTCAAACCAGGGTTCGAGCGAACCCCCCTTTCCAAAAAGTTTTCCTTTGTTTTTCATTCTAGGAAATGTGGAATATGGTGGGACCCAACATTTAATAGGTTCGCTTGAAGGGGGGTTCAAGCGAACCCCCTTTGAGTTCGCTCAAGCCAAAAGTTCGTTCAAACCCCCAAAAACGAAAATTTTCACCATGGGGGCATTTTTTGCAATTTTCCTTCCTCATTGGAATTGTAAACCAGTTTTGTGGGTTTATGCTCTTGGGGGTAATTTTGTCGGCCTAAAGGGTTACCTTAATCTTAATGTGCTAGGATCTCTAATTGTCTTGAATAGTCCCCTTGACTATTTTGATCAAATTATCATTTTTGGACTTAGTCAAACCATTACCCTAAAGGTAATAATTAGATGAGGTTTTCAAATAAGTGTTGTATTTTACTACCCGCTCACTAAGTTGAGCTCCCACAAATGCTTTAGCATTGTCAAAGATGATGGTGGAAGGAGTGTCAAACCTAATCATGATTCCATCCAAAAATTCAAGGATTGAAGTTTCAATAGCATCCTTTAGTGCTATAACTTCCACCCACTTAGTGAAATAATATGTAGTTGCCAAAATCTATTTATGACCTATATTGGATTGTGTTTTTATTAGACCAATAAATCCTAAACCCCATTATGAAAATGTCTGATCAACCAAGATGAGATGAAGGGGAAACATAACTAATATATTTTCTTACCCACTTATGGATGTCTTTTAAAATATATGGTCAATAGTAACTAGCCCTCATGATTTTAATAGTAGTGACCCTTGTAGAGAAATGGCCTCCTAATGCACCATCATAGAATTATTATAGTATTTTGTGGACCTAATTTTATTTAATGCACCTCTGCAACATTTCATTGAAATATTTTTTGAAAGGAATGTCATCCACTAAGACATATGGGATGGAATGGAGTTTGCAATATATTCTCTTTGTTTTATCCAGACCTAAGGTGTATCTTCCTATTTGTAGAAATATGGTCATGTCATGCATTTAACCATGGGCTTCAAGGTTTTCATAGATAGAATGATCATCCTACAACAATAGGGAAAATTTTGTGTTTTCTTCTATGATCTATTCGTAAAGTCCTTTACCTCTCACGATATTGGTGATCTTGATGTACATGCCATATTCTATCACCTTAGTAATCCACCTAGCTATTTTTCATTGATATCCCTACTCACTAGAAATTATTTGATGGTAGCATGAGAGACCATTAGTTGGATCTTATTATTAGACAAAATATGTCTAATTTTTTTAAAGCTCTAACAACAACAAGAACCTAATTTTCAACATAGCTATATTGAGCTTATAATATTTAAGCCTTTCATTGAAGAAGTCAATAGATTGCTCAAGATTGTCATTATTTAGTTGTGGTAAGACAACTGATATGCTCACTTCTCCTCCAAAATTATAATGATAAAGTCTTCATCCTAATTAGGATTGATTAGTGTAGGGGACAGAGCAATAGATCACTTGATGGCCTCGTAACTATCCTTTCCTTATGTCATCCACTTAAGACCATGTTCTTTTTCAACATGAAAATGAGAAATTTTACTAGAGAAAAAAAGTTGGGGATGGATCTTCTTAGAAAAATAATTCTTCTAAAGAAGATTTGTAATCCTTTCTTGTGGTTGGGGAGGAGAATGGAAAAAATGAACCCCACTTTGTCTGGATCATTGGCTAGAACTTCTTTGGAAACAATGTGTCCAAGTATTTTTCCTTGGTTAGTGGTAAAGATACACTTTTTTGAATTTATGGAAATACCATATTCCCTGCACCTCTTAAAGAATTGTTCAAGATGATTGAAGTGATTACTTGCATTTAAAAAAAAATGTTATGTCATCTAGATAGAACAACATACATTATTTGAATACACCTTAAAATAATATGTCCATGGCCTTCTGAAAAGTAGCACCAACATTAAACAACCCAAAAGGAAATTTAAAATAAGAATAGGTACCCCATTTGGTAGTAAATGTTGTCTTATGTTGATAATATTCTTGGAATAGAATCTGATTGTATCTTGAGTAGCCATCCAAGAAAGAAATATTTCTAAATTACTAACCCTTTATATAATTTTCTTCATAGAGCAGAGAGGATAATGATCCTTTAAGGAGGCTCTATTTAGGTCCCTGTTGCCCATTTTTCATCCATGGGTTCACTAGGGAGACATTTGTGTTTTTCAGGAGTTCTTGAAGGTCCGAATTGGTCATTTGCATCAGGGGATAAATCATGCATCTGGTGCTAGTTCAAGTAGAATGCAGTTGGAAGGCTTACCTAGGTCAAGATCGACATGAAAATCCCTCAAAAGAGGAGAGTCGCCAAGACCACATAGATGTCTCACTAACTAAAAGGGGGCTCTCGCTGAGTAAAGGCATCATGAGTTTCTATCTTTGGTCAAATGTCTTACTGATCGGGTCGAGTCTCATCGAAGTGAAGCAGTTTCGGCCAAAGGATAGAGGTCTCGATGAAATGTCTTGCCAAGATGGAGATGTCTCCCCGACCGAAGGGAAAGTAAACGCATCATCAGGCAGGATGGAGGATATCGCCATAAGGTCTAGCCGAAGGGGTAGAGTCACACTGAGACAGAATGTTCTCGGCATAGGTTGGTGCCTTCACCAGAATGTCACGTCGATCTGTGGGAGGTCTCACCGAAGGGATACCTTCGGCATATGTCAACAGACTTCGCTAAGAGGTCTTATCAAGGAAAAAAGGTCTCCCTGACAATCATTAGTGAAGCTGTGTTGGCAAAAGGAAGTGAGTTTCGGGATAGGTCTGGCTGACAGAAAAAGTCTCTCCAACACAAAAGAAAGAAGGCCCTCGGTACGACTAAGGAATCTCGCTGAGATGTCTTGGCGATTATAAAATGTCTCCCTGACAACAATAAGGTTTCAGCATGAGATGTATTTCGGCAAGTGGTGTCTTGTTGACAACAAAGAGATCGCCAAGAGGAGATGCCTTCGCCATGAAGTCCTGACGACGATTGAAGTCTCATTGAAAGCCAGCGGTCCCACCAATGAAGTCATATGGGCATAAGGTCTTTCCGAATGCATGAAGTCTCCCCGATGTTTGATGTTGATATAGCGCCCAACGCTCTGTATGAAGTTTGTCCGACAGGCCAAAGTCTCAGCAAAACAAAAGGGAGCTCGGGTAGAATGAGGAGTTTGGCGTGGGTCCTGGTGACAAATAGGTGGTTTGGCCGAAGGAGTGAGTCATACCAGAGCAAAAGGATCGGCATGAGATGGGCCTTCGGTATATGGTCTCAACGACAACAAGGGGTCACGTCGACAGTATTTGAAAAGCAAGAGGCCTCGATAGAAGGTGTTGTTTTCGACAAAGGATGGTGGGATCGCCGTGAGGTCTCAACGATGCAAAAGGTCTTGTCGATGCAGAATGAGCCTGAGGAGGAAAAGAGAGATCGACAAGATGTCTTCCCGACAAGAGGGAGCTCACCGAAGTATTTTGACTTTGCCCAGAGGTCTCACCGACTAGCAAAAGGTCTCCTTGACATAAATGACATCGACAGAGCTCCCAGTCGTCACGGTAACGTCTGGTCGACACAGTGTAGTCTCAGCGAAAGGAGGAACATCAACAAGACAATGAGCCTTGCTATGAAGTCTTCCCGACTTGATAATGTCTCACAAAAAGAAATCTTCCTGGTGGGATGAAATGCATTTGGGGTGATATCAATAAGCTCTCGCCAAAATGATGAGGGGGTTCTCGAGGTAACATTTTTCCTTCGGTAAATCATCTCACCCACAATTGGTTGTGTTGGCAACCACAGAGGAAACATTGGTATGAATTTTGAAGCTCGATAAAGACTCTCATCGATGTTTCTGTGTTGTGCCGATAGCTGCAGAGGGACATAATCGCATCGGTGAGACACTTCCGGTGTCTCACTGAGATGCGATTTTGACTGAACAAGCTTTTGACCGGAGGGGAGTCTGCATGTAGTACGCCCAACCAATTAGGGTGAGCTACGGGTGAATCGTTGGCAGCTTGACCAGTGCCAAGAGAATCAACAGAATGTGAATCAACGTGTATCTGTTCTGGAATCAAGAGCATTCAAGGTGCTCAATAGGGGGATTCAGTAGGTGAACACAGGGACCAGAAGTAAATACACCTGGTAGCTTCAAAAGATCTAAGGGGTTTCTCCAGGCAATAGTTTTTCACCGACACACATAGCGGGGACACGTAGGGTGCAACATTAAATTCAATCAAAAGATCTGAGGATAGATCTTTCTGAGCCCAATATTTTTGTAAACCCTAAGGGGCCAACACACTAGTGTATATAAGGCATTTTTTCTTTCCTTTTTGTAAATAGTTCGGATTGTGCATTCAAAAGAGTTAGTGATTTTTATCAATCCTTTCTCAACTAAATGTATGTTTTATAAATCAACAGGAATCTAAAATATAACATAGAGTTTACCTGAGAAGCTACTGTTAATGTTTGTATTACTCTCATTTCTGTATTTTAGACTATGCAAGTTCTTAGCTGTGTTTTCTAAAAATCTGTATTCATACCTAAGGTTGTGAAATTCATCTTTCCTTCCTAAGATATGCATGTAGAGCAAGCCTGTTAAGAATAGTGAATTAGTTTAAAGGGGTTATGTTAAGTAAGTGAAAACACCGTCTTTTGCTTTCCAGTGTATGTTATTCCTGTGTCTGTTTCATGATTTCTTATTAACTCGGTGTATCACCATAGAAATAGTTTAGTTTAGTTTCATTATTTGTATGCATTCCTTCTCCTTTTACCTTCACAGAATCGCCAGTTTAGGTGATACCCAAAGGAAGTTGGCCTTCTCTGGAGGTTCACTCCAATCTCAGGTGACCCACATCCTTGGAGTGATCCAATGTTTCAGTAGAAAGCTTAGTTTTACAACTTTGCATAGGGTGCATTTCTAGGTGATAATAGTTCTGGCACGCCCGATGGGACTAAAATTAGTTTGAACTGCTGGTTTAGTATGCAACCAGCTACTACCAGGCTTTATACAAGTCATTTGGCATACTTGGTGACTCCACAAAGAAGAACTCTAGAAATCAGTGCCTTCTACAGTTTATGAGAAAAGTTCAGACAAGAAGCAGCTCAGGTCCCTTTGAATATTTGCAACTATCACCATCGAGAAGAAAATACAAAGCAACATAAAAAAGAGGAACAAAAGTTATCTATTCTAGAGGAATTTAGTCTACTCCTCCATCAGTGGGATCTCATTTTGCTATACAAGTAAATCCAATTCATCTACCTCCAATGGCCACTCCAAGGAATCAACCCTTTATCGCTTTCAATAGAGGCAACCCCTTAAATCTGGCACAACACGACATCCCAATGGCAGCCTTGAAGAGTCTGCCAATTTTTACAGGGGAAGACCAAACTACTCCAATTGAACACATAAGAGATGTGGCTTCGTTATGCAGAGTCCATCACATAACTCAAGAGGATGTTGCAGTAAGGTTGTTAGCTGCTTCACTAAAAGGAAGAGCCGTGCAATGGTATAGGGGCCTAACAGTCAGTTCAATTGCAACTTGGGATGAATTTGGAGACAAGTTGCATAAATAGTTTCAAGACAGGTTTGATAACTTGTCTCTATTAGAACAACTGACCACAATTAAGAGAGCCCCTCAAGAGCATATGAACGAATTCAACTTCAAATTTCAAAGGACCTAGGATAGAATCCCTACGACGGTAAGACCACCTCCAGAGTATGCATTTCTGTACTTCTTGAGGGCTCTTAACAACGATATAGTTGTTATGATACAATCAATGGGAGGGGTTTCTTTACCAGATGCCTTTGAAATAGCCATTAGAGCTGAAAACAGCTTAATACAAGCTGGTAAACTTGCTCCTAGGCCACCAATGCCTATATTTCCAGAGATACATGCAAGTATTCCCTTGCAAATACCTTCTTTTGCACCCTTGCCATCTATTCTAGCTGTTGTAACACAAGAAAATATTGTCTCAAGTTCTCCAAATGAGTTGCAGGAGATCAAAAGTCTACTGCAGTCTTTTGGTAATAAACTTGTTAGTTTAGAAAAGAAACAATCTTATAGTAGGCCTTATCAACCACATAATCCAGGTCAACAACAAGCATATCAAGGGAATAGATAGCAGTATCAAGGTAGTTACCAAGGCACCAAACAAAATGTTGCCACAAGACCTTTCAGGCCTATAATCCAGCTCCAATTAGTGCTATCAAAGAGTTGGTGCCCATCCAAAACAACTTAGCAGCAGACTATGAGTGGTGCTACCTTTGTAACCAGCCCCACAATCAAGCCACTTGCTCAAATGGACTGATCAACCAGGAACTTATGGTACAAAATTCTTCAAGTTCGTAGCAGAGTGCGTGCAATGATGCATCTCCACCATACCAAGACCAATTTGTCAATGATGCTACCTTACTTAATTGGCAAGGTGAGGAATTTTGTGGTTTGAATGTGGAAAATTCTCCAGTTGCAGCTAATACAAGAGCAAATAAAAGAGCTTTAGAGATTGATCAAGCAGCTGATAGAGGAGGTGCAGTGGCTACATAACCATCTACGTCTCAAGTGACTCCTATTTGGAAAAAGAATCAGCAACTTCCAGTTAAAGAGCAATCACACTTGCAAGCTGATCACACTGGCATAAAGGTACATCATAAGGTAAACCCAACTGTACCCTTTAATATTCTTGATAGTATGAAAAAGACAAATGTAACGCTATCTATGTGGGATTCATTAGTCATCCCCGATCAAAAGGATATTCTACGCTCAGCCCTGTCAAATCTTAAGGTGTCAGATGAGTCTGAATCCCAAATAGGTCAAGTTAGGACCGTGTTGACAAATAATACTCAGGGAAATGATAAACAACCCAGCAAAGAGGTAGGAAAAGAAGTCAAACCACCTCTCTTTTACGTGCCAATGATTATTGGTGATAAGTTAGTTCATAACTATATGGTAGACCATGGAGCTAGTAGCTCTATGATGCCAAAGCAGATTGCTGACAAGCTTGGTCTAAAATATTAGCCTTTAGAGAAAGGAGTAATCCAATTGGACAGTACCTCTGTTAATACGTTGGGCATCATTAAAGATTTGAGTCTTACCCTTCATGCTTGCCCTAATTTTGCAGTTTCGCAAGACTTATGTGTCATTGACCTTCTGCCTTTCTTCTCTTTATGTTTGTCAAGAGATTTTATAGCCAAGATAGGTGGTTACGTATCAGCTGATTGGTCACACATGTTGTTTAGAACCAGATATGGAACTAAGATTACCATCAAATCCGAAAGGTTGGCTAAAGACCACATTGAACCATATAATCCAAGCCCTATTAATGTTGTTCCCATTACTCCAGACACAAATTGTCTTGTTTCAACTGACAGTGAGCTGGTTGCAGTGCAAGAGCTTCAATCAGAAGCTATTCCTGATGTACTGTTGCATGAGTGGGCGGTTGAAAACATGTTGGACAGTCACGAGGAGCTCATTCGAGATGTTGGTATGGGTAACTATGTCATTCTTGAGCCTAATGTAGAGATTCCAAACCTAGAGAAAGGTGCAAACCAACTGCTGCAACCGCTAAGTGGACTCTGGGAGATGTTCTTCGATGGTTCTAGGAGTAGGCATGGCACTGGAGGAGGCGCAATGTTGATTTCTCCACAAGGGGATAGGTATTAATCTGCATTCCATTTTGCTTTTGCATGTTCTAATAACACTACTGAGTATGAGGGCCTTGTTCAAGGTCTTGAATGGGAAAGGAAGAGAAGAATAACCCACTTGAAAGTATATGGGGACAGCAAGCTAATTGTTAATCAAGTAAGAGGCCTGAATGTTGCTAAAAATGACACACTGAAGTCTTATAGAAATAGAGTGTGGAACATGCTTGAGGATTTTGATGCCTTCAACTTAGTGTCTATTCCAAGGAATCAGAACAAGCATGCAGATAGACTTGCAACCATTGGGGCACAGTTTGATATTCCAGGAGATATTCACAAAGAGAAAGTACAATAGTATGTTAAGGTTGTAGTCAGGCCATCAATTCCTGATAACAACATTCACTGGCAAGTCTTTGACAGTGATGAACAAATCCTTTCTTTCTTGCTCAAAGAAGATCAGTTCTCCATGATGAATCAAGCAAAACTCAAGCAACAGTATGGTGATCAAGTCATACAGCTAAGGAAAAATAAGTTACCCAAAGGTCTTGTTACCTTAGAGTCAATTTTTAGTACTGATGATCAGCTTAAAAAGGGTAAAGCTGGCTTTCAAATCAAACAAGAACATTATGAAGAGCTGGAGATTTTCAAAGGTAAACTCCTTAAGATAGGAAAAAATTGTTCACATGAAGATAGATAATATTTTGTTGCTTTATGTCAAGAATTCTATGACGTCTTCGCTTGGGAATATTTAGATTTGAAAGGATTTGATCCTCATATTGCTCAGCACACAATTGAGTTAGAACCTAATGCTAAGCCAGTAAGGCAGAAACAAAGGCCCTTGAATCCTAAGCTTGAACCCTTAATGATTAGAGAGCTGACCAAACTAGTTGAAGGGGGTATCATCTTTCCAATTAAACACACATCCTGGGTTTCTAATCTTGTTATGGTTAGGAAGAAAAGTGGTGAGATAAGACTTTGCGTAGAGTTTAGGGATCTTAACCAAGCATCTTTGAAAGATCATTACCCGCTGCCTTCCATGGAACAAATCCTACAAGTAGTTTCCGGTTCTGAAAGATTTTCCTTGTTAGATGGCTTTTCGGGCTATAATCAAGTGCTAGTTAAAGAAGTGGATCAGTTCAAAACTACTTTCACAACAAAGTGGGGCACCATGGCATACAAAAGGATGCCTTTTGGTTTATCCAATGCTGGTGCCACGTTTCAGAGGGCCATGGACATGGCATTTCAAAGTTTGATCAACAAGATTATACTGATTTACCTAGATGATATTATAGTTTATTCCAAGAATGCTGATGAACATTTGTTACATCTTAGGAAAGTTTTTGAAAAATGCAGAGAGTTTGGTATCTCTCTCAATCCAAAAAAGAGTATCTTTGCTGTTCATGAAGGGAAATTATTAGGACACATAGTGTCAAAGCAAGGAATTACTATTGACCCTGAAAGAGTCAGAGCCATACTTGAGTTTCCATTACCAAATCATAAGACGGGTCTGCAGAGCTTTTTGGGCCAAATCAACTTTCTGAGAAGGTTCGTCCCAGATGTTGCCAACCTGTTACAACCTTTGACAACTATGTTAAAGAAGAATGTAGTTTTCAGTTGGAAAAAATATGCCAAGAATAGTTTTGAAGAAATTAAGGAGGCTTTAGCGTTTGCCCCAACATTGGTAAATCTAGATTTCTCCAAGGATTTATTTTTGTATGCTGTTGGTAGCACTAGTTCAATCTCTGCTATGTTGGTACAGAAAAATAGTGACAATTTAGAATAGCCCATAGCTTTCTTTAGCCAAATACTTGTTGATTACGAAGAGAGGTATTCATTTGTTGAGAAGCATGTTCTCTCCGTGATCAAAAGCTTAAAGAAATTCAAGCCTCTAGTGTCAAACAATAAGATTCATATTTTGGTTGCCCACTCAAGTGTGAAGGAGTTTCTGTTGAACAAAGACTTGAATGACAAAAGAGCAGGATGGATCACCAAGGTCATGGAGTATGATGTAGATATTAAGATCACCAGACTAGTTAGAGGTAAAGGTCTTTGTGAGCAACTCGCTACAGGGTCAAGCAGTAAAACTGAGTTAGAAAAGGATGTTGTGCTTGCTAATACAAGTGAATTTCAGAATGCTCAAGATGATGTGCCTATGGGGATAACTAATTGGGTTCAATATATAACCCAATTTCTACAAATTGGTGAATGCTCATCAGGATTAAATAGAGCTAAAAGAAGATACTTTAGATTGCAGTCCATACCATATGTACTGATAAACAATGTTCTTTTCAAAAAGGATCTGAATGGTGTCCTATTAAGATGTATTCATAGTGATCAGATTGAAAAGGTACTTCACGAGTTTCATGATGGAGCTGCAGGAGGTCACTTTTCCCCAAGAACTATTGCTTGGAAAATCATCAGGGTTAGTTACTGCTAGCCCAACTTGTTCAAAGATGCATATGCCTGGTCAAGAAAATGTATCAAATGTGCTCTATTTTCAGGGAAGGAAAAGTTGCTAGCTATGCCTCTGCATCCAATTCAAGTGGAGCAGCCCTTCATGAGATGGGGAATTGATTTCATTGGGCCAATAAATCCACCTTCCAGTGCTGGTCACAAGTGGGTGCTCACAACTACAGACTATTTCACAAGGTGGACAGAAGCAGTAGCTTTGAAGGAAGCAAAAGAGTCTTCAGTTTTGAGCTTCTATGAAGATATAGTCACCAGATTTGGAGTCCTTGACTCTATCATATCTGATAATTCCCTTGCACTTGTGTGATTAATACTAACTGATTGGGTTGTCAAACAGGGTATTCATCTGAATACATCCTCAAATTATTACCCTTAGGGTAATGGCTTAGCTGAAAGCACAAATAAGAACCTCATCAGGATTATTAAAAGAACCATAGAGGATAATCAAAGGACCTGGCACATCAATTTAAAGAATGCAATTTGGGCAGATAGAGTGACTCCTAAGAGGTCTATTGCTAACTCACCATACTTGTTAGTTTATGGCAGAGAGGCAAGATTACCCCTATCTGTGGAGCTTCTAGCTCTGGACATTGTACATCAGTTGGAAATGTTTGAGGAACAAGACCCAATGTCCGTGAGATATGCAGAGCTCATGAAACTTGAATAATTAAGGGACAAAGCAATGAAGGATTTGGAGTATCATCAGCTCCAAATGAAAAGAACATTCGACAAGAAAGCTACAACCAAGAATTTCAAAGAGGACGACATTGTCCTCAAATGGGATGTTCTGAAAAGTAGGCCTAGCCATCACACTAAGTTTGACAACATGTGGACAGGCCCATTCATCATCAGAGATTGTAAGGAACACAATGCTTATCAACTGCCTACGACAGAAGGGGAAATACTGCCTATCCCAGTCAATGGGATACACCTTAAACCCTATTTTCAAGTTTGATGAGTGTCCTTTTTTGCATATCTAGTTAGGTTTTTATGTTTTCAATAAGTGCTTCTGCATTGTAGCTCATTTGTTTTTTGTTCTTCTCCTTTCCCTAAGTGTTTTTTAGCGCAGTAAATGTTTTTGTTTCAATTTCTCCTTGTACCGTTTTGATAACCTGTAGCGCTCCGTAAGCCTCAAGTGAGTTGCAGCCATGTACAGGGTGCCCTGGGCCCATTTTAGAAGTTTCTCTTGACAACTCCATGCCCAATGGATAGGCCTATGCTACTGGTCTTCATGTTTAGTAGGTGAACATCTAGCAAAGGTCACCATAAATGTTGCCCATTTTTCATCCATGGGTTCACCAGGGAGACATTTGTGTTTTTAGGAGTTCTTGAAGGTTCAAATTGGTCATTTGCATCAGGGGATAAATCATGCATCTGGTGCTAATTCAAGAAGAATGCAGTTGGAAGGCTTACCTAGGTCAGGATCGGCATGAAAACCCCTCAAAAGAGGAGAGTCACCAAGACCACGTAGATGTCTCGCTGACTAAAAGGGGGCTCTCACTGAGTAAAGGCATCATGAGTTTCCGTCTTCGGTCAAATGTCTTACCGATCGGGTCGAGTCTCATCGAAGTGAAGCAGTTTCGGCCAAAGGATAGAGGTCTCCGTGAAATGTCTTGCTGAGATGGAGATGTCTCCCCAACCGAAGGGAAAGTAAACACATCACTGGGCAGGATGGAGGATATCTCCATAAGGTCTGGCCGAAGGGGTAGAGTCACATCGAGACAGAATGTTCTCGGCATAGGTTGGTGCCTTCACCAGAATGTCATGCCGATCTGTGGGAGGTCTCACCGAAGGGATACCTTCGGCGTATGTCAACAGACTTCGCTAAGAGGTCTTACCAAGGAGAAAAGGTCTCCCCGATAATCATTAGTGAAGCGGCGTCAGCAAAAGGAAGCGAGTTTCGGGACAGGTCTGGGCAATAGAAAAAGTTTCCTTGACACAAAAGAAAGAAGGCCCTCGGTATGACTAAGGAATCTCACAGAGATGTCTCGGCGATTATAAAAAGTCTCCCCGACAACAATAAGGTTTCGGTGTGAGATGTATTTCAGCAAGTGGCCTCAACAAACCAGTGGTGTCTCGCCGAAAACAAAGAGATCTCGGCAAGTGGTCTCGACAAACCAGTGGTGTCTCGCTGACAACAAATAACATTAAGCAAGCTACCCTGAAAAAAGTCAAAACCTGGAAACACATTTCTCTCTGTGATTTAATCTTTGGCAAGTTTACAATAGCCCTTGTTGGGTCCAAAGTATTTAAAAGCTTATGGAAAGCTTGGGAAGTATCCAAAGATAAAATTATTGAGAAGTGCCAAATTGACACGGATAATAATAAGTTGTTCATGGAAAGATCCATCTAGTGGAATGTATTCCACAATAACAAACCTTTGGCATTATTACAGGGGTGTTCTGCTAAGGCTTGGAACCAAAAAGGCTTGTCCAACTTTAGACAGATTGTAAAAGAGGGCAAGTTGATAAGTTGGGAAACTCTGAAAGAGGATTTTGATTTGCCTCAATCCCAGAAAAGAACCTTTGAAACAGTTAAAAAAATATGAAAATACTTACTGCTAACATGTTGAATGATAAGAATTTGATGCAGGATTGTAAGTGGCTGAAAAATAACAGAATTGTAGGTATAAAGGCTAAAGAAATTTATGTGCTTCTAAGTAGCAATCCAAACCTCACAGAAGAGTAGAACCAAAAGTGGAATTTGAACCTAAATTGTAAACAATGGAACCAAATTTTCAAGCATAACTGGAACAACATTTTGGAACCCAAAAAAAAAGCATTTAGATGGCTACTTCTAATGCAAAGGCTGCCAAATGTGAGCAGCAAGAGGAACCCTCTCATATGCAGCATCTGTAAAAAATATGATTCCATTATGCATATTTTTTTTTATTGTTTCTTTTCAAAAGAAATCTGGAATATCTTCAAAATAGATATGTTAAAAGATGAGCAAGTTAAAGAGGAAAGAAACTTAGATATTATTGTGGGAAAAATGCATGGTCTTGATAAAACTAATAACCTATTGTGGCTAATCTTATCACCTGAAATTCTATGGTTTATTTGGAAAGCATGGAATAAAGAAATCTACCAGGGCTGTAGAAGAGATCTTACTGAGTTTTTGAGAAAAATCACACTCCACACTGTTTACATGCAGGTATCTATAACCATCCAGGTGTCCAAAGAAAAACTCAAAAAGCTGATGGAGGAAGGAAAGGTAGAGACCAACAAGCGAGAAGTGGCATTTGCAAAACCATGGCTATATCACAGAGATAAATACAACCCTAAGAAGTGTGGCTTCTTGAACAACAGATCCCAAGATCCCTAGTAGAGTTGTTGACAAAAGAAGAGAGAATGACTAGGAGGGACTTATCTTTAGCTTACAGTGGTATATTCACAGATGTGACACTATTTCTTTTGTATGTAGTAGAATATAAAGGTGAAGACACCTATAGAAACTTGCTGATTTGAAAATGGAGTGAAGTGACAGTCCCTTTTGTAACAAACTAAATTACTAACACCAGCACCCCAGATGCTGGTATACACTAAGTACTGTTTCTTTTAACTATATTGAATACAAAAAAAGTCTCAACAAAACAAAAGGGAGCTCGGGCAGAATGAGGAGTTCAACGTGGGTGCTGACGACAAACAAGTGGTTTGGCCGAAGGAGTGAGTCATATCAGAGCAAAAGGATCGGCATGAGATGGGCCTTCGGCATATGGTCTCGGCGACAACAAGGGGTCACGCCGACAATATTTGTAAAGCAAGAGGCCTCGGCAGAAGGTGTTGTTTTCGGCGAAGAATGGTGGGATTTCCATGAGGTCTCAGTGATGCAAAAGGTCTTGTTGATGCAGAATGAGCCCAAGGAGGAAAAGAGAGATCGACAAGATGTCTTCTTGACAAGAGGTAGCTCACCGAAGTATTTTGACTTCACCTAGAGGTCTCACCGACTAGCAAAAGGTCTCCCCGACATAAATGACATTGGTGGAGCTCCCAGCCATTGTAGTAATGTCTGGTCGACACGGTGTAGTCTCAGCAAAAGGAGGAACATCAACAAGACAATGAGCCTCGCTATGAAGTCTTCCTGACTTGATAATGTCTCGCCGAAAGAAATCTGCCCGATGGAGTGAAATGCATTCAGGGTGATATCAATAAGCTCTCACTGAAACGATGAGGGGGTTCTCGGGGTAACATTTTGCCTTCGGTAAATTGTCTCACCAACAATCGATTGTCTTGGCGACCACAGAGGCAACATTGGTATGAATTTTGAAGCTCGATAAAGACTCTCATCAATGTTTCCGCGTCATGCCGATAGCTGCAGAGGAACATAATCACATCGGTGAGACACTTTTGGTGTCTCACCGAGATGCGATTTTGACTGAACGAGCTTTTGAGTAGAGGGGAGTCTGCGTGTAGTGCGCCCAGCCAATCAGGGAGAGCTACGGGTGAATCGTTGGCAGCTTGACTAGTGCCAAGAGAATCAACAGAATGTGAATCAACGTGTATCTGTTCTAGACTCAAGAGCATTCAAGGCACTCAACAGGGGGATTCAGTAGGTGGACACAGGGACCAGAAGTAAATACACCTGGTAGCTTCAAAAGATCTAAGGGGTTTCTCCAGGCAGTAGTTTTTCACCGAAACACACAGTGGGGACATGCAGGGTGCAACATTAAATTCAATCAAAAGATCTAAGGATAGATCTTTCTGAGCCTGATATTTTTGTAAACCCTAAGGGGCCGACACACTAGTGTATATAAGGCTTTTTTTTCCTTTTTGTAAATAGTTCGGATTGTGCATTCAAAAGAGTTAGCGATTTTTATCAATCCTTTCTCGACTAAATGTATGTTTTGTAACTCATTTGGAATCTGGAATATAACACAGAGTTTACCTAAGAAGCTACTATTAATGTTTGTATTACTCTCATTTCTGTATTTTAGACTATGCAAGTTCTTAGCTGTGTTTTTAAAAAAATCTGTATTCATACCTAAGGTTGTGAAATTCATCTTTCCTTCCTAAGATATGCATGTAGAGCAAGCCTGTTAAGAATAGTGAATGAGTTTAAAGGGGTTATGTTAAGTAAGTGAAAACACTGTCTTTTTCTTTCCAGTGTATGTTCTTCCTGTGTTTGTTTCATGATTTCTTATTAACTCGGTGTATCACCATAGAAATAGTTCAGTTTAGTTTCATTATTTGTATGCATTCCTTCTCCTTTTACTTTCACAAAATCGCCAGTTTAGGTGATACCCAAAGGAAGCCGGCCTTCTCCAGAGGTTCACTCCAATCTCAGGTGACCCAAAGCCTTGGAGTGATTCAATGTTTCACTAGAAAGCTCAGTTTTACAACTTTAAATAGGTGCATTTCTAGGTGATAACAGTCCCTTAAGTCCACACAAAGCCTTATTTTTACATTCTTCTCTCTGATGGGAACCAAGTTTACTACCCATGAAGAATTATTGATAGGAAATATGTTCCTAACCTCTATTAATTTAGTGAACTCCTTTCTCATAAGTCACTCAATTTTAGGGTTGACAAGTCTTTGTTTTTATCTAACCAACTTAGTTTATAGATGTAACTCATTAGCATGATTGGCCAAATTAGGATCAAAACCGTTTAAATATTCATAGGTCCATGAAATAAAATAATCATAAACCTAATAGAGCTTAATAAAAATTTCAATTAGACTTGGAACATACCTTTCCCAGCTTCAAATATTTTCCTTCTTCAATCACAATTGGATTGTAGTCATCTTTCTTCGCCTCTAGTTTCATCTTCCTTTGCTTCAGTTGGTAATTTTAATTAAAGATTCCCTAAAGGGTGATGAGACCCTTTGGTAACTTATTGTTGTTCAACCGAATTATTTGATCTTCATATTGGCCTTGTAGCTTAGATTGATTCTTGGTAGAAAATTCTACCTCCTCTTGAAGAAAATTGATAATTTTTTGATCATTATCAAAAACTTACCATTTTGTTTGATTATCTAGCACATTATACCTAACAATGAGCTTGATATTTATATTCCTTATTTTTTGTAATATTGGTAGGTATTTCAAACTATACTCTAACTAATGTAAGTCTATTAGTGTGTTTATTTTATCCTCTAGGTATGGTTTGGATGTTGAATGCTTCAAACCCTTCTATTAGAACGCATACCCTATGTTTATGAGACTTGAGTAGATTATTTTTTATTGTGATTTGTACATAGATTTGGTGCACAACAAATTCATTTTCCCCAAAGACTTGCATAAACTTGATTCCTCTCCTCTGCACAAGATGAAGACCTTGAGCTAGGGCTTCATATTCAACCACATTATTAGTGCAATTGAATTAAATTATGAATAAGAATTAGTATTTCTTACCATTTGGAGATACTGGACTTACACAACCACCAATATCATTTTTGTTTCTTGAAGCATAAAAAAATAATTTTCATAAACCCTCTAAATCCTCTTGAACCTTTATGATATTAGGGATAAAAGTACCCTCCTCATGAATGTAGTAGGTGCCCAACCTAGTTTCCTTTGTTTCATTAAATGGGTAAAACTAAAAGGAATTTCTTTATTCATTAAATGAGAAATCAATAAGTTCTTCTAGATGATTTATGGCCTCATGAATAGCACACTCCTCTCCTTGATAATGCAATGTGAAATTAATAGTAATGGGATTGGGAGTGTAGGGTTCAATATGATCTTTGGCAATGGGTTCTTCTTTTATGGTAACTTTAGTACCATATCTTATCTAAAATAACATGTGGGACCAATTGAAGGATAGGTACCTACTACTCTTGAAAGCGGATTCCTTGGATTGTAATATAGTATAGCAGGGGCATGCATGCAAGGTTAATTTTAAATCTATGATGACCCCAACTATCTTAATACTAGTACCATCCAATTGTACAAATCCCTTAGATACTAGTTTTTCAACATAAAAAATATGCTAGCCCCTTAATAAATCATACAATTATGAGCTATATGATCTCCAATAATTAAGGACAAATAGACATGGTTTGGCTTATTGATTTTACTTGAACTCCCTTCTTCCTTGGGTTGCATTATGTCAATTAGATATGTAGTTCCCTCTCCTATTGACATATCACTTGGCCAATTGATCCCTTCCAAAACTTATTGCAATAAATCCATTAGAGATGGTATGGACATAACCTCCCACATGGTGAAATTTAGGTTATCATTCTTCATTTGATCCACAACATCAAAAGGATGTTGACTAACCTTAGAAGAAACTTTTGGAATAACAATTCCTGAATTTTGTGATTGGTTAACCTAGATTGTTCTTTTGCTTTGTTACCCTTGAAAATAGTCTAATTTGGACATAGCATAGTTTTCCTACCTATTTTACTAAAAACTATAAAATATTGGGGTGGTTAGTGTTGAACATCCAAAATACTGAGAGGGGGGGTGAATCAATATTCTTTGAAACTACTTCAACATGTTCAATACATTTCATTAGACTTACAAAAATAAAAATAAATAATTAAAACATGCATCACATCACACAACACAAGAACACCAAATTTACATGGAAAACCCAAGAAGGGAAAAACCATGTTGAGGATTAGCTCACAATATATTATAACCGGTTGCAAGATATTATAGAAAGGATCACTACTGGGTGGACTCACTATTTGGAGGATTCACTGTCTAGAGAATAAGAGAGAAAGAAGAAAGGGTGGCTAATTGCCAAGATTTGAACTGATACAATGCATCTACAATGTGTTGGAGACAATTCCACTAAAGCTCAATCTACTGACTTTATAACACACTTCATGTTTCTCAAAATTTGCACCCACTCTACTCTTCACATTACATTCACATACTTTTTTTGGTAATATGCCTAATCACTTTCTCAACTACTTACAACACTGGAATAATTTTATATTTAAAATGCATTACATTCGCAAACACTTACAACATCAATTAGGTCAGCCTAATTAGATAAAACATGTAATGCAATAGCCTGTCAGCTCAAGATCCAATCACACACACCTCAAAACTTGTAGCACATCAAAATAGGTCGGAAAGGACCTATAATTAATCCCTTAAGTTTGCTCAATCTATCTTTTAACTTTGCACAACCCCAAAATTTTTAGGTTGGCACCAAATAGAAAATATTGATGACATGAATCATCTATTCATCCACAACACAATGTGTGAACCACTAAAACACTTTTCTCTAGAACAACAACGACGATTTCAGATGATAGCAGTACAAATAAAGTACGATTGTGGACTTGTTTAGGACAAAACTAGATTGGTAAAAGTTATCTTTGTTAGAAACCTACAATACAAAACAAACAATAGCAGTTTTTTGACAATAGTGGTCAAACTTAGGATGACAGTGGTTAAACATAGGACATGACTATGCTAACACTATGAAGACAACCATGTTTAGATTTTGGAACTTCCATGTTTTGATTAACAATAGCGTTTCCTGCAAAATATATTAGTTTTTTGGGACCTGTAACTGCTCAAAAAACTTATGTAAACATTTGTGTTAAGGACCTAGGTCCCACTGGGCGTGCCAATTATTGTAAGGGGGGAAATAAGCATAGGAAAATGATAATGAATCAAACCAAATTAATTCAAAACAAGATCAAAATTCCAAACCATACTCATGAAATGAAGTTATAAAACTAAGAATTCAAAGAACAAATGCAATCATAAAGAAAACATAAAACAAAATCATTACAATGTTACCATCCCATGGCGAAGTGTAATTCGTATTGATGTTGGATCACTTGGATCAATACAAAGCCTCCATTGTTGTTGAAAAAGCTTCAAAAGTGTGTTATTGGTGATCAAAGGTGTAAATATGCTCAATGTGCTTCAATGGCTATTTTGACATAACCTCTCCACAAATTCTCTAGATTCTCCAATCATTTTTGAGGAGAAAAGATTTTGTTATATAGATTTCATGTTTCAGATGAACAATCAAGACTCAGTAGTAATAGATCATGATCAATAGTTGAGAACCGTTGAGAGGAAATAGATTGGAATGATTGGTGGGATTTGAGAAAATCAAGTTGAGTGGTTAGTGTGATTGGGAAATAGATGGGTTAGTCACCAATTAGAGTGAGAAATTAGTGGTCATGATTTACTTAATCAAAAGAGGGTGAGGATAATTAATTAATTGAATAATTAATTAATATAGGAGATGAATGTGCAAGTTTTCCTTTTGACTTTAACAAATAAAGATATATTTGTTTGTTGACTATGTTAAATGATTTCAAATAATTGATTTAATTATTGAAATTTAGAGAAGGGGAAGTGGTTTAATTAAATTATTAATGATAAAAATTTAATTGATTTAGATGAATAGGGTATATTAGTGACAATTAAATATTTGTTGTTTATTTAATTGATCAGGAGGAACAAAGTTAGATTAGGTGATGATATAGTGAATTAATTAAATTAAATTAAATATTATTCAATTAATAGAGTAAAATAGGGTTAATGATGTTAAAAAGGGGATTAATGATGTTAATGAGATGAAATGCAATATTGATAATGAATGTGATGCCGATAATGAAAAATGTCACTCGGGATGTATGATATGCGTTAGGTCATTTTTACATGTCTAACCACTTCTCTCATTTCTTGTTGTCCACTTTAACAAAGATATTGTACTATTTACTATGACCTTTCCTTAAAAGAACATTTAGACTGCCCTCTCTTTCAGGTTTTAAATGATTTATAAAAAATCTAGGATTGTCTTACGCAGAGTAATCAAGCTCTTCTCGATGGAAACTCATATGAAAGAATAAATCAAAGACACAGACCTAGAAGTCTAAAAAAAATAGATCTTAACAAAGTCTCCCCCTAAAACCCCTAGAAAACCTTGACCAAAATCATGAATGTATGCTACTATACTATGCTTTATTAATAGAAGCCAAATCAAATAAATATTAGTCAAAACACACGGCTATGACCCTAGTAAACAACAAATGCTTGAAACAAAAAAGGAGAGAAAACACCTCACTATGAAGGAAACTGAAGAGATAACCGACCTGTTTCTTTGCTCTTAATACCTGTATTATGCTCCATTTCTCTAGACCTTTCCAACATGCCACCCCTGCACCTAGTTCTTTTGAAATGTGGAAAAACTTCCTTCCAAAACTTCACAACATGCTACATTTTGCCTATATTTTATGAAATGTGGAGAAAATAGACCTGAAAACATTATTGGTCTTATGCCAGATAAAGTGAATGTCCTCCAAAATGTTCCTTCAAAACTAGGAGCTATTTCCCCTCTCATTTCCATCATGGAAGATTCCTTCAACATCCTACTATGTGGTGCAACTTATCCTTCAATGCCAGAAAACCCTAATGTAACTCTTGTTGCATGAGAAAAGCTAACCGAAAACAATATTTTACTTGGTGCCTAAAAGACAACCAAATATTTTTACTTTCTCACTTTATTTTTCTTTTCTCATTTCCAAACCTTCATGTTGTCATTTTCTCATTTTTCCATCTTTTCAAAGCGAAAAAAAAAACTCATAATAAAATCCTTAAAAAATGGATTTTGCAACATTATTGGTGACATCTCAAAGATGTTTTCCTACTAAACATGGTGACTATCTACCTTATACTATCCATTGGGCATGAGAGTCATGTAAAGAACTTGAAAACTCACAAAAATCAGACCTTGCATACTATTGTAGTAGACCTTTTTACAGTGCTTGACACCTCTCAACTTACCCAAACCTACTTAAGAAGACTAAAAAAAACTGAAACCAACTTCAACCAACTGTGCATCAACACTTAGAGGAATGATAAAACACCTAAAATCTATGTGTATCAACAATTATTGACTCAAATAACCTAAGCTAACCTACTCTAACCTTCAACAAGGCTCAATCAAACAAAACCATTGACTCTAGTTTAGTGAAATAGCTACCCTTAATAATTTGCAATGTTTGTCATGTTCACGAGCAACCCAAAAGAAACAAAAAACAAGTAGAAACTCAATGAACAACTACAATTATTTTTGAAAGACATAAACAAGCTCACCCACTTCTTCATGTTGGTCATACTTACTATTGTTTTGTACTTGATAAGTGAGTTGAATTTGATCTCTTTCAGTTGCAACTCTAAATTCAGCTTCTTCCTCAACTGTAACTTCATGCTTGGGTGCAAGCATGACTTGTGATGCCTTGTGGGCTTCCATCTTGGCTAAATGCTTGATAGGAAATCCTCTTGAATGAATAAAACTTGTCCTTTGTATTGTTGGTATTTGGTGTGTATGCCAACAAATTCTGCCTTCAGAGGCAAAATATTCACACACCTGGCAACTCTAACTTCAAAGCTACCACTTTCAAGTGGGATAAGTGTTGGTATGTGCTTATTTTTGTGAAAAAATCAATCTTCGTTATTATGATTTTGAGAACATTTCATGAATTTCCAACTTATTTGAATGTTGTATCATGTCTTCATTTCATGGAAGCATGTTTTATAACCCTCCATTCCATGAAAATGCTACTTATATGCCCTCTTACTAGCCATGTCAAGTAGAAAAACTTGTTGGTTTCACCCCAAATGACCCTACGATAACAAGTTATCAACAAACTTATCAAGTTTTCCACCCACCCACCCCTACTCAATCTTCTCGTCTCCCTTTTAATCAGTCCCAAGAAGTCATTTCTATTCCAAACCATCATGGTTTCTTTCCTAGCCAACTCCAAAATATCGACAATATGGGGGTTAGTGACATCAAGAGCATATTGATAAACTTCAATAAGAGGTTGGATGATATCAAGAGGCAACAAGAATTCGATTTGTAGCAAGAGCAGTTGGCTTACCAAGCTTACTAGTACCAGCAGATATAGATATCTAAAGGAAGCAATATGAGGAGTCTCTTGCAAAATATTTTTTTTCTAAACAAGAGAAGATGAAGCTATTAATTGTCCAAGTACAAAGGTTGGAATCCCAATTAGTATTTTGCATTCCAAATTAGCTTGTGAAAGAGGAGGCTCCTAAGTACAAGTTTCTAAGTTTCAAGCAAGATACATCTCTTGAATTCTCAAGTAAGTGTGCTAAATTTGAAATACCAAGTTTTGGGGGTACTTTTCCATTGTAAGATCATGTGTTTCAGAAAATTAAGGCTACTATTCCTCAAGAAGAACCCCTTCAAGAGATTTTTCTACCTCAAGAAACTCAACAAATTCCTCAAAATCATCCACCAAATCAGCCTTCTCATCCTAGCACCATTTTGCTTTACAAGGGGGCCCTATTGTTTATCAAGATGGTTTAATGACAAAGAGGATGAGTCTTTTTAGGTAAAAGAAGAGCAACTTGTAGCTGATGGACCTATACACGATACACAAAATGGAAAATCAAATAATTTGTCACAAGAGGCTAATGAGCATGATCCAATAGGATAAGAAGTTGAAAAGAAAGTAAGAGGGACTGCATGTGGAATTTTGATTAACTTGTTTGATGAGCTTCCACTTTTTGTTGAAAGCGAAGAAAATATATTAATGTCTATGTCAAAAAATTAGTTGCAAGCATCATGCAAGTAGAGGAATGTGATGAATGATATTCAAAGGCCAATCAAATGACTGTCAACCCATCAAATGTGAGGGATCATGATGAGAACAAAGAAGCAATGACAGTTCATCTAAGGTGCATGCATTTTGATAAAACACAATATAAAGCTTTAAAGAAAGAGTTAGAAGGGACTGTCATATGTCCATAAAAGATAACATAACAGTTATTTGGTGAGATGAGTAGACATGACATAGCATAAGAACAATCCTGGTCAAAACGCAAAAGTCAGTCTTCAAGTTTTATGTCTATTTAATGATACTTTTTAAGAAGCTTTGACTACTTCAGTGCAAGGACTATGTGATAATCTTTCAAGGTAGTGATTTTGTTGACCAATGTAGTTAAGACCTTTATCCCATGCCACAAAGAGATTATTTCTTTTCAAAACCTCTTGAAAAAACATGTCCTATCATCATGGAATGAACAATTTAGACATTTATGAAGAAGTTGGGCATCTTAGTGACTTTTATGAATAGTTAAGGGTCCACATCATACAAGCATCTAGGGGAATTTTTCAACAATAATGGAAAATGTGGTGACAAGGACAGTGGTTTGAGATTTTTGGGGGTAGTTTGAAGGTATCTAGGAGCAACTAAACTTCTTCCCAAGGATTTAGGAGCCTCATCATCAGCTGGAGCACTTTTCAAGGAGTTGAAAGGACTAAGTCAAAGCACAAACCTCTTGGGCATGTAAAATTGTTTACCCTACTTGTAGGCTTTGTAACTTAGTCAATTTTAGTCCTTGTATTCTCTCCTATGCTTGGGATGAGGTATAGGACCCTTAGGCATCATTTTTGAGTTAGTTATTTCATGTTTTGAAGCTATAGAAGCAAAAAACAAAGCATTGTAACTCATCTTTTTTAGTCATAGTAATTGAGAAAGCTTTTTGTAACACATTTTCAAGCAAGTAAAATAATATTTCAGACTTGTGCAAGCTATATGAACACTTTTTCAATAAAATCCAATGATTATTGCCTTTTGTTTTCTTGTATGTATGTAGATGATTGATGCATATTTCTGTGATTTTTATGTGCAAATCCTCCAATATGTTGTCTCATTCAAGCAACTTTTAAGCAAAAACACATGTCTTATATAGGTCACAATTTATGTAGTTGAGATTTACACTATTAATTTGTGAAAACATATTCAATTTTCCTTCTTAAATCTGTAAACATTACAAATTTCTTGTGAAATACTTATGCATTAGCATGTTAAACCTTTGAGTTGTGTGAAAACTAGTTGAATAACTAAGATATTGTGTGTCAAAACAGTAGAAGCAAGTTGTAAGCATATTGGTCCATCACCCACATAGTTAGTTTTCAGTTTATGTCATCCTTCTATCATTTTTCCTCAGTAAAGAAGTAGAATACTTTTAAGTAGGTGATAGAACCAAGAGAATCAACTCGCTCTGGAGCTTAATTCCATATCCTGAGCCCACAATCAAGGGAGTTATCCCATGTTTCACCAGTAGGCTAAGTTTTGCAACTCAACAACTTGGGTGCACTATTTGGTGATAACAGTTTTATAAACTTTTGGTAAATAAAAAACAAATTGATATTAAGTGGTTCTCCTAATGTATTAGCAATAATAATATATCCTTGTCTATAACATTTGTATGAAAAAATGAGCAAGATGCATGATGAAATCTTAAATTAGTAGAAACCAAAATAAATTCATCATGTTTTCCTTTTCTATTTTATTCTTATAACTATTGTGTCATATTATCAAGGAGATAAGCAATCCCACAATTTTCCCTTTTCTATTTTAATACATTATGGTTCATGTATTCTCTTTTCATATATTCCAAGTCTTTTTCCATTATAACTATTTTTGTTTGTTTAAATCTAAGACCATCAAATATCATATGATATAGGAGAAGAGTCACTAGAAGTTATAGCAACAAGATCACTATCACACGCATACCAAAATTTATCATTCACTTTTTATTGTATGCCTCAAGTGGTTTCCCATAATAGGATGGAAGCATGCAAAGAGGGAGAATGTTATAAGATTTAGGACCAACTCTATATTCTCCTACACCATACGATGTGAAATATAAATGTCTCTAATAATCATTATATAAAACATTATCACTATAAATAAGGTCATGTTTTATGGCATTGTTATAAAGCATACGATTTTGTGTGGTTATATCCTTGTAAGATATTTTGCATTAAAAATGAAAGGTTGAGAATTAAGTAAGATTATGTATCAATTATCATTATGCCAAAATTGTACACATCAATATGATGTAGAAGTTATAGTTCTCATAACATATAATCATGGACTACCTAGTAGCAAATGATAAGATAATTTACCTCACATCACATGGAACAATGTGTCAAAATTAAGTGGTTCAACTATAATAGGTAAAGTAATAGTAACCAAAAAAGTTATATACCTACATTATGAAATCCTTTGTTGTTGAGATCAATTTTTTACATATTTTCCAAGTCCAAATTTAGCTCTTGTAAACAATCCTTACTACAAATGTTTAATCTAGATAAATTATCAACTAAAAAGAATTTTACATTTATTGCACCATATCTCACCATAATGTATACAATTAAATTCTCATTAATAATAGATTTAAGTGGTAGAGTTCAACGCCATTTTATGATGTATCATGATGTTCCTTGTTTCAAATAGATTCAATCAATTAAGTCACATGTTGTGGAGGAGTGTTAGAATTCAATTTTTTTTCTAAAGCTTTTAATATGACCTTCTTATACAATGTGAAGTGCATAGTAGATGCCAAAGGTATATCTTAATTTATGTATTCTTGAGATGATAAATGATATTATATTCCTATATAGGCTTGTTTGTAAATGTAGTCTTAGGAAGAATATTAGGTACATTACATGGAAAAGCAAGTTGTTAAGAGTGAACATCTTGACCTCTATCCATCCTTTGATAAGTATTCCCAAGAGTAGTATAATCTTGTGGATTAGATGCAACATGAACAATAAGATATATCTAATAGAAGGAATATTGACATGAAAAGTAAGACAAGAATGTGCATATCCAATATGAATAGTAGGTGAGGAGTGTCAAGAAGTATCAAAAGATAAAGCATAAGAAATATCATGTCTAGGTCCATATTATTCTCAAGAGAGCTAGGTGTAGGAAAATAAACAATAATAAGATGTGTCAAATATATGGAAAGAGGTGTAAAATAAATAAGATAAAATAATCCATTGCAATACCCTGCCATTCAAATTGACTCATTAATCAATAATAAATCATCATCCAAATACTAGTAATTAGCAAGAAAATGAGTTAACATGTAAAGAAGTATTTGTCGAATTCCATCATAATCATCATGTAAAAACTCACTAACAGACATAAGGTCATCATGTAAATAATAAGGAAAGACAAATATCATCTACTTGAAAATTAAAAGATCTATCTATAGGCATCAAAATAGGTGAACCAGGGATTAGGGAACAATAAGGAATGATATACAAGGAGAAATCATCATTATGCTCACATATACCACTATCACTAGCTATAGGAAGAATATAATCACAATGAAGCTCATGGATTAATAAAGTAGGTGTATGTAAAAGAGAAGGAAAAGTACCAAAACAAGGTTGGATAGGGTCAAATAAAGATAATATCAAACAATGACAAGTAAAAATCTAAAAGTAGAGTAATGAATTATCACACAAGAGTGCAATCAAACCCTAGGAAAATCTAATACAAAATATAAGCAATTGGGAAACAATCAGATCTAAAATCATAATGAGGGAGAAGAAACTTTAGGTGTTTGAAAATGTTGAACTCATTTAAATATGTACAAAAATAAAATAAAATCTTCACATAAATTGTCTAGGCTAATTAAATAAATGCATTTAACTAGTAAATGATTAACCTAGATAATATAGTTGTAATAAACAATAGCACCAAAATAAATGTGATAATTAAATAAGAGGATATGCGTGTTTAGCTCTAAGATTGATTGTGAATAAATATTTTTGATGTTGCTTTAGATTGATTAGTCATTGAGAAAATTGACTGACTTAATGTGATGAATATCCCAAAGTTTCAACTAGCACATAAAATTGTGGAACAATGACACACCTTGCACAATCAATCCTAGTTATTAAAAAAATGATTTGACTTGTGCACTTGATTTAGGACACAAATGAATGATTTGACAAAAGATGCTCTTCTAGAGTCTATCTGTCTACACCTTATGGATATTTGAGAAGTTAGTGTGGTGTCTAAAGATGTCGTTTGGGAGCTCATTGACTCAATAGGTAAAAATGTTCTCCTAGGTCAAATCCCTTGGTGAACCAAATAGCAATAATGAAAAATATTAAAGGTAGCATTCATAGACATGTAGATGGTTTATACGATGACACACTTTTGATTCATTTATTGCCCTTTAGAATTGAAGTGTGCCAAAATAATTCTCTTTATGAAATTCAGTGTACTATAAGTATCTTTAAATACAATGACATAATAACATATCACATGAACTATGTGCTAGATCAACTCACAACAATTAGCAAAAAGAGATTAAAAAATCAGATATAAATATCATGACTTCAAGTTCAAAATCATTTTCGTACTCCAAATAATTGATCTAAATAATTTAAAAAAATAAATTAAAAAAAAATGATTTCCATATAGATAATGAATGTAAAAACATTTACACCTGAAAATGAGATTCTAAAGAAAAATTATTAAGACAAAAAAATTGTCCTAACCATGTTAAAAAGGGAGGAAGGCTATGAATAAATTAGTTATAGAATTTTTAAGGTTTGCCCCAAACGTCACGTTTCATCACCCAAAAATAAATGAAAAATGATAAAGATAAGGTCATATGGTTATCAAATTTCAGTTAATTGGAGCGTGAGGCAGGGACAGGCTGAGTCTCCAGCAGCAGACATAACTGGATTAAGAACCAGAGCAGAATATTTTATAAACCGACAACTGTCAGCCTTGTCTACCTTACCCGCCAACCAACGCTCACTACTCTGCCGGTCAGCCATTGTTCCTTCCTTTCCGTATTAGGGAAATTTGGCATTTTGTTACGACCTAACGACCTAGGGCCGTGCGCGCCCTGCCGTTGAACAGAGGAATTGACAACGGATAACTTCAGAAAACCAGAGATCCCATGACGATTTCATATATAAAGACTGTTAAAATGGAAATAGAAATGGATTCTTTTATAGCAATGATAAAATAAGGAGAGTTCTGTTTTTGGGTTTGGATGGTTTATAATATATGGGACAACCTTCTATTTCATGGAAGAGGAACCTAATTGTCGTTTTTGGGTACGGATGGCTTATAGTATATGGGACAACCTTCTACTCCATGCAAGAGGAACCTAATTGCTAACTGTGCTACAAATACTAGCACTTGCACCTAAAGAAGGTTCAAGGATTACACCGATAGAAAACTATATGTAAGTTAGTATGTTTTTTAGTATGGATGCACTGCAATTTCTAGTTACATGTGATTGGATTAAACAATTAATAATAAGTATTAAATAAATGAATGAAATAAAATTAGACAAAGCTAGATTTTTTCGTTAAAGAAATTAAATATTATCTGATTATGAAATATTTGCATACAAAATTTAAACACAAAACAATGCAAATGAAAAAAGAAAGTTGCCATCAAATTGATAGAAAACATTGTAAATGAAAATAAAATGTTCCCATCCAATTGTCAATCAATATTTATTTAGATTTTATGTGATAAGTGAGATTTTGGAAGCCTTTAATTGATATTTTGAAGGCTTTTACACTATGTAAACCTATTTTCCAATAGCTCAATAGTAGTTAGACTTGTTTCAGACTCAAATCTCACATTATATGTAGCCTATTAAATTATATATGTTATAATATAATATTAAAAAACAATTTTAATAATTTGTATTATTTAAAAATATATCTAATATTTATAATATGATATATATGTAAATCATAAAAATATAATATATTTATATTAAATGTCATTTCTTTTAAAACTTATTTACATGGATTTAAAATGCTTAAATTTGGTCAATGTCCATTAAAGCATGAAATTACGAAAGGTCTCATGCTCTTGATTTTCCTTTTGATTGCCACATAATATGTTAATTGCTTTAATCTTTCACGGACTGTTTCATTATTTTTTATTATTTATAATGAGTTTATCATTGAGATACAATCAATCATTTTACATGGGTAAGGACGGTATGCAGCTCCTTTGACATAAAGAGGCAATGCTAATGCTTTATGTGGCCCGCTCGCCCTCCATTTAAATAGGCACGACCCATACAATATATAAGCAATCTTCTTAACCGTTTAACCTCTTCTATTAAATGTGACATGCCTGAAAATAATGACCTGAAAATTGTTTTACAGTTAGTTGTTTTATGACGTGAGATAGGTTTCGGCTCAAAGTTCTTACAATATATAGCCTATCAGCTAATAAGGCATGGGACAACCTCCTATTCCATGCAAGAGGAACCTAATTGTTATTTTTGGGTACATATGGTTTATAGCATGTGGGACAACCTACTACTCCATGCAAGAGGGACCTAATTGCTAACTGTGCTATGAATATGAAGCGCAGATAACCTACCTTTGTAGGATTTGAACTTGTGACCTTTCTTTCAACAGTACAAATTCTTCATCATTAGGCCAACTTAGGCATACTATATATGAATTTTGTAAATGGGGTAGTAAGTTAAGTGGGTTTGATTTTGGTGAAATTTTATAGTGAGTGCATTTGTGTTGAAATAGAATGGGTGATCTCACAAGAAGATTCAAAGCTTCACCTTGTAAATATTTCCTAGAAGTATTGATGCTTTGTCCATATGAGCACCACCTAGATGCAACGAATGCTAAGTTGACTATTCATGCTCATGATGATGGGTTATTGTCTTAAATTTTAAAATCTACATAATTGAATCTTTATAAAACATTACATAAATAAAAATAGTTCAATAAATTAACATATCTAAGTGATTTTAGAAATAAATATAAATACAATAATACTTGTGTACCTTGGTTTTGATAAAGAGGAGATATAAAAATTGTGACAAATGATTGATACTTGATTTTTGATTTTGTATATTTAGGATGAGAATACTAAGACAATTGAGATTTGTGAAGATTGGAATTGTGTGTGATCTAGGGTCAATTCTTCACCAATGGATTCAATATTCATGCTTGCATATTTGAATATGGCATGTGAAAATGAATCTCACTATGAAAATTAACATATGGATTATAGACCTCCTTTACCTCCAAATAGAGATTCACCTTAATGTCTAAGCCTACATAAACAAATTAGTGGCATTGACAAATACTTTTGAGAACTTACTAAGCAAGTATTTTTCAATATGACAAGCCCCTGCATTTAAATTAACTATTTTTCATAAAAGAGGGGAAGACAACATAAAATGAATGCATTAAGCACTACTCTAAACTAGGGTAATTAGGAAATTGGAACTTATAATTTTATAATTAGAACAAAATGCAAAAGGGTGAGGTAAAGGCTTAGTGCAAGAACTAGGTTTTTGGGCTAATAAACAAAGAGGCAATGTAAGTAGAATATGTTGATGTAGTTGTAGATGAAGGGTCTAACAAAAGGCTATCGAACCATGTGTCTTTATTACAATCACTCACAAAAAATGCATAGTGAACCTAAAATATCAACACAATTAGATGAAATTAACTAGTACTAATATATTACTACTCCATGATGGAAATTATCTTTATAGATTCTCCCCCCTTGGGATTACAATTGAAACAAACCCTAACCTTAGGTTACAATACAAATCAAGCACTAAGTATAAGTGTAGCTCCAAATGCTACCTATAATGAGCCACCCAAAATAATAATAATAAAAAATAATCAACTAACACAAATTTTTCATCTTTTTTTTTAAAATTTATTTTTCAATACATAAATCTATAAACATATAGTTATCATTTCATTATAAAGATACAAGCATTACATAATTTAATGAATCAACCTAATACAATCTTACAAATAAAAGGTTTTAATAAGATACACATTTAGATTAGGAATATTTTCCTACTAATCCACTAGTATACAATAATTATACATAACTTGAATTTTTATTACAACTAGGTTAACCATTAGTCATAGATAATCAATCATCTTGTCGAAGTGAAAGCGATATGGTTGTCTAGTTGTAGGAGGGAAAACATCATCTAAATGATTTACCTCCAACCATAGGCTAGGTGGTCCCCCACTCATCTTCCCACTAGAAGTGACTTGACCCTTCAATGAAGGTGTTGGATAGGTTTGTTTATAGTAGAACCAAATCTAAGAACCAAGTGAAAATATGAAAATGTTCATGTCCATCACATGCATCTCATCATTAAATATCAAAGATCTTCTAGCTAAAATCATTCTTGACTAACATGGACCATGTGATACATTGGACTAATGATGTATATAGTTATAATATAACTCTGGTCGAAGCATTCAATTATCAATCATATATATATGAGTCATTTTCTCATAGAAGTAATATCTCTTACTTGAGTCCTTTTTATGTCTAATTAATTGGTAAGATAGAAAGAATAGACCAAAATATAAAGTATATATACGTATGTATGTTATATAGGTACATATGTATGTATGTATGTATGTATGTATGTATGTATGTATGTATATGCACACACACAAAAACATTACAAATCAATCAACATAGATAATAGAGATGCGATAGATAATAGACCAAGAGAAATGTGATAATTAAATAAAAGGATAAATGTGTGTAACTCTAAGAGTAATGGGGAATAAATGATGTTGGTGTTGTTTTAGAATGATTAGTCACAAAGAAAACTAATTGCCTCAGTGCTATGAACAACCCAAAGTTTGAACTAGCACAAAAACCTATGGAACAATGATGCCCTACATGACTAATCCCAATTGTTACAAACCTAATTTGACTCATGCAATTGATTTAGGAAACTAGAAAATAATTTGATAGAAGACACTCTTCTAAAATCTATTTGTCTTTACCTAATGGTGTATGGTCGATTTTGTGAGTGTTAAATATGTAAAAACAAATTGAATCAAACACACCAATAAGACATTATATCAAAATAAAATATTAAAATAATAAAGATTGCAGACTCAGTATCCTGTTGTCGATGTCGTCCTATCGTCCTCTATCTCCAGTATTTTTATTGATTCCAACTAGCTCTCAGATTGTATGCTAGGCTCAATGAACAGTCCTCCTAAAGAACGAGATTGATTATGAAATGCATGTAATGCTTAAGCTAAGACATGATTGCTCTAATGCTAAACATGATTGCTAAAAATGAAAGACTATTGATGATGCTATGAATAATAAACTATAATGATAATGCTAAGAATGCAATTAATCTCTAATTACTCTGATATGTGTTGTGTAACCTTTGTTTGGATTGGCTGTGCTATTTATAGAGTTTTTGAAAGCTTTTGATTGGTTGATATGATCAACATTTGTGAAAATTCCTGGCAGATCGAACGGTTGAGGATGGATAAGACTGAAGAAAAACAAAAGAAAGTAGAAAGCAAGATTTGTTTTCTTTTTCTGTAAAAGAGGTAAGATAAGATGATGAAGATGATTTGTTAAAATCATCTTTTTGTGAGATTATGGAAAGATTTTGAAGAAGATAAATAATGAATTATAAAATTCAATTATTTATTTATGGGTGACACAAAGATTCTTCTTAAAATAGAATATTTACCCTAGATTTGAAGAATAATGGAAGATTTCACAATTAAATAAGATATTTAATTATGATTTTGAAAGATATGAAAGATATTTTAATTAAATAAAGGTATTTAATTAAACTTTTAAGAAATGGTATGTAAATGAAATTAATTAAATAAGATATTTAATTAACCAGAAGGAATATTTGAAAAGAAATTTTTAAATTTAATTAAATAAAAAAGACTTAATTAAATTCAAAAAGTGATAATTAATATAAATAAATAAAGTGTATTTATTTAATTAATTAAGTGGACATATGAATGTGAAATAATTAAATAAAAATCAATTTATTTAATCATGATAGAAGAATAATTTGGATGAACAATATAATTAAATTAATTAAATTTAATCATATGTAGAAGACTTTAGAGAAATTAATTAAATAATAAATATTTAATTAAATGCCAGGATTAATTAGATATGACCAATTTTATGCATCTACAAATGGATTTTGACAAGTCAATTTGGTGTCTAAAGAAACAATTGAGGAGCTTGTTGACTAAATAGATGAGCATGCTCTCCTACATCAAACCCCTTGGTGGACCAAATTAATAGTTATGAAAAAGATTGAAGACAACATTCATAGACATGTAGATGGTCCATATGATGACAAAATTTTGATTCCTTTATTGCTCTTTAAAATTAAACTTTTCCAAAATAATTCTCCATATGAAATTAAGTGCACAATGAATGTCTTTAAATACCATGACATAATAACATGTCACATGAACTATATGCTAAATTAACTCACAACAATTAACAAAAAAAATTTAAAAAACTTAGATTTAAATTTAATGATTTGAATTTCAAGAATCATTTCCCTGGTCCAAATAATTAATCTAAATAAATCCTATGTCATTTTGAAAGAATTAGAATATTGATATATAGATAATGAATGCAAACACATTTACACCTAAAAATGAGATTCTAAAGAAAAAACATTTAAGACAAAAAAATTGTCCTATCCATGTTAAAAAGGGAAATTCAATGTTGTAGAGGAGGAAGGCTACAAATAAATTAGTTATAGAATTTTTAGAGTTAATTGGAGTGTGGGGCAAGGACACTTTGATTGTCCAACAACAGACAGAAGTAGATTAAGAAATTAAGAACTAGAATATTTATAAATCACCGTGCACTGACAACTGTCAGTCTTGTCTACCTTCCCGCTAATGAATGCTTACTTCTCTGCCGGTCACCCATTGATCCTTCCTTCTGTAGAGGGGAATTTTGGCTTTTTGTTACGGCTTAACGACATGGGCTGTTAAGATCAGAAAGCGAGAGATCCCATGGCAATCATATATATATATATATATATAATCCATATAAGGTTGTTAAAGGTTTTGTAAATGGGATTTGTGTTGGAATCATAGTAGAATGGGTGATCTCACAAGAAGTTTCGATGTATTATTCTTATAGTCATTTTCTAGGAAGTTTTGGCGTTTCATTTGTATGAGCATAACTTAGATGCAATGAGTGTAGAGTGGGCCATTCATTTTCATGATAGATGGGTTGTTGTCTTGGCTTTAAAAAACTTCATAGTTGAATTTCTTAATAGAACATCATATAAGTGAAAATAGTTCAATAAATGAACATCTAAGTGACTTTAAATATAAAAATAAATACAATTTAATAATTGAGTAACCTGGTGTTGATGTAGAGGAGATAAATTTTGTTGTGATAGATGATTGATACTTGATTTTTTATTTTGGATTTGGGATGAGCATACTAAGACGATTGAGATCTATGAAGATTGGAGTTGTGTGTGATCTAGGGTTGATTCTACACCTATGGATTTGATATTCATGGTTATAGATATGAACATGGTGTGTGAAAATGAACCTTGACTATGAAAATTTAACCTATGGACTACAAACCTCCTTTATCTCCAAATAGAGATTCACCTTATTGTTTGGCCTACAAAAACAAATTGGTGGCATTGGAAAATACCTTTGAGAACTTAATAAGTCGAGATTTTTCATATTGCAATCCTTGACATCTAATTCAACTATTTTTTATAAAAGAGGGGAAGGTCCAACATATTATGAAAACACTAAGCACTATTCTAAATGAGTGTAATTAGGAAATTGGATCTTAGAAATTTGTAATTGGGAATAAAATAAAAAAGGGTGATGTAAAGGCTTATTACAAGAAATAGGGTTTTGGACTTACAGGCAACATGCAATGCAATCAGAATATGTTGAAGTAGTCATGGATGGAGAGTCTAATGAAAGACTATCCAACATGTTTCCTTATTGCAATTACTCACATTTTACAATGAATAGTGAAATTGAACTATGCATACAATCATATAAAATTAACTAGAATTAATATTTTATTACTCCACAATGGAAGTTATCTCAATAGTTTCTTCCACAAGGGATTATAATAAAAAAATATTTCAATCTTACCTTACAATACAAATCAAACACTAAATATGTGTGCAACTCCAAATGTTACCTTCTTCGATTTGATCTAGCTATCATAACTAGATACTATGCTTTACTAATTTAACTACTTCATCCATAAATCTCCTGCTACCCTCTATTATCCCTCTTCAAATGAATTATAATTCCTTTTATACAATATAGTTGATGTAGAAGGTTTAGGTTAGCTAATAACAAGAAATATTAATCTCAACTTAATGTGGCTCTAACCATAACCCACTATGGGATCATTAAGGCATCTCAAATCATTATCCTTTAGTGCAAGTTTCTAAATCATGTTGCACATCTCATAGACATTCTTAAGTGGATTTAACAATCCATGTCATATAATAAACATGAAATGCAAAATGAACATGTGGGTATGCATTAAATGCACCATTGATAATTTGGTCAAAATATCATGATGATCTAAAACAAATTTTCTACCACACAAATGATTATGTCTATTGGTCTAAGCACAATTGATGAATAAATAGAAATGCAACTATGACAGACTAAAATAACTGGTAAACAACTAATGAATTGTAAAACATAAATAAACTAAAAATAAATCTTTTTGGTTGATGCAAGATTGTTTGTAGGCTATAGATGCTCCTACATCAAACAAATCAAAATTGTAAGTGATTTGTGAGTTCAATGCTCCAAATAAGGGTTGAATGGTAAAACCATTCTTTTAGGCTAGTGAACCAACCACAATATGCCTTCAACACATAAGTAGGCTTTTGAAATAAAATCTATATTGCTCCTTCCACCTTTTCACATTCCAAAACCCAAGAACCAAGACACACACTATCATCTTCTTTTCTACACTTATATTCTATCTATATTTGCATCTCTCTCTACAATTTCATCCCTTCTATCATCATTTGTATTTGTTTGTTCATGCCATACTAAACTTGGTTATAGTTTTGAAATTCAACCATTACCATCTAATTTCTTATCCTTGCTATCTCACTATCAAAATATAATGTTGAATATATATCACCAGCATCCATCTTATTGAAGCTTCCTTCTCATCTTCCATCTTACCTTATAACATAACTCTCTCAACCAATATGAAATTATTTCTTCATAAATTGTAATTCTTGCTTCATTCAACATATATATATTATTTTGTTTTATTTTAAATCATGTTCTATTTTCTTCAATCTTCTTCTTCAAACTCACTAACACATTCTATGTCCTTTCTTCATTCTATTTTCTCCAACATTATATATTCAACTCTCACTCTTCTCAATCAACCTTTCATATATTATACTCCTCCAAAGTAGTTTCAACTTCTTCCAATATTCATCCTTCTTCCAACGCCTCTGTGTTCACCATTCCTCTTTTTTTTATTTTTCATTTTTTCCTTTCTCCTTTTTTCCTTTTATAGCATTCACTTCTTTACACTTCCCAAATTCTTATCTTGAGTGCTACTTGATAAACCATTTCCAATTATGGCACTTCTAATTTTGTAACAAAATACTATACTACACACTTGCATTTATTTTTTTGTTTTTAGTCCTTGTATGAACAAAACTCCCTCTGATCCTATATATTTGGATCGATGGTTGAGGAACAGATCTAGTTAGAAAATATATTGTTCATAGTTCTAGTTTTTGTTTCACAGACAACACTTCATTGCTATTTTTTAATTATTTAATTGCAATAGATATGCACTCATGAATGAGAGATATGTAGAGATTCTTGTCATCTTGTAAGAGTTTAGTTCTATGCAATAAAGGAATTTTAGTTTACCATTATGATCAGTTGATTCAAGTAGTGTACATTTGATTTTCCCCTATGGGGACAACAACTTGAGCAAGGGCCACTTGATGTACTATTCAACCACCTTGATTTTAGTCATTAGATTAAATAATTATAATGTTACATTCATTTTAAGTAAACTCCTAATTACATGCACATGAATGATATCTTGTATCATGAATTATGCTCTGTAATGTGTCTTTGAGTTGTTCTCTAGAGGATTCAAGTAGTTAGAAGTAAGAGTCAGTAGTGTTAGTGGATTGTAGAGTTCAGGTTTAGCAGTTAATAGTTATAGTGTTAAGTCAAAGGTACTCATAGCATCAATAGCAGATTAAGTTATTTCATGTGTTTTGCAAGTTAATGCTTTATTTCCATTTCCAACCAAGTTACTATTTTCTTATACATGTGTAAACCACCTATACTCACTGATATAGGCCATATAGAGTTCGTGAATGAACATACAATGCCAACATCATCAAAATGTTATGAAGCCTTGGTTGATAATTAAATGAAGTCTTTGTGAGGGTTTAGTGAACTGTTTAGCTAGGAATTCCTCCTTTGAATTATGTGTCTAACACCAAGTTGACTGAGCATTATAAAGGCCTTACACCAACCAAAATAACTACATAAATCATAGATCATAAACCAATGCAACATTCAAACTAAGATACCAAAGAAGATAACTATTAGATCTTAAGACTAAAACATTAAGTCAACTCCAAATTTATTTTTTCAAACAAGTTCATAAATGGGTAACCATAACTAGGGAATAAATAAGCATCTAAGAGATAAGAAAAACTCCTAAAACTAAAACACACCACCGCCTATAATCATGAACCAATTCAATACCAACACCCACTCCTAACAACCACATACTTGATAATGTCATGCAAATTATCAAATGAACATGAATATTCATGATACTATAATGATGACCATCATTGTACTTGCACCCAAATCTCATTGAACTAAGAGTCTTAGTATCACACATGTATCAACCATGTCTTCAAACCAAAACACAATATATGTCCCTATCTCTATCAAAGTCAACACTTTGAAAATACCTATGAATTTATATATGAAAAGTGGTAAATATAATAACCCATTATATCATTTGAAGGCAAGGAAGACAGAGTATGAAACACACATATTTTAAATTTAATAATGGAATATTTTACCTTGTTTATTTTTTCCTCCTCCGATTGAGTGGAATTGGAGTGCACCATTAAGCTCCATTTGGTGTGCTCTTTGTAATGGATTTATTGGTGGAATATGATTGCTCAATATATCAACAACATGATAGTAAGGTTGAATGATGAGAGATAAAATGGATAGCATAATGATAGCATAAGAGTGGGTGATGAAAATAGGATGAGAGGCCTCAAATTTATAATGAAAGGATAGGAATTGAGGAGGTTGAAGAAGAGGATTAAAGGCTTATCATAGTGACAAGTGTCACAATAATAAAAAAAATAGGATTAATGAGGTGTAAGAGATAGGAACACTCACACATGTGAGAAAGATGACATGTTTGGGCTTAATGTGCGCACACGTGTGTGAGAAAAGGAGTGGGGATAGGTGTTAGATGGAAAGGATGTTACATGTGTGAGAAATATAGGTGTAAGAGATGAAAGGAGAAATTTTTTCATTGCTTATGGTTTAGGACATAGAACAAAAATCTTCTACACTCTCATTCAAGGAAACCCTAGAGATCTCAATCCAAGGATGAAGTAGGGGAAATAGATCTTGCAATAGGGTGTCCTAGGGTTTGATTAGGGACTAAAGAGGGGTTCACCACCAAGCTAGGGCTTGGAAAGACAAGTAATATGTAATATTTAATGACAAAACCTAATGATATGCAAAACTCACATGAATGACCTAGAAGTGGATGCGAAATAGAATAGAAAGTTGAGAAACCAAAGATGTGCACCTGGAAACTCGTAGCCACTTGATTGAAGACCTAAAATGCTAAAAACATTAAAATTAATACATAATGGGACTCATACACCAGTTTGGGTGATTTAGTCCTTGATTAGGGTTTCTAGGTACGAACACAAATTTGGCAGAGATATGTCTGAAACACCCAAAATCTAAAAAAATGCCTATAGTGGGACTCATATGCCACTTATGGCGTATTAGTATTGTTCTACTTTTTCAAAAATTCAAAGTCTAGATCTACTCTCCATCTCTGTTCTTCCTTCCCAATCTTATTTTCAGATCTAAACTTGTAAAAAGACCTAAAAAACGAAATATAGTGTTGATTTGCTTATGAGGGGTTTGCCTCATTCAAACCCCTAGTTTAGTAATTAAACCTTGATAGAAATAATGGATCTTGAATGTAAATGTGAAGATAAACCCTAACCTTAAGTGTATCTAAGATTAGGAAATATGAAATGCAATGCAACCCTATTCTAATGTGCTAGAATGAGATGCATGAATGAAGCATGAAGATGAATGACTCACTTTCGGAGATCTCTAATCACTCTAATAAATTGCAATAAGACATGTACCTTCCTTAGGATAAAATTGGAGTGATAATGGAGGATGGAATCACTTAGGAAACACGTCATTAGGCTTGGCTTGATGGCTAGTTACATCTCCCCAACCTAGAATCCATCATGATTCACCATAGGCAACCATAATCAATCCTTGACAATGCTAGATCTTGAATGAAAGTGAGCTTGAAGATCTTAAAAAACACTATAATGCTACTCCAATAGTTAAAATTTGCTTGTTACTTTCTCTTGAATTGTCTTGTGAAATAATGCTTGAGTGCTTGTGAATGCTTAGATCTTGAAATTGCTCTTCTAGATTAAAAATAATGATTTAGAAGCTTGTTTATATAGGCATTACACTTAATTTGTATTGTTATTTAGATCTCAAAAGCTGACATCAACCAAAAATTTGAATTAAAAAACTTGAATTTCCCACTCAAACCCTAAAAAGGGGCCAAATGGGACTCATACACCATTTTTGGCATATGAGTCCCACCTAGGGGGGCTCATATGTCAAATGTGGTGTATGAGCCCCACCCTAGTTTTTCGGGATGGGTTGTTAGAAAAATTAATGCTTTTGTTTATTTTGTTGGGATTTTAGTTGAAATAAGCCTCGAGATCCGAAATAAAGGGTCGCAGGGGCCTAATAATGATGGTTTAAAGGATATTTAATGCAAGGGTGCTAAAATAGGTCAAAATTAAGTGTGAAATTGTACCATTTTCAAGAGTGTACAATTTTCTATACTACAAATGATATGGAGATTACACATGTTTCAATAGCATGCTCACACATGTGTGAGAAAGGATTAGGGTATGTAGGCATGTTCACACATGTGTAAGTATGAGGGGGGTAGGGACACTTGTCAAGTGATGGAAATTTTGAACTTTGATCCATGTAGATGAATTTAACGGATAGGAATAAATAGAAAAGGAGTAAAGGTGATGTGGATATAAATATTAGAGAAAATGAAAATAGGGATTAATTAATTAAGTTGGAGGAATTAGGGACTAAGGTTAATTGACTTAATTTAATTAGCTTGTCATTCTAGATTTGACCAAGTAAAATAAAAACTCATCAACATTTCAAATCATACTCCATGATCCATCATCAGGGTGAGTTAGCTAGAGAAGTGAATTGATGATGGATCATTGAGTGTGATCCAACACATTGATAAAAATAATGGTCAAATATAGAAATAAGAAGCTAATTCATAATGGACTATGGAAATTTCATTTCTTTAACTTAATTAATCAATCTTATGAATAATTAATTAATGATGAATGGTGAAGACAAGTAATTAAATAATGACTTATTTAATTAATTTATCAAAAACTTAGTATGGTAAATTGGTGATAAATCTGGGGTATCTATTAGTCTCATAAAAACATTCCCACAAGCCCTTACCCTCAAATTTACTTAGATGCTCATTGAATCACACCTAGTATCTTAGACTCTTATATGAACTCAAATAAGTGAAAAAATTTCTTTAGTCGTTCAAGTGAAAAATATCTCACCCACTATGTAGTACACTATAAATTATCTTCATCATATTCTTGACATCCAAAATTTGGTGATATATGTGAAAGATATGACATGTTAACCATTCTAGAGAAATATTGGTTTCTAGCACCTAATTTTGACACAAATAAAAACATTTAATAACCAACCTTGGACCTTTATGTATTTCTCAAAGAGATATTTCCAATTCCTATAATAAGTAAAAAAATATAATATTATTGGTGAAAATTATTCCTCTCAAAAAATAATACTCCATTATGACTCAAAATCCAAACCTAGTTGAAATAAGTTGGCTGGCCAATGACCCTTAGGAAACACCATCAGTGGTGGTGATGGATAGGTTGTTCTTGGGTGGTTTTTCATTTGGTACTTGACTGATTAGCATGCAAGTAGTGTAACCATTATATAGACGCAAGGGAATTTAGCCCTTGTGGGCTGGTAATGACTAACAACTAGGTGGATGACATCCAAGGGCTTCATCCCCTGTGCTATCAATTAAAACTTTATTTTTTAATAATCCATAGACCTTATAATATTTTATTTTATTTTATTATAATTCCTATACAATCATGCATGTAAAGAAATTGGTGGTTTGTGATACAACACCTATACAACCATACAAACCATACAAAATATTCCATTTAGATTACTTCATGTAATCATAAATAGAAAAAATATTAACCTCAAACATAGTCATGTTTTCTATGGATCCATAGGTTATTTGGCCTTCTATCCTTAATGGTGAGGTCCATGTTCATCCAAGATATCTACAATGAAAGATCACCTCAAAAAACCACAATAGAAAGAGCCCTAACACAAAACCCACTTGCCAAATCTTCATCAAACCCCATATTTGTAACAACCCAAGTCTAGAAACACACCTATGACCTTGAAAATACCTTCTTTCTTTTCCTACAAGACCATATATCAAATTATGCATAATAATCTACTCATACCAAGGTATACAACTAGGGATATTTCCTCCCACAACCTAACAACCAAGCTCTAATATCATTTGAAAGGAAAAATATTTCTAGCATTATAAATTATTTCCCACATAACCCTAAGAGCAAAAATATGAAAAAAAGTATTCATAATCCACCATAAAAATGAATAGAAAAACATATCATCAAGGTGATACAAGATATACCTTGGAAATCCCTCATGAGGGAAAATCCCAACCTCCAAAAGTATCCACACTCAATGTATTACTCAATAATGAAAAATTAAAATAAATTTATAGGGTCTCAATGAATACTTTTGAAATATCAAGCTCCTCCAATGTATCCTTCATGTCCAAGCATAATGTCTAACCACACAATCATGCATCCCATGCCATGCTTTACATATCTACTCTACAAGAAATATCAATACAAATGATAGCCAACCTAACCACTAAGCATGTGCTTACTTTTGTAGATTAAATCTCACACAAATATAATTATGATATCGACAAAACCATGAGAGAAAAATATTGACCCCAACATTTACTTTTTATTACAAAGTTTGCCTAATATTAACTATTTTTTTAATGTGCAACCCACACAAAATGTCTAATAAATATTAGAACATTTTTGTAAGTGAACCCAAATAAATATTCAATATGGCTAAATAGATATCATAAGATGCAACTCACAAATAAATATTTATGTTACAATAATTAAAAATGATTTCTTTTTCTTATGCAAGGTGTACAACACCCTTTCTCCTAACAATACTAAGGTGAAGGAAGGATATGTGGAGATTTCCAATCTACAAGTGGAGATTGGGATATTGAGAGGCATGATGATATAATCTAAGAGTTGAGAGATATATACATACTAGGACTAGTGGTAGGAGGAGGTAGGGGGAATCATTCAAGCCATATGTATGTATCGCTTCTCTCCAGTACACGTTTGGTACATTTTATTCTTTCATCATGGTTCTAGCAGCTTCTTGTAGAGTCTCATTTTTCCTTTCAACTACTCCATTCTACTGAGGAGTTCTCAGAGCAGAAAACTATCTTCTTATGCCATGTTCATAGAATGCATTAAATTCACCAAAAGTGAATTCTCCACCTTTATTAGATCTCAAACACTTGATTTTCAAATTTACTTCATTTTCCACTCTTGCTTTGAATACCTTAAACCTATCCAGATCCTGAGTCTTTTCTCTAAGAAAAGTAACCCATGTCATTCAAGTATAATCATCAATAAGAAACATGAAATATCTATCACCATTCAGTCTTCCATTCCTAGTTGGACCACAGAGATTAGTATGAACTAACTCTAGCATTCCGATAGTAGAATGAACTTTTCCCTTAAAGTTGTAACTTGTTTGTTTCACCAATTGACAACTTCTACAGATAGCATTAGTAGGTCTTGTGATTCTAGGCATTCCTCGAACAATCTCCTTTGCACTGATCTTGACCAGGTTATCAAAATTTACATGTCCCATTTTCTGGAACCATAACCAACTTTCACTAATTTGAGATACAAGACAATGACCATCAACTCCCTTCGGCTGGTAGATGTTTCCATGAGTTCTTCCAACAACAATCATATCTCCATTTCCGGACCCCTTTCTGATTTCACAGGTATTGTTTTGAAACACAAGTTTGAAACCATTGCTATACATCTGACCAACACTTAGAAGGTTATGTCTTAAACCCTTTACATAATACACATCATCAATATTGTGCACTCCATCAAAACTAATTGAAACTTTCCCAGAGATCTTTACTCTTGAATCATCACCAAACATAACTAAACCACCATCATATTTCTCAAGTTTAGTAAACTTACTCTTATCTCCGATCATGTGATTTGAACATCCACTATCAATTACCCTATAATCTTCATCCTGTCTTGCATGAAAAGTAGTAACCAAAGTACCTTCCATCCTATTTCTCTTATTATTCAGAGCCTTCTTTCTTACACATTTTCCAGGGTTAGTGGATACATATTTACTTTCCAAAGCTAAGAATAAGCATTCACTATCATCAACCTCATTCTCAGATTCACCATCATAAATTCCTTCTTCTTCTTTAACATAGTACAACTTCTTATATTTCTTATCCTTCCTATCCTTATCTTTATAATCCTTGTTCTTCTTATGCACAACTCTATTCAAACATCTTGAAGCATAATGACCAATACTACCACAACTAAAAAATTTAAAGGGCAACATACCTTTATACTTTCTGGTTCCTTTCTTCAACTTCCTAGTGAAGTTAGCTTCCAACTCATCAACACCATCACTATCTCGTTCCTCTTCAATCTTCATTCCCTTAAATTTCATTTGTATTTTCTTCGATCTTGTCTTCTTTCCAAAACTTTCTCAACTCAAATGCTTGTAAGGTGTCGAACAACTATTCCAATGTGTACTTATTAGGATCATACACTTCTTCAATCACAAAGATCTTATCACTGTAGAAATCCGGTATGGTGATCAGGATCTTCTCAATTATGTCTTCATTTGATAGTTTTCCTCCTTGATTTCTAACTTCATTTTCAGTCAGTTCAACCATATGAAAGAAACTTATAAATTCTTCAACTTCTTCCATCTTCAGATTCACAAATTTGAGCTTTTCCACCAACTTCTTTGTCAATTTCACTCTTTCATTTCCTTCATACATGTCTTCCAACTTCTTCCAGACCTGATATGCAGTATCCAAAGAAAGAACCTTAGCTCGCTCATTTTTGGATAAGCCACTGCAAATAGCATACTTCGCCTTCTCATTTTATTCATAAACAAAGATCTCATTTGTAGTAGTAAGACCACCAGATGGGTATGTATGGTTTGTCTCAATAGCCTTCCAGGTCTTAAAACCAAGAAAGATAATGTATCCTTTCATCTATCCCTTCCAATTATTGTAGTCGGTTCCATTGAACATAGGGATCGCCAACTTATGTGCCATCAGATCTTCCTTAATCGGTTAAGATCTATGCCAAGGAACCAAAGATTTGATACCAATTGTTAAACATGCGCAGGACAACTGAGACGGGGGGTGAATCAGTGGTCATGAAATTCAAACTTAAAACTCAACACTTATTAATTCCACAACCACACTGTTTTGTTATTAAGTAAGAGCATGAAACACAAATAACAGAAAATAAATCAACACAATGAACACCAAATTTTTATGTGGAAAACCCAATGAGGGAAAAACCATGGTGAGGGTTAACTCACAATATAAAAGATTATAAACTGAATACAAAGGCTCACTGCCAAGGGCTCACTACCTATAGAAAGGACTCACTGTCCAACAGGGAGGCTCACTTCCTATAGATACAAAATAGAAAAAAGATCCACCACAACAATTAATGCACATCCACAGGATTGTAGAAACCTTTAGCTCACTTCCTTCAACACAATGAAGAACTGTTGTCTCAACTCACTCACACACACACTTCTACTCTTATGATTTGTGGCTCACTTTTGTCAATTTTCATCACACTATCATACTACTCTTCATAATTTGACTTGCTTTTATACCATCCTCATCCTTAGAACCTTTCTCCAAGGTTGGCCACAAATACCTCATTTCATAAATTCAAGATAGGTCGGCAACTCAAAATTCCCGCAATGGAAAGGAATAAGAATGGACCAATAAAAACATTTTTCAAGATAAAAAACAATATCTCGAAACAACCACATGCTTCCTTAATTTAATTTTATTCTTCGAATGAAGTGTAAACACCAGGTTGGCCAAACCTAATGAAAACACAAATGAACATTGATGTACATGCTTCCCAACAAGAATATGACACGCGAACGCCATGACACACTTCCTTATGCATGAGAATACTTCTTAGAATCTTCTAGATACATCCATAACAAAACAACAAACTTCAATCACTGAACACCTTTCACCAGTCTGTTTGGACTGTATAAACTCACACTAAAATACTAAAACATGCCTTCCAGATCACCATTATTCAACCCTCTTTGCTAGAGCACAAAAAAGACCTTCACAAGACATATTCCAAATCCACAAGATCTGAAATGAAACAGAGGAAAACTACAGAGCAACAATATTTCTCCCAATCCATAGAAGACCAAATCTACCAGAACAGTTCACATACCGATGAACGTAACTTTCACATACCATCAAGCTAGAAGCTAAAACTTAGGAGATATCAGCACTAAATCCCCATTAACAAACCTTCAGATCCACACAAGCATAGGATCAACATAGGATAAATGTAGAGCACATACCAGAGCACATTCTGAACACTTTCATCATTCTGAATTCTCTTCTTTATTTAATTTTCTCAAAAGCACTTGGAAAAATATCAAACCAACACATCTACAACACTATAAGGATAGCTCCATGTACTCACAACATCTTAGCAGTATCTCAGCTAGACATGTACAATCTGCAACATACTGAACTATGTTGACATCAATGACAACATTAATGACAACACCACCAAAAATTGCTCATACCTGCAACAATATCATCCCTAATTGTATAAATAAAAGATAGAGAAATGTGTTCTTTTTGCATCAAAATAGATGAATTAGGAATTGGGGAACAATAAGGAATGATAGACAAGGAGAAATCATCATTATTCTCACATATACCACTATCACTAGCTATAGGAAGAATATAATCATAATGAAGCTCATGGATTAATAAAGTAGGTGTATGTAAAAGAGAAGGAAAAGTACCAAAGAAAGGTTGGATAGGGTCAAAGAAAGATAATATCAAACAATGAGAACTAAAAATCTAAAAGAAGTAGAGTAATGAATTATCACACAAGAGTACAATCAAAACCTAGGAAAATCTAATATAAAATATAAGAAATTGGGAAACAATCAAATCTAAAATCATAATGAGAGAGAAGAAACCCTAGGTGTTTGAAAATGTTGGAATCACTAAAAAATGTACAAAAATAAAATAAAATCTTTACATAAATTGTCTAGGCTAATTAAATAAATGCATTTAACTAGTAAATGATTAACCTAGATAATAGAGTTGTAATAGACAATAGAACCAACATAAATGTTATAATTAAATAAGAGGATATATGTGCTTAGTTCTAAGATTGATGGTGAATAAATGTTGTTGATGTTTCTTTAGATTTATTAGTCATTAAAAAAAATACCTGCATCAATGTGATGAATAAAATTTTAAACTAACACAAGAAATCATGGAACAACAACACACTCTACATGATTAATCCCAAATGTTAAAAAATTACTTGACACATGCACTTGACTTATGGTACAAGGGAATGATTTGACAAAATCTGCTATTCTAGAATCATTTTGTCTTTGCCTTATGGATATTTGAGAAGTTAATGTGGCATCTAAAGACATCACTAAGGAGATTTTTGATTCAATAGATACCAATATTCTCCTAGGTCAAATCCCTTGGTGAACCAAATAACAATAATGGAAAATATTGAAGAGAACATTCATAGACATGTAGATGGTCTATATGATGACACACTTTCAATTCATTTATTTTCCTTTAGAATTGAAGTGTGCCAAATAATTCTCTTTATGAAATTAAGTGTGCTATAAATATCTTTAAATACAATGACATAATAACATGTCACATGAACTATGTGCTAGATCAACTCACATCAATTAGCAAAAAGAGAAAAACAGATTTAAATGTCATGACTTGAAATTCAAGATCATTTTTGTACTCCAAATAATTGATCTAATAAAATCCCATGTCCCTTTGAAATGATTTTAAAGAACATGATTTGAAAGAACTTAATTTTTATTTCCATATAGATAATGAGTATAAAAACATTTACACCTCAAAATGAGATTCTAAAGACAAGTTATTAAAAAAAAAATTGTCCTAACCATGTTAAAAAGGGCAAGTCAATGTTGGAGGGGAGGAAGGTTATGAATAAATTAGTTATAATTTTTTTATGATTTACCCGAAATGTCACGTTTCATCACCCAAAAAGAAATGAAAAATGTTATGATAAGGTCATATAGTCATCAAATTTTAATTAATTGGAGTGTGAGGCAGGGACATGTTGATTCTCTAGCAGCAGACACTCCCACTAAAAAGTGTAACCAATGAAATGCAACCAAGCTATTATGACATTGTGATAAAACCACATGCTACAAGTCCCAACAACCGATTAATTAGATACTATAATCATCCATCCTCTCATCCCAACACAACATACCAATGCATAAATGACCACAAACAAGGCCAACTAACAAAGTTTGCATCAACACTGAATCAATCTCATGGATATAGATATTCCACATTGAGTCATTTCACTGCAAGAAAATGTGTAGCTAATCTACAACTTACATAACTTGTAGATCCCAAACAATGAAGCATGTAAACTCATCATTACATTAGTAACCTACAAATTGAGATACCAAAGAAGATAATCCTGTAGAAACCAAGAATCAAACAATAAATCAACCACAAATATGATTTTCCAAACATGTCCACAAATGAGTAACCATAGTCAAGGAACCATACAAGAATAAAGGAGATAAGAACAACCTCCTAACACCAAACCAAATGACCACCAAACAACCACATACATGATCATGTCATGCCAATGCTCAAATGTACTTGCATATCCATGACACCATAATCATATCCAATGTTGTACCTACACTCAACTATCACCCACACAAGACTCCAAGTCTCCACTCATGTCAACCCATGTCCTCAAAACTAGAGACATGTGTACCTATCACCATCAAAGTTCAACACTCAAAAACACATGTATACCTACACCAAGAAGCACCAAACTAATAATCAACTATATCATCATAAATATCATATAAAAATATTTACTCCCTCAAGGTTTTTCCTCTTGACTTGTCTGGATGTTCACACAATCACACCTAAAATCTTCGGATCCTACAAGTGATAAAAAAGTACCTTCCATTCTTTGCACCATAAACTAAAAATATATCTGATCCACTATGTAGTACACTGTCCCTTCTCTCCAACACCTATTAAAAATTGAAAATCTGATTTCATATCCAAAGTTTTGACCAAAATCGTGAAATAAAGAATATCTAACTTCCATGCTCCAAAATTGATGAAAATAGAAAAACCATGGAACTAAACCTATACCATTACGTAATACTTGAAATAAAATTTCCAACGAGTATAAGAAGTCAAAAATTTGACATCTTGGGTGAAAGTTAAGCATGTTTGAAAAAAACACTCCAATTTGGCTTATAAGTTGTGTAGGGGTGGCCCCCAGGTGGAGCCACTAGCAGTAGTGGCACACCAGCGACACCGAGGAAGTGTTGCAATGGAAGGGATGGTGGTGGATTTTAAACTTTATAAAATTTATTTAAACTTTTTAAAACTCAATATTTTCGATAGATTTTAAAAACATTTAAAAATGTTTAAATGTCATTTTTTTTAAATGCCCATTAGGGGCTAGGGCTAGTTCCCCAGTCAAACAAGGGCCAACCGCGTGGGGATAAGCGCAATGATGGCATGGACCCACTAGCAGCAAGGTTGTCAGGGCTGACAACCCCAACAGATTGTATGACTACCAGGGTTGCTAGTCCCTGTAGTTATGACTAAGGTTGTGGGGTTGGTTCGCGGACCCCCCACAGACCCCCTTAATTTTTTTCTAATAAATTATCAATAAAACCTTTTATTGCACATGATTTGATTTTTCAAAAGGTTGATAGATTTTTAATTTTAATTTTAATTTTCTAATTTTTTATTCTACAAGTTACATGGTCGTACTGTTGAATAGGGCAAGGGGGTAAAGAATTTTGCATTTTCTCACAATGGCCAAAATAGGGAAATTTTATATGAATCTTCCTCTCTTAGCCATCCTAGATCCAATGGTGACGTCCATTTTGCATCCATGAAATTTCCTCTAGAAAACCCTCCTATGAAAGACTAATCCAAAAAAACCCTTTTGACCCAAAATCTTCATACCTCAAATTTGCAATATATCCAACAAATCTGCAAACCCTAAAAGCCCAAATATGCATAATAACACATGCACCATGTGTTCCTTTATAGGAGTGAATTCACACCCCTCTTGTAAATTCCCCTTTTACACCTCTACTTTAGAAAAATCAAATCCGACTAAGTAATTCCACATCACCCATTTGCAATGCATCCACTTGGTGCTTGTCTTTTGTGTTGGTGGGCGAATTTTTGTTGGAGATGCACACGTGGTGCACAGACATTTGTGTGACACATTTTTGTTCCTAATAGATTCTTGCCTTTGGAATTTTCATAGATGTTATGTTCTCCATTGGTGACGAAGCGTAACACCTCTGCGCCTTCCAGTCGACCCAAAAACAACTCTTTCCCTCCTAATTCTTCTTCAAATTTCTATATTTCATTTTCACTTCATCTCTTTAACAATTCAGTCCATCTTCTTCACAATTTCACATTCTAGCTTGATCTTGCTTGACAATTCTTGAGCTCCTATGCATCTTCTCCACTTCTTGCAACACTTTTTCCACCATTGGAGTTGTGACTTGGTGTCCTGCGAGACTGCTTCTTCATTGTTGCGGAAGCGTAGACTTTACCAAGCTTGCATCCTCTTCCACGTGCTTGAGGGAACCTTGATTGAGAAGGTGATATTGTTTCATTTCTCCATTTCCACAATATTGTCACTTGATTTACGTAGCATAGTGTTATTGTTATTGTTCAGTATCTTTTCTATTACTCTATCATATTTTCTATTTCGTGGCTATTCTAGCTATCCAGGGAGGTGGAAACACCAAAGTGAGGGTTTGACTATAGCAAACCCCTATACAACCCCAACATTTTTCCTCTCTTGGTTGTGTGTAGGTACGTGTTCGTGTGGAGCTTGCTAGAAAACTAGACTCTTCGTGAGTTAATCTTCATCACCTTCACTCTTTGTCACTTCTATACCATCTTTATAGTTACTTTAATCATTCTACTTTTTTTTTCTTCAGTTACTACTTTAGATCTTGCTTGCTAAACCATTGGTAGATTTCTAGTATTTCCACTGTAATTTGGAACTTTCTAGCCGTACGAATTCCAGTGCCCTAGAGAGAGATGCCAACATGTTGCATTGTCATCCCTAACTTGCGCTATTGCCCTCGAGTAGAGAGTTGTCTGAGGTACACTCTGGGTTCCAAAAACTAGCTTTTTTAGCTCCATTCAAACTCCCAGGTTAATAGAGTGATAGAAGCACTTGAGAGTGCTCTTCATTCTCTATCCTTGAACTTAAATGCTTATCCAACCTGAGGTAGACTAGGGAAGCCTTCCTCTCTTGGATCTCATGACTTGTAGCCTTGGTATGGTTAGTCCCCCTCCTCTACATTTTGGTGAACCCGACATGAACAACGTCTATTTTTTTCTGTGTCAAAATTTTTTCTCACGTACTTAGCAACTGAAGCATACTTGGGTGTTGAGAGGGTTTATGAGCATCACAACCCAGTCTACGACCTCTGAGTACATTGTTAGAACTCTACGACACCTTCAAATGGAAAAGCAAAAGGTCACTTCTGACCTTACTACTAGTTTTTCTATAGGATTTATAGACGAGATGGGTTTCATTGACGAGACCACTCGTGTACCCACTCCTCCAACATCCCCTACAGCTTCGTCTGTGGATGAGGATGATGCTATGCATATTCCTGCAAAAAACATTTTGGCACTAGACAGGAGGTTGTTAGACCTGATGGATCATTTAGAGAAAGCACCAAATATGGTGAGAGCCGCTAGGCTTGCTAGCTAGGTGAGATACATGTTAGGTAAGGATCAGATGGGTATAGAGTTCATATGCAGCCACACCAATCTAACAGAAGCATACATCCCTTCGTATAACACTAGATTTGGTACTACCCAAGGGGAGGTGCTCAATGCCTATGAAAGAAAAATAGGTGTCTCAATACTTACCACATCTGTATGCATGACCGAAACAGGCCCCTCAATCAGTGTTTCCTCTGCTTCTGAGAAACCCCACACAATCAAGGTGAGTAGAATAACCCTTGGTTTCATCTTCACCCCTCCTACTACCCTTGGTGGTGGGGGATTTTATGGAATGAGTGGTGGTGAATTTGGTAGCAGTGGTGGCTCTGGCGAAGTCCATGGTAGTGGCTTTGATAGTGGAGGTGGCTCTAGTGGGAGTTGCATTGGTGGTGGTAGCTTCGGTGATGGTCACAACGGTGGCTCCAGAGGTAGTTCCGAAGGAGGTTTTGGTGGTGGTAGTTCTAGGGGAAGTTGCACTGGACCTTTGTCATCTTCGAACCCTATTCTCAATGCTCTTCTTAAGAAAATGGGTCAAATTCAAAGCTAGTTGGCGAACCTTTCTCAAGCCTCCTCCCAACCTATCTTTCAGCCCTTCTCCCAACACAACACGTTGTTGGTAACAATTTTGAGCACTCCTTTCCCACAGGGAATGGAGATTCCTAAGTTTGAAAAGTATGGTGGTAAAGGGGATTCAAAAACACATGTATAAGCTTTTAATGCCATGTGCATGGATTTCTTTCATCATGATGCTTTAATGGAATTTTTTTTCCCTTGATCTCTCAAGGACACAACACTCGAGTGATATTGTTCCTTGCTTGATAATTCTATATTCTCATTCAATCAACCCATCAATCAATTTCTCCGTCAATTCTAGGCTAACATTAGTCTAAAGATGACCTTCTCGGATCTCGTCCAGTGTAAGCAGGGAGAACATGAGAAGACATATGATTTCATTGCATGATACCAAGTGCTCTATTCATAGATCTCATACCCACTACCCGACTTAGATGCGAAAAAGGTATTCATAGGCAACCTACAACTAGCCTAGCAGGAGAAATTTTCCTTAATGAAATACCTTTCCTTTGCACATCTGTGTGTTGATTTGTGGGAGTACCAGCAAATGGTAGTTTAGTTCGAGGGATCTTCCTTGCACTCCTATTTTGAGGTAAAATCTATTGTGTCCATTTCAGGAAAAGGAAATGTTGTTGCAAATGTAGTTATCGTGACTAATGATCATGGCCTCAGATGCAACAAAAATTTTACAAAGTTAGTTGAATCTTATTCTTCTATTCTATAAAAGTTATTGAAGGATAAGATTATAACCTTGGAAAATTCCTGACCTTTGAAGGATCCTTATCCTAATTGGTATGATGGGAATGCTTTCCATCAGTACCATTGTGTTAACAGGCATGATACCAAGCATTGTATGCAGTTGCATCATGAGATACATGATCTCATCGATGACAATACCATCCATCTCGATGGGAAGAAACATAACATGAATAAGTTAGTGGTGAATGCAAATAGCGAGTTGCATATTTATATGGACACATTTACGTCTCACTCTGTGAACTTGATTATTGATCCTTCTGGTTCTTCTCCTAAAGCCTTGGTGTATGTTAATGTGGTTTTGTTTACTCCTAATCCTCCCCCACAGCTTGCGATTGGCTCGCCAGATGTGACTTTAACCTCATAGGATTTTCCTATGAATAATAAGCCCTCTCCTCTGTACATTCATGTTCACCTCAATGGAAACATTATGACAGGATTCCTAGTTGACCCCACAAGTTGAGTGAATATTATTACGGAGGAGACATTATGGCTAAATTCACTAAAGAGGGAGGACTATGAGAAAACAAAATCTATTATACGTATGCATGACGGTCTCTCCCTTGCATCATATGGATTTATAAATCTTTCTATCCTAGTAGGATCTAGGGTCATGGATACAAATTTTGATGACATTCCAGAATCCGATTTATTCAAGGTGAAGTTGAGCATCCTGTGGCTAGCTTCCATGAACAAAATCGCTTATGTTATTCACAAATGTTTAAAGTTCTCTCATGAAGGTGTCATGCATGTTGTGCATGACATTGGATATCAACCATTGGTATCCCATGGGGGTTATTCTTTGGATCATTTTTGGCCCGCCCCATTTGGTTTGCTACCTACTAGAAAAAAACTACTTTATTGAAACTATGTAATGTATAAAACTAGGGGAAAATGACAGCCAAAAGTGACTCACCCGGTGGTGCAACAACAAGCTGCCTCTTCCTCTTAGAAGGGAAAGGAGAAGCTTGTCCATGCTTAGGGCCCTGCCTCTACCTCCCTCCTTGAAGAGGAACTTTGGGTTACTACTCTTGGTTTTCGCATAAGGATTCTGATGGTGCCTACTTGGAGAAAAGCTAAGATTCGAGTATTCAACCTTCCTACCTTACTCACGAGACCTCAACCTAGTGTGTATGGTAAGGGGAAGGTCCCCGCGGGGAGTCCTCTATGTGTCAGCCTCTAAGGAAATGAATGGTTAGAGCCCTGCTATTGAGGTGTTAGAGCCTACTCCCCCTACTATTGTATCATCATCCTCTCAACCTCTCCCTCTTGTTCCCACCCAAAAGTCCCTCCCTCTTCTAGAAATGACCGTGATGGATACTCTAATGGTTGAATAGGAGTTTTTCGTTCCATATTAGCTCCCGACCTCTAGCTCTCGGAGTCGTAGGAACCACCTTGCGCATGAGTGCAAGCGTCAGAGAAAGGCTCTAGCCACTAAGCAAGCTGCCCTATAGGGGAAGGAAGGGGAGTCGATAGCTCCTACCCTGACATTTGTTATTGTATCCTCCTCTCCCGTCCCCTCTGCTTTAGTTCCTTTGGCTTCTGTCTTGCTTTCAAATCCTGTCACAAGTATAAAAAATCCTCACCTGAAGAGGGTGCAAGTGTTTATTGCTCCTTCAGTTGAGCCACCCCTCCTGATGTCCCTCCTGGACATCCTACCATTTTCAAAGCTAGTGGAAATTTTGAATACCTCAATGGTGTATGCTATGGTTTTCTCCTCTTCCTCTACGCCTTCTACTTTGTTCATGGGGATCTCACATCCTCTAACGAAGCAGAAGATAGAGGATGACTCTGCTAGCAATGGGGGTCAAAAAAGGGGTTCACCTTCTTTGTAGGGTGATTCTGCATTAGCTTCTGTCATCTTAGTGACAGAGGAAGTCTCAACATCCTTGGATTTTGTCACTACTCTTGAGTCTGTTGGTGAGCCTAGCAATGAATCTCGGGCGTCGCCTCCCTTGCTGGTTGAGTTAACACATGGTACTCCTGTGAAGTGCATGTTTAATTTTTTGGATGAGATCCTGGCCCTATCAATGATTTGTGTGAAGTCACTAACTTTCACCCCACAAGAAATGAGCAGATAAGACCTCGAGGGGCCTTCTTCCTTGGCTCTTGTTGCGGGGGGGTTAGAGGGTTCCCCCCTTGATATTTCACCCTTACATGCTCATCCACCTTCCCCTTATGATGATCTAGACTAGGAGAATGATGACCTTTTGGTTGATGAGGATTAGGGCGCCGCCTCTTCTTTATCTATAGATTAGATTATGTGTGTATGTATTATGTTCCCCCATGCTTGCGTTATGTGTTCTTGGATGACCCTTTTCACCCTCGTAGGTGCTTGGATACAGGAGTGTTTTTGTGTCGTAAAACTTCCTCTATTTGTTACATCATTCTTCCTCTATTGTGTCTTGATTTTTGACAATTGGGGACAATGCAAAGTGTTGGGGGAATTTAGGCTTCCCTTCCATGGTGACCCAATTTTTTATTTTTACTTTTCCTTCTTGTGTCTTCCTTCATATGTTCTGATATAGTAGGGGGTTGATGACAATTCATTTATATATTATTATACTTTTTTTTTATCTATATTTATGAGCAACTTTGACCTTGAAATATCAGATCGCCCCTGTGTCCCTTGTTCATGATGTTATTATCTCTCTTCTTTCTTTATGCTTAACTTTCTTGCTTGCTTTGTGATGTTGTGGTGCTCATGCGTTGTCCCTTGTGTGTGCAACAACATTACCACGGTTACATCTCGCTATGTTATGTGGGCCACAACATCACTTTTTCATTCTTTATTTTCTCTCCTTAGGATGTCACATACCTCTATGTTCAACATGCACCATCCTAAGGGGGGGATATCATGTCACTTCAATTTTTAGAAAATTTATTTGTTGGCCAAAAAATATTTTCTTGAAAATCATTTCAAAATATTTTTCAAAAATTGTATTCCTCAACAAGGACCCCTAGCGAAATATTTTTCCTTCATCATGTGTTCGTAAAGAAATAATTTGAAACAATTTCCTCCGAGGAGGGAGCACCTTCTCCTAAGGGTGAAGTTTTGACCTTCCCCTTGCGAGGGGACCTTCTTCCTTTCAAATTCCTTGATGAAGTGAACATCTTTCAGAAGGATTCCTTGATGTTGAATTGATTCACAAAAAATACTCTTGTACTTTCAAGCTGAGCATCCCTTGAGTGGACCCCTCCTTTTTTGAAGGGTTCTCGAGGGACCCCTTTGAAAGATCTTTCTTCAAATTTTTGACTGTCTGCATGACTGTAGGCCTGCTTGCCTACCTACGTGGCTAATTTGTATTTTCTAACATGTTTTGTCTATGGATTAACATGTTATTTTGCAGGTACACCTATGAAGTTGATTACCAGTTCGACTGTGCAAAGTCCCCTCACATTTGGCTTCCTTCAAGAGAGAGTACCTCGAGGCACCTTATTTGTAGGTTCGAGGACCTATGAAGCGCTTGCATCCTGTGGGATTTTTCCATCGTTAGTTTGTGAGCCTTCCATGTGCTTTGATCAATTCTGTAGTTTTGAGGATCTACAGAGTCCTTTGCTCGAACCTCCTTAGGAGAGAGTACCTGTGGAGTTTTTTTTCCTTCCCTATGCTTTCAAGTTCCCTAGATTGTGATGTGTTTCCTCAATGGTTCAGGTATACATCTCTAAAATATTTGATCTACTTTACTGAACATTCATTGGAATTCATTGTAAGAACACTCCGTGCCCTAGTTTTTGAAGCTTGTTTTGGCTTTATAATTTTTTTGTGTTTTGTGAGGGTTTTTTTTTACCTTTTTTGGTTTTTTTGAAATATATATATATATATATATATATATATATATATATATATATATAAAATGCAAAGCATAAAAGAAATACAACTAACTAGGGTAAACAACTCCTCTAGTATATCTTATTGATTAGTTTTTTTCAAAGAGCAATTTATTACTATCATACCCATAATTATTTTGAAAACATGCAACTACTATTTTCAATTTCTAGCCAAAAAGCACCCACAAATAAATTTGATTCTCCTCTAATAGGCTTCCTTTTTGCTCCGAGATGGTATGGCTGGTATTTGTAGGCCTAGGCACCCCTTGTTGAATTTTATTTGATTTTTTGAAAGCCACTTAGACCAAAATCACCCCTTCTTGGTTTAGCTGCCCTCTATTACAAATGAAGAATAATATGATCAAGGGAATAGTCCTCTAAAATCTAATATAAGCAGATCAAGATAGAATCTACAATGCTTCTTCTTAACTTTGCAATCTCTGGAAAATTATGCAATCGAACCCTTCAGATTTATCCCACCAACTTGCACAAATAGAACACCTGTATGATGTCCTCCTATATGCCAAATTTAGTAGGTATCTCACTACTTCAAAAGGCTACAACACTGAAGATTTAACGTTATCCAATGGCTCAAAGATTGAAAACCCTTGGCTTCCACTTCTCAGACAATTTTCTCTCAAAACAATGCTCATCAGAATGAATTCTTTTTTCATCTCCAAGGAAAATATATAACCCTTCACAAGAGGTCAATTTCTCCACAAAAGCAATATTTTTAATAAAATTAAAATGTTATTACTTTATACCATTAAATATTTCATCTCCAACCATGGGATAGGCACCCTCAATTAGTTATTTAATTTGGCCCCCTTTTAATGATGATTTGACCCTCAAGTTATAACATTAAAATATCACCTTTTTAATAAATTAATGTTATTGAGCCAATTAAATATTAATATCTCCTTAAATACATCATATCTCATCACACCATCTAAACTGGGGACTCATCTGATGATTCTCCATACAATCACATGCCTTGCTAAAAATAGTAAGGGTCCCACTCTATCCATATCTGACTTACAATAAATAGTAAGTTGAGCATATTGAGTCCCAGAAGCCTCAAATGAAAGCCAAAGTTGATCATCACTGAACGTTGGAGGTGATACAATCCTTAGAAGACCCTCTAATCACCTTAATTAGCCTACGAGGGTCATAATGGCAGGATAATCTATTGAATACTGATGTCTCAGTTTGGAGGGGACATTACAGTCCTCCCTCCCTGAAATTGCTTGCCCTCAAGCAATCTCAACTCTGGGTGCTATAAGATCTCCTCACCTTCCCAAGTGGCATCCTCTACTAGAAAATCCTTCCATTTGACCATTTTTTTTGTGATAGTCCATATTCGTATCTGTCTCTCTCTAAAATCCAAGATAGCCTCTGGCACAAGAATCAGTTTCTCCTCTTCATCCAGGGGTGGTAACACTGTTGATGGAGTCACGTGATGTCCCAACGCCTTCTTGAGATGTGATACATGGAAGACATTATGAACTTGGCTATCTGTTGTAAGTTCTAACTCATATGCTACTTGACCAACTCGCTTGATAATCTGAATAGACCTGTAATAGCGTGGTTTCAATTTTTCAACACCACTTTTTTCTTGAGTTTGGACTGTTGGTATGACTACAACATCAGATATACCATGTCTCTGACCTTGAATGATCTCTTAGTCCTCCTCTGATCTACATATTGTTTCTATTGATTTTGTACCTTAGCAATATTCTCCTTGAGAGCCTTCATAATGTATTGGCTCTCCTACAACAAGTCACCAAGACTAGGCACTCTACTATCGCTCAACAAAAGGTCAAGGAAGCTAGGGGCTTCATACCCATATAATGCCATGAAAGGTGTCATCTATATTGACATGTGGTAAGTGGAAATATAACAATACTCACAAAGGTAAATCCACTTTACCCAAGCCTTCTACTACCCAGCTATGTAATTTTTGAGATAACCTTCCACCCATTTATTAACTATCTCCATCTGACTGTCTGTCTATGGGTGGTAGCTGGTACTTGGGGTTAGGTCAGTCCCACAGAGTCTAAATACCTCCTACCAAAAGTGACTCGTAAACTGGCTATCCTTGTCGCTAAATATGGTTTGAGGTAACCCATGTAGTCTAAAAACCTCTCGGAAGAACAATTCTACCACCTGTGTATCCATGTATGTAGCTGCAATTGGAAAGAAGTGGGTATATTTTGTTAACGGATCTACAACTACATATATACAGTCTCTCCCCTGGGCTTTAGGCAAGCTCGTAATAAAGTCCATGGATAGGCATTCCCACTTCCTATCAGGAATTGAAAGTGGTTGAAGTAGGCCTACCGGGTAGGTGTGCTCCTGTTTGTTCTACTGACAAACTAGACACTCCCTAACATACTGAAGAACATATGCCTTAAGTCCTTTCCAAGTAAACCTCTCCCTGATCTTCCTGTATGTTTTGAAGTATCTCGGGTGTCCTGCAATAGGAAGATCATGGAAATTCCATAGTATAATGCTCTTCATCTCTGAGCCTGGTGTCAAGAAGATCTAGCCATTATAAATGATGAGCTCATTAACCAAAGTATATATGTTGTCCTGAATTGACCCCTCAATGATCCCAGCTGCCCATGAGTCCTTGGCGTATTCCACCACTATCAAATGCTTCCAATCCTCTGAGATCTAAAACATAGTGTTCAAGTGTGGTTTGTGAGATAGAGTGTCAGCGACAACATTCTGAGTACCTTTGAAGTATGTAATGTCAAAGTCATACGACTGAAGTTTACTGACCCATTTTTGTTGATGGTCATTAAGGTCTTGCTGCCCCAAGAAATGTCTAAGACTATTGTGGTCAATTTTTATATAGAATTTGCTGCCAATGAGATATTGCCTGAATTTGGCCAATGTGTGCATAATGGCCAACATCTCTTTGTCATAAATACTATAACCTTTCTCTGGTCCTCTGAGTTTCCTCCTCTCAAATGCAATCGGGTGCTTATCTTGCATAAGCACAACACCAATTCCCTCACCTGATGCGTCACATTGAAGCTGAAATGGCTTCATGAAATTTGGCAAGGTAAGGACAAGACAAGTAGTCATAATCTGTTTGAATCTCATAAAGCACTCATGTGCCTCCAAGGTCCAAATAAAAGCACATTTCTTCATCAGGTTCATGAGAGGAACTACATGATGTGAATAGCTATTGAAAAATTGATAGTAGAAATCACATAACCCCAAAAATCCGTGCAACTATGTAAGGTTCTCTAGAGTAGGCCAGTCAATGATAGTGCAAATCTTGTTAGGATCCATCCTCACACCCTTTGAACTAATAATATGACCCAAATATAACAATTTTGTCATGCCAAGGTCGCACTTTGATTCCTTTTCATACAGAGACTCCCTATCGAAAACCCCCAACACTGTATCCAAGTGAGCAAGGTGTTCCTCCCACATTCTACTGTATACCAGAATATCATCAAAGAATACAAGTACAAACTTCCTTAGCTATGGCTGGAAGATTCTGTTCATTGTAGCTTGGAACGTGGCTGGCACATTGGTTACCCCAAAAGGCATAACCATGAACTTGAAGTGCCCACAGTGACACCTAAATGTCATTTTCTCTATATCCTACTCATGCACCATGATCTGATGATACCCAGACCTCAAATCAATTTTTGAAAAGAAACAAGCACCATGTAGCTCATCGATCAACTCATCAATCTATGGGATGGGGTATTTGTTTTTAATGGTTCTCTTGTTCAGAACCCTGTAGTCGATGCACATGCGAAGAGTACCATATTTTTTTCTTACTAAAACCACTGAGGAGGAAAATGGTGACTTGCTCGGCCTAATGTGACCCATGGTGAGTAGCTCCTTAATAGTTTTTTCTATCTCATCCTTAAGTTGTTTCAAATGCCTATATGGAGTGATCATCATGGGATTAACCCCCTCCTCCAATTCTATGATATACTCAATACCCCTGCCAAGGGGTCTACCTGGTGGGATGTCACTGAAAACCTTTCCATGTTTAATTCTTAGCTCCTATATATCCGGGTGATACTCTAACTTCTACTGTCCCTCTTGCAATGGGATCAATACACACTTGGCTACCCATTCAACCATATTATGCCGCATGAGTCTTTCCATCCGCCTAAGTGATAACATCCTTAAACTGCTATCTTTGATGGCCTTTAATATTTGAGTTTTTCCCTCTACCTCGAAACTCATCTCCATCTCACGAAGGTCAAGAGTAAACTTCCCAATAGCATGGAGACATCTCATACCCAAAACTACATCTATATCTCCCATGTTTACCACATAATAATAAGCCTTAAAGTTATAGTTATTAAGGTACATAGGGAGATCCTTGACCACTCTTTCACACTTAAGGGTGTATCTATCTGCTACCTTCACCCTTATACCTTTGAATTCCTTAGTCATGATCCCACGCTTCTCCACAACATGTGCATCTATAAAATTATGAGTGGCACTTGTATCCAAAAGAGTGATGAACTTTTGACCACTAGGACACCACACATCCTGAAAGACCCTTTCTGTTGGATACTAGTAATCCGTGCCTCCTATAGATTGATTTCCCCTTTTTTTCGTTCTTCTTTTTCTAACTTTTCATCATCTTATTCTTCTTGACCAACTTACTGATTGGAATTTTCAGATTCTGAATCTTCATAAAATGCCCACATAACTCGGTTAGCTTTTCCCTTGGGTATTAAGGGGAAATCATGATTTTCATCATATGGACCTTTGTAGTAGAAAAATAGCTTATTTTTTGCAAATCATTTAGTGTTTCATGGTCAAATGGAGCTGCTGATTTTCCTTTTTGATCCTCCTTAAAATCAGATTTTTCTTTATTCTTGGGAAATTTTTTATTGTCTATGAATGAAGAGGAGACCTTTGAGCCAAACTTTCTTGATGGGGCTGCAAGTTCCATACTCCTTGCCTTCTTCATTGCTTCCTGTAGCGTTGGTGGATCGAAATCCTTAATCCACCCATGTAATGGTTCTAGTAAGCTCTCTAAGAAGAGCACAACTAACCTCCTCTCTGAAACGTTTGTCACCATTACAGATAACTTTTGGAAATCACTGATATAACTCTCCAAGTTGTTAGTCTGCCTCAACAATTCCAAGTCCTTGAAATAAACTTTTGGATCCTTTTTATCAAAACGATCAACCAATCTGTCCACGAACTTCTGATATGAGGTGATACGATTGTGATGCAATGTTACAATTCCCTGGTACCACCAATCATGGGTTGCTCCCTCTAAGTGTAGCATGGAAAACTTGATTGCTTCTTCAGACATAGGTCAAAGTGACAAGAAGGTGTCCACCTTGTGAATCCAAGATTGTGTTGTTACTTTGCCACTTCCATCAAAATAGGGTAGTGTTATTTTTCTGGTAGTGTACTTCAAATCTTTGTTTTGGTTCTGAGGCCTATTCCCTTGTCGATCCCTATAGTAATCCACCCTTGATTGCACAAACTGGTCAAAATGCATGAGCTCATGTGCCTCCAGTGTTAATTGGAGCCACTCATCATGGGTAGCCATAACTGCATCAACATAGGTTGGGTTTGTAGCCTCTTCAACATTCTCCTCAACTTGTTCTTCTCTCAAAAATGTGGGTTGAGTAGGCCTATTTGCAGTGCAGGAAGGGGCTCTTTGCACTCTTTGTGACCCTCCAACACTCCTATCATCATCCTGATCCCTATTGTATCTTATCCTATTCTCCTCAGTAACCCTATTCTGTTGTATCTGCTGCTGCATGGTGGCTATAAATCCATCGAATGCATGGGCCATTCTCTCAAGAAGCTCTTCACCCCTATCCACATATCTTCTTTCATTCCTCTGTGGAATCTCTTCTGCCTTGTCACCCATTTCTAACAATAGTACCTCTGGAAATGGATTATCCTCTTGCCACTCTTCTTCTAGTTCTCCTTTACTACGAGTGTAATATTTGTGGTGAATTCTCATGTGAACCTTCAACCCTCTAGGATGGTAGGATTAAGGTTCTGATATCAATGTAAGAACACTCTGTGCCCTAGTTTTTGAAGCTTATTTTGGTTTTATATGTTTTTGTGTGTTTTGTCAGGGTTTTTTTGCCTTTTTTGGTTTTTTGAAATATATATATAAAACAAATGCAAAGCATAAAAGAAATACAACTAACTAGGGTAAACAACTCCTTTAGTATACCTTATTGATCAGTTTTTTTCAAAGAGCAATTTATTACAATCATACCCGAAATTATTTCAAAAATATGCAACTATTGTTCGCAATTTGCAGCCAAAAAGCACCCACAAATAAATTCAATTATCCTCTAATAGGCTTCCTTTTTTCTCTGAGATGGTGTGGTTGGTATCTGTAGGACTAGGTGCCCCTTGTTGAATTTTATTTTATTTTTTGAAAGCCACTTAGACCAAAATCGCCCCTTCTTGGTTTAGCCACCCTCTGCTGTAAATGAAGAATAATATGATCAAGGGCGTACTCCTTTGAAATATGATATAAGCAGATCAAGATAGAATCTGCAATGCTTCTTCTTAACTTTGCAATCTCTGGAAAATTATACAATCAAACCCTTCGAATTTATACCACCATTTTGCGCAAATAGAACACCTGTATGATGTCCTCTTGTATGCCCAATTCAATAGGTATCTCACTACTTCAAAAGGCTACAACATTGAAGATTGAATGTTCTCCAATAGCTCAGACATTGAAAACCCTTGGCTTCACTTCTTAGACATTTTTCTCTCAAAACAATGCTCATCATAATTAATTATTTTTTCATCTCCAAGGAAAATATATAACCCTTCACAAGAGGTCAATTTCTCCACAAAAGCAATATTTTTAATAACATTAAAATGTTATTACTTTATACCATTAAATATTTCATCTCCAACCTTGGGATAAACGCCCTCAATGAATTATATAATTTGGCCCCATTTTAATGATGATTTGACCCTCAAGTTATAACATTTACTTAGAACTTTAAAATATCACCTTTTTAATAAACTAATGTTATTGAGCCAATTAAATATTAATATCTCCTTAAATACATCATATCTCATCACACCATCTAAACTGGGGACTCATATGATGATTCTCCATACGATCACATGCCTTACTAAAATAGTAAGGGTCCCTCTCTATCCATATTTGACTTACTATAAATAGTAAGTTGAGCATACTAAGTCCCGAAAGCCTCAAACGAAAGCCAAAGTTGATCATCACTGAATGCTGGAGGTAATACAATCCTCAAAAGACCCTCTAATCACCTTCATTAGCCTATGAGGGTCATAATGGTAGGCTAATCTATTGAATACTGATGTCTCACTTTGGAGGGGACATTACATTCATTCTCGCTAAAGTGGGGGGAAAATATATAGGAGTGAATTTGTACCCCCCTCGCAAATTCCCCTTTTACCCCTACTTTAGAAAAATCAAATCCAACTAAATAATTCCACATCACCTATCTACAATGTATCCACTTGGTGCTTGTTTTTTGTGTCAGTGGGGAAATTTATGTCAAAGACGCGCATGTGACACACAAATGTCTGTGTGGAACGTTGCCATCCTTGATAGATTCTTACCTCTGGAATTCGTAGAGACGTTACATTCTCCATTGGCGATGAAGCATAATGCCTCTACGCCTTCTAGCCAACCTGAAAATAGATATTTCCCTCATAATTCTTCTTCAAATGCCTATCTTTTATTTTCACTTAATCTCTTTAGCAATTTAGTCCATCTTCTTCACAATTTCACATGCTAGCTTGATCTTGCTTGATAATTCTTGAGCTCCTATGCATCTTCTCCACTTCTTGTTGCACATTTTCCACCATTGGAGTTGTGATTTGGTGTCCTGCGAGACTACTTCTTCATTGTTACGACAACATAGACTTTACCAAGCTTGCATCCTCCTCCATGTGCTTGAGGGCACCTTGATTGAATCCATTTTTACCCTAAGAAATAATATAATACCCACAATCTTAATCCATTTTTACATAACCCCATGAGAGAAAAACATGCATTCAAGCAACCATAAATCACAAATCAAATAGACAAGCCATAATATAACACAAGATATACCCTAGGAAAACCTTCAAGAGGGAAAAACCCAACCTCCAAAAGCATCCATACTGCATCTATTATTCGTAAAATAAACAATACATGCACTTACAAGAGTTGTACCATGAATACTTTTGAAACATCAAGCCTCTTGAATGCATCCTCCATGTTTCCAAGCATGAATCCACACATCTCATGCCATGCTTCACATATGCACTCCTAAAAAAGACTCAATAATGACAACCCACTCACCTAGCCCACCTTAACCACTAAACATGTGCTTGCTTTTATAGATTCAAGCTCAACAAATACAACCAAGTGCTAAGATAAAACCATGTACCACAAAACCATGTGAATACAAAACCACTTACCCCTCATTTAATATTGGGTACTATAAGTGTGGAATAAGTAATGAGTAAAATAACAAAAAACACTTCTTAATAAGACATTATATCAAGAGAATCAACAATAATTAATCTAATTAACATAGGAAAACTCTCAAAAGCATCATATTGCTCTCTATCTCCAAAGATTTATTAAGTCACCGGGCTCTCAGATTTTGTAAGCATTGTGACTATTAAAATGCCAATCTAGAGAATGAGATGTTGTTAAATGTAATAATCTAATTATATATGATGATATGATGAAACTATTGTAATCTAAATTGACATGAAACTTGATAAAAGAAGCTATAGTGAACTATGATGCAGCCATGATATTGATTCTAAAATTCTTATGATTGCTATTGTTGAATGATAATGCTATTGCTAAGATGCTTGATTGCTCAATTGGTATTTCTGTAGAGTAAGTTTGCACAAAGTTGGGATCCATTTCCTATTGATGGAGGTTGTATTTATAGATTCACAACAACACATTTGTGAAGGGGAAACACAACAAAGATTTGGATTTGATCTTGAGGATTGAATGGTGAAGGATGTAGAAGCCTGAGAAGATTATGGGGATTGTTCCTCCCCACAAAAAAAATTGGCCAGATGATAGGAAGAATTATTGGAAGAAGATGAAGAAGTTCACCTGTAAATTTACCTCAAATTGGTCTCCAAATTTTCTTGTGAAGGTTGAGATGAATTAAATTAGACATAACATATCTAATTTGGTAGGTGAAATATTATGAGCTGTAGAAATATGTGCATAAATTTGAATATTTGGATTTATTTCAAATTTAGGAAGAAATAACAATTATTAAAATAAACAAATGTTTTTGATATTGTTTATTTAATAAAAGAGAGATAATGATAATTAAATAAAAACTATTGAAGTTTTGATTATTTAATTAAGAGAGAATAATCAAAAGAATATAAATGTGAACTATATAAACAAATATTTATATTTTTTCAATAGTAGATGAATTTAAGGTTAATTAATCAAATAAATCATATTTAATTAATTAGATTATCCAGACCATTTTTAGGTGTATACATTTTTCCCCTCTTTGAAGTGATGTGTTTACACATTGCTTCAAAGAAAATTTTGTTGTGGCTGCTAGTACCAATGAAAATCATTTCTAGATATGCCCCAAATGTTGATTTTGATGTGATGATGGATATATGCCCCCTCGGGAGATAAAGTGATGAATTTTTGATTTTTTTGAATTTTTCAAAATTTTCAAAATTTTCAATAATTTTCTGATGATTTTTTGATGATTTGATAAAGATATGATGATGAAATAATTTATCTCCCGATAAACATTTTGAAAGATGCCTCTGTGATGAATTTTGAATTAAGCCTCCAATAAATAAATTAAATAAATCCCATAAAAATCACCTTTAATCACTCTATTAAAAAGCTAAAAAGGGTGATTTAGAATTCATTTGTGCAATTTGAGTTTGGAAATTCGAGAGAGTGATTTGGAGCTTTGTGGAGCAAAATGTCAATCCCCTACCACACTCACCGTTTTGAGCGCGTGCATCGACACAACCGCCCAACCGCCTATGGACCTCTGGTATGTACCCGTGAACCTCCTCATTTTTCATGCTTGTAATTCAAATTTTAAGTGTTTGAATTCTTTAAGCGCATCTAAAGCCCGCAGTAGTGCATAGAATTACTATTTTAACACATAGACTAGAATATTGCATAGGTCAAAATTTTTAGCACTTAGGCAAGATGATTTAGTGCATAGGTTGTTTTAGTGCTTAGGATAGATTGTTTAGTGCATACATAGGTTCAAGTAGTGCATAGAATATAATGGTGCATCTATCGCCTCAAATGGCACACAGACTTTATGAAATGGCACATCCACTGGTTTTGTGCATTGACTGCTTGAATTGGTGCATTTTCCCCCTGAAATGGTGCATCTGATGAAATAGTGCTTTGATCGCCTGTTTTAGCACATTGAGGAATTTTAATGGTGCATCCGTTATTGTGGTGCATAGAAACACTATTTTAGTGCATGCAAGTCAGAGTGATGTATTTTGTCAATTTTGTCCTTGATTTTATCAGTTTCGATTGTGTTATCTATTTGATTTGATATGATTGATGATCTCAATAAAGTAGATGATGTTCAACCTCATGATAGTCGAGGTTTGATGATTGATTGATGATAATTATCCTCATGATAGGTGAGGAATAATTATAGTTTGATCGATAAACCTCATGATAGGCGAGGTTGATTTGATTAATTGACCTCAAGATAGGCGAGGTACAATTTTAAGATTGATGATTGACCTCATAATAGGTGAGGTTCACTAACGCTTGCTCATGAGATTTTATCAAAATCTCACCAAAGATGATTAGATTTGATAGGCTGATTGATGTTTAATGAATTGAAAAAGAGTATTGACTTTGAATATTTCGTGATCATAGGAGTCATTGATGAATTTGCAGATTCGAGAGTGGTTCCCTACGACCTTTGATTTGATATCGTAGCTAGTGCAGCCTGAGACAAAAGTTATTACGCATTGTGGTTTGTCTTCTCTATTAGATATGCCCTAGATTAGGATTAATTGGGGTCTCTTGACAACCCTAGCAGAGAGGTGGCATAGTGAGCATAATACCTTCCACCTTCCTATTGGTGGATTTTGAGGATTCCTGTTGTTGGTGGTGTTGTAGTATATGATTCTTTAGAGCAGGGCAGGACCGATGCTCTACATAGTGTATTCTAGGATGAAAGGATTTGTGGATACGAGATTCCATGGCGTGATATGGTGGATGCCTATGCCACCCTGCCTTCTATTCTTTTTGGTTTCCTTGGAGGGTTCCTTTGCCCTGATCATAGGTCAAAGAAAATTTCTGTCGGTTGGGGCCATGTATTGGAGAGTATGGTTATACATGGTACTAGATATGCATGGGGCATGTGTATGCTTGCTCATCTTTATCACAATTTGCATTTGTTTTTCTACCTTCGAGGTCGCAATTTGTCTGTAGGAGTTACATTACTATAGGTGTGGGCGTGGGAGCATATAGTTGTTACACATCTAGTGATGGTTGGACAGCGGCCTGCCATGAGGCCATATATGCATATTTATGCAGGTCATCTTACTCAGCCTAGAATGGGTAAGTTGTAGCATTGGAGGAGAGTGTTGGATGATGTTGAGGCTATCACATGGCGGCCTTATCTAGATTGCGAGCACTAGGATGATGAAGATATTCAAATTCCATATCTCTCTCAATCGATGTTGCTGATTGGTCGAACTAATTGGGTTTTGGAGAGATTTTTATTGAGGAGGGTGTTCAGGTAGTATGGTATCATACAGGGCATGCCCCAAGGTTTTTCCCATTATGGCCATCATCAAATAGATTCTATAGATTAGGGACCTTGTCTTTCATATGATGTTGTCGTTCAGGAGTTTCAAGGTCTACAACCTTTAGTTTGGGAGATTCGTCTTGATATTACCAAGGCACCTGTTATAGAAAATTATGCAAAGTATCTGGCTCTTCATCCCTTTCCATGGATTACCATTCTTGATGAGCTAGTGCCATTACCTGGTGAGGAGGAGGTTGTTGTTGAGAGCAGTGGTGAGGAGGAGGGTAGTAGCGATGATGAGGGGGATGGAGATGAGGAGGGAGATGATGATGGTGGTGATGATGGAGGAGGTGGTGGTGTTGGTTGATCAAGTGTAGGTGGGTCGGGTCTAGTCGTAGATGTGTAGGATTATATGCTGCCTTGTAAGAGGTGATCATTGATAGCTCCTACCGAGCAGTGTGTGCATATTGGGATACCTTCACAACATCAGCAAACTTAGATTGTGAGTTTATAGGTGCATGTGTAGACCTTACAGGGCCAATTGATATAGGCTTGGGGTTTATTGGTGCAGACACAAACCCAAATGTAGACACAGGCCCAGGGCCATGCATAAAATTTAGCTCAAGTACAGGCATAGTTGGCAGTTGCCTAGACACAAATTTCCTCATTGACGACCGAGAGAGATGCAACTAGATAGGTTATAGAGCAGGCACAAATTATAGCTAAGAGATTACAAAGATTGGTTGATGGTACATTTGTGGCTGATTATGTGAGAGAGGTTCTCCGTGTGGGTAGAGAGGTAGAGTATTATAGAGGAAAATACCATGATGTTGTTCCCTCCAAGCAGATAGTTAGTTATACCCAGTCTCGATAAGTTAGGAACAAGTCTAGGACTGTTAGCGTGGGTGTGACATAGCCTCCACAGAGAGATCCGAGAGATCCTAGTACATCCGGTGGTGGAGGTACTGGCCCAAAGATTCTTGCACCATCTAGAGCTAGCACCACATAGCTCCGTGATGTGATTTCATGATATATGAGACATGATGTATAATCTGATTTTTTTGATTCGCAACCATTTTTGATGTTGTATCTCTTTTCATTTCAGACATCATTGTATACTTGACATTATGATTTTTAAGAACTATATGATATGCAGTGGATTGATTGATTTATATGTGTTCTATATGGTTCTATGATGGATGCATTTAATTTCTCTGTTCTATATGTCATGTGATAATCTATATCATACTGTTATGGATGCATTTAATGATCATGATGATATGCAATGATTTTATGATGTTCTATCTATGATGTTAAAATGTGATATGTGAATAATGATGATGTATGGATGCATGATGCGTGTTGGATGATAATGGATAATAGATGTATGATGATGTGTATATCTAAATTACATGATAATGTAACCATATGCATAACTATGGATGTGATGTTTTAAATGATAAATGAGTAATGATGTAAATAGGATATGTGCACTTTTATTTTTTTGGTATTTTAAATGCTAATATATGGTATAAGAAATGAATAAATGAATGATGAATATAATGGTACTTTTAATGTATGTTTTATGATATGATGAATGGGTGAATGAAAATGCAACTACATAGAGATTTATTTTTGATAGTTTTTCTCATGCAATTTTATGATGTGATGCATAAATGAAGAAATGACATGATTAATGCAAATTATATGATCAAATGTTTGAATGATGAAATGATATAATAATGTTTTCTAATGTATGTAATGGAAATGATTATGCAGCTACATGATAATGATGATGTTTTTGTTAATGTCAAGTATACTCAATCCATTTATGAGAAAATATAACATTGTTTTTGAATTCTTTACCAGCTTTTGTAACAAATACTCTGTAGATGTAAGACTAATATGAATGCAATCTAATTTTATTATGCAAATCTACATGCAAACATTGGCATCTTAACAGTCCATTTATTTTTCTTTTATCATCATGGAGCTTTTAAAATGTTGAAAGTGAGTACAAGCATCAATGGTATAATTTAGACCAATGATGACTTGAGTACTACTTTCATGATTTTTGATATTGCAAGTTAACACAAACATCTAAGTATAATTAAACCGAGATGTCTTGAGCATTTCTTACGTAAACAGACAATAATTAATCATTTTTCTATGTGAATTCAGAATGTCATCAATGATACTTTGTAGAGCACGTCTCATGACAATTCACACAATAATAATGATCAACTCACAAATAACGAACAAAGAAAATACCATTCTCCTTCCTAGCTTCTCTAGTTCAATACATCATTGAGTTTCTCCAAAGAAATGATAACAAAAATCAAAGTACAACATTTGAACATTCAAGCTAAAGTGATAAAATCATGATTCAAAAGAATATCATCCATCTAAAGTTGTTTTGATTGATTTGATTTCAGTTGTTTGATATGCATGGTTTATTTTTTGACATGTTTTGATGTTTCATGTATGTTCAATGTTGAGTTTCCCTATGATCATTGTGTTTGCTTCGTTGTCATACTATTGTTTTTCCATTCGATTAAGCTCAAAGTTTATTGCCTCCAGTGAGTTTAGGATTTTTCCCCCAAGCTAGGGTGAGACACGACCACATTGCCAGAATATGTACAAGAAGTCCGTCTATCAAAAGATAAATGGAATGATGGTGAAAGTTCAAAAGATCAAGACATGTCCCAAATAGATGGAAAAGCTAGTTTAAATCACAAGTAGCGCCTGTTTCCAGGTTTTCACTATGTGTTTTTATTGCACTTTTCCAGATTTTTTGATTTTTTTTGTATTTTTTTGTTTTCTTGATTTTTTTTTGTAATTCTCTATTTTCTAATTTTTTATGTATTTTTCTATTTTCTATTTTTTTTTTGTGGATTTTTTTTTTTGATTTTTTTGGATTTTGCGCTTTTTATTTTTATTTTTAAGATATTTAAGATGAAATGAGATGATATGATTGATTAAAGGAACACGATGCCCCACAATAGGGGTAATACAACCATGGATAAATGATAGATCAAAATGAAAGATTCACTACAAAACATGTCACACAAGCAACATATCTCTTGTCAAAAGATGATAATGGTTGATTGATTAAGATGGTAGGAATGATTGATTCCATAAGGCATGATGATGATAAGTACTTAGGATCACTAATTTCCTCTAAGTACGATAATATTGATGATGTTGGAATCTTTGCCTCAATCCTTACTGACATGAAACTCCTTGAAAGCAAAATCGGTGTGACATCATGGATGTCTGGCCGACTAACTATTCTGAAGCTTTTGAAATGCTCATATCACTGTGACAGGGTTGTTGTCTTGCCGATAGGTCTATCGCTGTGACCTTGTGTGATCGCTGTGACCTTTTGGTGAATGGAGACCATTGGGCGACAGTGTGATCTTATCGAGTGTCGGGGAGAAGTCCCAATGAAGGTGAAAGTCTCACCAACATCTGGTCATCGGGGAAACACATGGCTCTCGGGATGAAGTCCTGGCGAATGGAATGTCTCGTCGACTGATGGATACTTCAGGGTAACACGAGGGTCATGTGGAGAAGTCTCAACAAAATAGGAATGTCTCGCCGATGGTGGTTGATTTCGTTATGACTTCTTTGCTCGATGAAAGGTCTTAGCGAAATGCATAAGTCTTGCTGACTCGATAAGACTTGGAGGCGCTCGGAGAAAGGTCATGGCGAAAGACATGAGTCTTGCCGACAGTATGTGACATTTGGGGTGACATGGGATGTTCGCTATGACATCTCGGTGAAAACAGTAGACCATTCGGTGGAAGCATTGTCTGTAGGTATGACGTCTCATCGAAGAGCGATAGTCATGTCGAATGGCTCACGCCGGCATGACTTGAAGATTTCGATATGAGGTCTTGGCGAGATCGGTATGTCTTGCCGATGGTTTCTCTGAGTTTGATATGACTTGTGACATTCAATATGAGTCTCGATGATAAGGGAAACTCTTGCCGATAGGAATGAAATGGACATCAATGGATTCAGTATGACATGTGACACTCGCTATGTTGTCCTGCCAACTGTTGAGACTTATGCCAATACTGTTATGAATACTTTGTGGCATCGGGGAGACAGTATTAGTGTCTCACCAATATGCCAACAAAGTTTGAATGCATTTGACCATTTGACCATCCTATGTGGCATCTTGTGGACCAATCAGAGGAAGCAAAACTTGAATGATTGGTTGTTGGTTTTTTGCAACAGTGCTATGCTGGAGTTGAACTGCATGCAAGGAAAAATCAATTGCTAGAAAGGAAACTATCTATGATTGGCAATGGCGGATAAGGATGCACAAAAGACAAAATCAGAATGTGATAGAATAAAAGCAGATCGATTCTGATTTGTGTATTATAGTGAGTTCAATTGATATTGATGTGAGTATGGTCTGTAACTGGTGAATAGTGAGTAAAGCTATTGTGACTAACACCAGAGAGTTCTCTTTCTGATTGTATGTAATTTTTTATTACTGAAATACAAAGAGATTCAACTTGGTGTGGTAGGTTTTTTCCCGATAGGGTTTTCCCACGTAAATCTGTTGTTCAGTTGTCTTTGTGTATTTGTTCAGTTTCTGTTAATCTTTCATGTGTGTCTTAATTGGTTTGTAATTTGAAAATTAAAAGCCCTGCATTACATTCTTCCCTGTGGATCTGACGTTAGGAAAGATTTTCTGCACCTCTGCTTTCTTACAAGTGGTATCAGAGCCTGGCTAGTGTTGTTATCCTTGTGAGTGGGTTGGGTTTTTTGTGTCAATTCTTTTTCAGTGGGAGTCTGGTAGAGGTCTGTTAAGTTAATTACAGATTAAGATGGCAAGCACATCCAGAAAGATGGAAATAGAGAAGTTCAATGGTAGCAATTTTGAGTTATGGAAACTCAAAATGGAAGATCTGTTAGTGGACCGAGATCTTTGGATTGTTGTGTCTGAAACGAAACCTTAGGCCATGAAGCAGGAAGATTGGGATCTGGAAGATAGAAAATCAAAAGGGCTGATAAGGCTATGTTTAGCTAACTCTGTTCTTCTGAATGTGCATGAAGAAAAGACTGCAACCTCTTTGTGGACAAGACTAGGTGCTATTTATCAGGGCAAGTCCTTGGTGAACAAGTTGTTCTTGAGGAAGAAGCTGTACAACTTGAAGATGCAGGATGGAGTTGGTGTTGTTGATCACTTGAATGCTTTCAACATGTTGATTGCTCAGTTAGCATCTATTGGTGTGAAGATAGAAGAAGAAGATCGCTGCATACTACTGTTATGTTCTTTGCCTGATTCGTGGGATCATCTGGTGATGGCTATTGGGAGTACAACATCCACATTCAAGATGCAAGATGTTGTTGCTTCTTTGCTATCAAAAGAAATGAGAAGAAAATATTCTGAGATGGAAAAGGAGGCTCTTGCTGTCAGAGGTAGACCAAAGGAGAAAGGCAAGAAGAAGGACAAGAAATCCAAATCGAAATCAGAAGGGAGATCAAAGTCTCCTGGCAAGAAGTCCAAGGTGAAATGCTGGAATTGTGGGCAACCTGATCATGTTCGAAAGGACTGCAAGGAGGAGAAAAAGAAGAAGAACTCTTTTGGCAATGATTCTTCTCAAAGTGATGCAAATGTCTTCATTGCAGCTTTGGCTACACGGGCATTAGATGATGTCTGGTTGATTGATTCTGGAGCATCTTTCCACATGACATCTCTTAGAGACTAGTTCACGAAGTATGAAGCATACAATGGTGGAAAGGTGTACTTAGCAAGTGATTCATCTTTGGAAATTATTGGCCATGGAATAGTCAGAATTCAATTCCTTGATGGAAGAGTGAAGGGAATCAATGATGTGATGCATATACCAGGTCTGGATCGAAACCTACTTTCTGTAAGTAAGCTAAATGATATTGGAGTGCAGGTCACATTCTCTGGAAATGGCTGCAAGATGACTAGAGGCTCTATGGTGTTGGCTAGGGGTTCTCGAATTGGTACCTTGTACAAGCTGGATGCACATGTTGTTCATTGCAATAGTGTCTCTGCAAAATCACTGAAGGCTACTCATGAAGAAAAGAAGGAAAATGTTCCTGATGGTGTAAACTCCATGGAGGTTAAACTTCTAGCAGAAAAGACTATGTTCTGGCATCATAGGCTAGGCCACATTGGTGAGAAAGGTTTAAAAACCTTGAAAAATAAAAGCTTGGTAGAAGGGCTTGAAGATTGTAACCTTGAATTTGAATTTTGTGAACATTGTATATATGGAAAGTATACCGTGTTTCATTTTATTCTAGTCCTCCAAATCTTCTAGTTTGCTTGATTATATTCATTCTGATGTGTTTGGTCCGATAAATGTTCCTTCTTTGTCTAAATCAAGATACTATGTGTCGTTTATTGATGACTATTCAAGAAGAAAATTTGTATATTTTTTGAAAAGAAATTAGAAGTGCTCGGTCGATTTAAGGATTTAAAAACCTTGTAAAAAATTAGACTGGTAGAAAAATAAAATGTTTAAGGACTGACAATGGCGGTGAGTTTTGTTTAGAAGAATTCAAAAGGTACTGTAAGGATCATGAGATTAAAAGACATAAGACACCTTACACTCCAACAAAATGGAGTTGTTGAAAGGTTCAACATGCGGTAATGGAAAGAGCGAAGTATCTTGAGCAGTGCTGGCTTGGACGAGAAGTTTTGGCTGAAGTAGTCTCTACAACATGTTACTTGGTAAATCGTTCTCCTAACTCTGCTCTTGTTGAGAAGACACCTTTGGAAGCATGGTCTAGAAAGAAGCCCTCTCTGAGACATATTCGTGTCTTTGGCTGTGAGGCATATGCATATGTGCCATTTGAGAAAAGATCTAAGTTGGAAAACAAAGCTGTAAAGTGTATTTTTATTGGCTATAGTGCTGGAATAAAAGGATACAAGCTTTGGAATCCTGAGACTGAGAAGGTTTTGTACAGCAGAAGCGTTATTGTTCATGAGCTAAAGCCTTCTACATCAATCTGCAGTCAGAGAAGAAATCAGAAAATGAAAAGGATGTAGCAGCAATTCCTCCGACACCAGATAAAGAGGAATTGAAAAATCAAAATGTACCTGATACTGAGGAGAGCTCAAGTAGTTCTGAAAGTTCTGATGAAGATGAAGAACCACCTCAGCCTCAGCCTGTGAGGAGGTCAACTCGTGAAAGAAAGCAACCTGAAAGGTATGGGTTTTCTTTAATTGAGTCTACTTGTGCCTATGCTTTAATTTCTAGCACTGATGAACCTAGGACTGTGAAAGAGGCATTTAAAATGTCTGATGTAAACTCTTGGTTGGAAGCCATGAATGAAGAAATGGCATCATTAGACAAGAATGATACCTGGAGTTTGGTACCATTACCTAAAAGGCAGAAAAGTTGTGGGCTGCAAATGGGTGTTTAAAAAGAAAATAGGTATGGACGGTGGTGTGGAGAGATATAAAGCAAGGTGGTTGCGAAAAGGTTATTCCCAGTAGAGGGAATTGATTATGAAATCTTTTCTCCTGTAGCTAAGTTACATCTATTAGATTTCTTTTGTCACTTGCAGCGCATATGACTTAGAAATTGAGCACATGGATGTGAAGATAGTATTTCTTCATGGTGATCTTGAAGAAGAAATTTATATGTCCCAGCCGGAGCACTGTGGAAAAAGGTAAAGAAAGACTGGTTTTGCAAGTTAAAAGAAATCTACGTATGGTTTAAAAGCAGTCCCCTAGAATGTGGTACCAAAAGTTTGGAAACATTTGTTTTGTCATTGCGACTTGTAAGATCAAAATGTGATCCTTTGTGTGTATTGCAAAGCTGAAAGTGATCAAGTCCTTATTATTGCACTCTATGTTGATGATATGTTGTTCATAAGCAATAGTAAGCTAATGATTTCTGATCTTAAGTCTAGTTGTCTGCAAAGTTTGAAATGAAAGATCTTGGTGCAATAGGGTATATTCTAGGAATGGAAATAACCAGGGACAGGAAGAATAGAAAGCTTTGGCTCAGTCAGAGTAAGTATGTCAAGACTATTATGGAGAGATTTTGTATGACTGATTGCAAATAGCTAGTTGTTCCAGTTATGCAGGGAACAAGCTATCTGTTGAGGATTGTCCAAAATCTCCTTCGAGATGGAGGACATGACCGGTGTGCCTTATGCAAGTCAGTTGGCAGTCTCATGTATGCAATGGTCTATACAAGGCCAGACATTACCCAAGTAGTGGGAGTTTTTAGCAAATTTTTGGCTAATCCTAGAAGGACACATTGGGATGCTGTGAAGAGAGTGTTTAGGTATTTGAAGGGCACTTTAGACTATGCTTTGTGTTACCATGGAAACTTGGTTGAATCACAGAGGACTCTCAGTATTCGAGGTTATGTGGACTCTGATTGGGCAAGGGACATTGACAGCAGAAGATCCACCAATGGATATATTTTCATGATGAATGGTGGTGCAGTAATTTGGATGAGCAAGCAGCAAGTTGTAGTCGCTTTTTCCACAACAGAGGAAGAATACATGGCAGCAACACATGCCTGTAAAGAAGCAATCTGGTTAAAACGTTTGTGTTCTAACATTGGTTTTGATGCAGGAAAAATTACTATTTACTGTGACAGTCAAAGTGCCATATGTTTGGCAAAGAATCCTACTTTCCATGCCAGGACGAAATATATAGATGTACAGTATCACTTTGTACAAGATATGGTGGAGGATGGGAAGGTCTCTTTGGAGAAAGTGGATACTCTAGAGAATGTTGCAGATGCATTGACGAAGCTTGTGAGCACAGACAAGTTCAGGTGGTGTGCCAGTTCGATGGGCCTCTTGGCCCATGAATTTCAGTAGTTGTATTATGCTCTGGAGGTGTCAGTAAGATCTTTGTCAAGTGGGAGCTTGTTGGGATTTGTGCCTCAATCCTTACTAACATGAAACTACTTGAAAGAAAAATCAGTGTGACATCATGGATGTCTGGCCAACTAACTGTTTTGAAGCTTTTGAAATGCTCATATCGTTGTGACAGGGTTGTTGTCTTGCCGATAGGTCTATCGTTGTGACCTTGTGTGATCATTGTGACCTTTTGGCGAATGGAGACCGTTGGGTGATAGTGTGATCTTATTGGGTGTTGGGGAGAAGTCCCAGCGAAGGTGAAAGTCTCACCGACAGCATCTGGTCATCGGGGAAACACATGGCTCTCGGGATGAAGTCCTGGCAAATGGAATGTCTCACTGACTGATGGATACTATGGGGTAACACGAGGGTCGCGAGGAGAAGTCTCAATGAAATAGGAATGTCTCACCAATGATGGTTGATTCCATTATGACTTCTTTGCTCGGTGAAAGGTCTTAGCGAAATGCATAAGTCTTGCTGACTCGGTAAGACTTGGAGGCACTCGGAGAAAGGTCACGGTGAAAGACATGATTCTTCCGACAGTATGTGACATTCAGGGTGACATGGGATGTTCGCTATGACATCTCAGCGAAAACGGTAGACCATTCGGTAGAAGCGTTGTCTGTCGGTATGACGTCTCACCGAAGAGCGATAGTCATGCCGAATGGCTCATGCCGACATGACTTGAAGATTTCAATATGAGGTCTTGGCGAGATTGGTGTGTCTTGCCGATGGTTTCTCTGAGTTCGATATGAGTCTTGCCGATAAGGGAAACTCTTTCCGATAGGAACAAAATGGACATTGATGGATTCGGTATGACATGTGACACTCGCTATGTTGTCCTACCGACTGTTGAGACTTATGTCGATACCCTTATGAATACTTTGTGGCATCGAGGAGACACTATTAGTGTCTCACCGATATGCCAACAAAGTTTGAACGCCTTTGAACGTTTGACCATCCTATGTGGCATCTCGTGGACCAATCAGAGGAAGCAAAACTCGAATGATTGGCTGTTGGTTTTTTGCAATAGTGCTATGCTAGAGCTGAACTACATGCAAGGAAAAATCAATTGCTAGAAAGGAAACTGTCTATGATTGGCAATGGCGGATAAGGATGCACAAAAGACAAAATCAGAATGTGATAGAATAAAAGAAGATCGATTTTGATTTGTGTATTATAGTGAGTTCAATCGATATTGATGTGAGCATGGTCTGTAACTGGTGAACAGTGAGTAAAGCTATTGTGACTAACACCAGAGAGTTGTCTTTCTGATTGTATGTAATTTGTTATTACTGAAATATAAAGAGATTCAGCTTGGTGTGGTGGGTTTTTTCCCGATAGGGTTTTCCCACGTAAATCTGTTGTTCAGTTGTCTTTGTGTATTTGTTTTGTTTCTGTTAATCTTTCATGCGTGTCTTAATTGGTTTGTAATTTGAAAATTAAAAGCCCTGCATTACATTCTTCCCTGTGGATTTGACGTTAGGAAAGTGTTTTCGTACCTCTACTTTCCTTACAGATGATTGTTGATGATTGATTGACAAAAGATATGAAGATTGCATAATGTTTTACAACTAGGCTCGAATATGATTTGCATGATAAGATTCAAGGTTGCAAAGGGACATGGTGAGATGGATTTTGATAAGCTAGGAGATATGGAATGGAAGAAATCATGGATAAAAATAATGAATGGGATGATCAAGATCAACTAGATAAGATACAGACACAAGGCCCAAGTATTTTTCCCCTATTCCTTATCAAGACCAAGGAAAGGAAGAAATGATGTATTTAGTAAGAATGATGGAATATGGATAAGATGAAAGATATGGTATGGAAGATATGGATAAAGTGTATAGGATAAGATATATGATTTTCAAGAAGATCCTTAACCTTTTCAAGATCAAAGGTGGAAATGTAAGGAATGAGCATAGAAAAGATAATGACCATGAATGATAAGATGGATGAAACTTGTCCCTAAATGTAGAGTGCAAGAGGAATATGGAAGATAGGATATGGATGATAGGGAGATGGAGGAAGGACTTAAGCATCAAGTTTCACAACCAAATATCCCTCTAATAAACCATGGCAATGGGAATTAGACTCCTAAATGTTGGTAGATTAATGATATGATGGAAGAATCTAAGGACTTATGCAAAGTTTTGGATTAAAGGAGAATGGTGGGGATGAATGTTGGATAATGGATAGGAGATTGGAAGTCCTATTGATGGATAGATGGAAAGGATGGAAAGATCAACATTGGCACACACCTTGAAGGGTGGTGGAGTGATGGAGGAAAATGGATTTGGTAGGTTATTAGATGGAAAATTGGAGGAAGCTTTTGGATTAGCAAATTTGGATGCCAATTTAGATTTTATTTCTTTTATGAGACTTTTAGGAATCCACATGACTTTTGACTTTGATTTTTGCTTTGTAGGCCTTTTTGGCCTTTGACATTTTTCATTTTCATTTATGGACCTTTGTGGTCTTTGAAAATTGCCTTTTTACTTTGATGGGCCTTTGTGACCTTTTGAAATTTTGTTTTGATTTTGGATCAAATTTTATTTTATTTTTGCATGTCTCTTTGAGGAGACATGTTGATCCTTTGATACATGTGGATTTTGATATAGAAGCTTTTAATATTTGGCACCCAAATTGCTTCCAAGAGCAATGGGAGGGGTAGATTGAGATGAATGATATGGAGGTATTATGGATGAGTTTATGTGGGTAGAATTTTGAAAGGGCATCAAGGATGTGTGCCTTTGTTGTTCTTGAGAAATAGGATATGGACCTAGGATAGAGGGAAGGTTTGATGGACTAGGATGAGGACCTAGGATAGACGGAAGGTTTGATGAACTAGAATGAGGACCTAGGATAGATGGAAGGTTTGATGAAGTAGGACACTTAGGCATATAATCAAAACCATGGTGATATGGGTTTCTTTGAACAAAAAGGGGTTCTAAGATACCTTGTTCATGAAGGACTAATCCTTTTCCGTTGTAATTCATACTTTGACACATTCGTTTACCAATGGGATATGTATTGTTTGTGAAACAATATGTGAGTCCATTTTGGGGAGGATATGATATGGATAAGAGGATAAGTGTTGGATGTAAACGAGAATGGATAAAGGTGGAGGATCCTAATCTATAGGTGTGGGGTTCATAGATAGCTTGAATAGGTGTGATAGGCTCTTGACATGGGGATGATGGGGTGTTTTTATCTTGACTTGGAAAAGGATTATGAAGTGGTATGAAAGGCATATCTTGATCAGGAGAAGGATAAACATCTTCATGGGATGAAAGGGTATCCTTAAATGGAAGCATATCTTGATCTTGATGAGGAAGGGAATCATGAGATTTTGTAGAAAGCATGTCTTGATCATCAAATGGTAAGACATCATTAGATAGGATGGAAGAACTATCATTCTCTTGTGATGCAATAGAATCATGAGATGGTATGGATTGATTAGATGATGTGGAAGCAGAACTTGGAAGGATACTTATCTCTTGAGATGGAAGGGAATTATTTTGGATGAAAAGTGAAAGGAGGGGATCATCATAAGATTCTTGAGAAATGGGATCTTGATCAAAGATTGGAAGAATTTGTGGAATTTTGATATCATTGGATGGAGTGGAAAGAATATTTTGATCTTGATGTGTAGGGGACTCTATGCTAGCATGCTTTGGATTGAGAGATTGACATGAATCATTGTATGTTGAAGATATGATAGAAGAGGATGATTGGATGGAATTTTTAACTTGAGTGAAAGAATCTTGAGGTTTATTTTGGCTTATGGTGGATGGAGATAAATGCATGACATGATAGGATTGCTCAATATCATTTGTGTTTGAGGACTTAGATTTGGGTGTATTGAACTTTTACAAAAATTCAAAGACATTGAACTTGGATGATGTAGTTTTTGGTGAAGAAGGTCTCATGTTCATTGTTTGGTTTCTTTTTGTGGTTTTTCTTTGTATGTATTGGAGTTGTTGTTGCAAGTTTTGCATTTGATGTGTTAGGGAAACCACCTGATTTGTGTTTTGTGGTTCAGTTTCAGTTCTTACAGGTGCTTCTTTTAATCAATTGATATTAAAGTCTTTTGGAAGTTTTGCACCTAGCTTAGCTAGTATCAAAAGGTATTTTTCCATATATTTAGGGAATTTAGGATCTTGTTGTGCCATTTGGATATCCTCTTGGGTTATTTCATTAGCATCATTTTGGTGGAATCTATGAAAGGGATTTTCTTCTCTATCACCCATGTTGCAAAGTGGATTCTCTCTTTCATCTTCTTCTCTTTGTTTTCAGGATCTTGTGACAACAGGCATATGCTTGAATCAAATTTTTACTAAACTTAGATCACAAATGTGAGTGCAATTTGTTGGATAATTGATGCCTTAGCCAAATAGAATGATGGATCCTACCGATATGACTAAGGAATTTCTAATTTTCAGATTTTGATTCCCTGGATGAAGGATGATAGATCCTGTTATGGGAGTTAAATTGAAAATTAGAAATTGATTTGAAATTGATGCATTTTAAGATGTTTTGATCTTAATTTGAAAAATGATACTTTTTGCAAAAAAGCCTAATGTTTCCAATTTTTTCTCTATTGTAACAATTGATTTGGGTAGTGGGAATATTGTATTGTTGGTTGTGAGATGAAAGAATGACGAATGGGTTGACTATGATTATGCCTTTGGGAAAGAGATCTTTTTTGGAAATAAGCTTGTGAATATAAAGGCTCTAAAGCAAAATCATCAGTATATCCTCTAGCAAAGTCATGATATCTATGGATGAAAGTTCGATGTTCAAGCAATATTTTCCTACTTTGATATAAGAAGTATCTCCTTTCCAAAATTTTCTTGTAGCTAAGTTGCTTCTTTGGTTTCTTGATTTTTTTTGCAAGGGATTTCTTGACAAATTTTGTTGATTTCCAATCCCTTAACATAAATGTCACAGGTTGATTTGTCAAACTCTTTGTGTTTTTTTTGGATGATCTTATCTAAATTAATGTTTTGAAAACACAATAAGCATTTGTAAAACAGTTGTTTTTAAGTCCTATAATCTAAACAATAAGTGTATGTTCAAGAATCAAACATGACCCTTTTTTATTTCCATTGGTATTTGACAAGAATACACTTCAAGCAGACTCACTCTTAAGCTCAAAAGGTCATCATAATAAACACAACCCACATCTTAAAATTGTGTTGAATCACACAATCATGTCACCCCCTAGAGGGCAGCCATGTTTTTTTCTTTTCCAGGTGTGTACTTAAAGTTAGATTTCTCGATCCCTTGAGCAAATGATCCTTGGCAATTATATGGTGAGCATCTTGGGGGAAAATTCTTCCCTACCCTTGCACCATGAGTATTATAATGTTTGGATACTAACACAGTTGGATTCTACACTAAGGTTCATAGATAGGGTATCCATTCAGAGCGGAAAATAATAAACTCCCTCAGGAGACCTCCTAATCTTTAGAACAAAGGATTTGGGGATGGTTATCTTGCATAATACCGTCAAGTGGATTTTCATCAACAACTCGCTTTTGATTATAGTGGGTTGGAATCCTTGGCTTTAGGTGTTCCCACTTAGGTCGTTCCTCTTGGGTGAGTACATTTTCCCACAAGAGTAGGCCTGCTAAAGGTTTTAACAAAGCATAAAGTGCATGAAATTAAAAGATGAGTATGAAATTTTGATCACCCATTTAAGGGGAGAGCATAGGCCTATCACCATCCAATCATAGCAAACAATGTTCAGTTTTAAAGCCCAAATGATGATTTACTATTCTACGTGAAGATATTGCTTCACAAAAGACATGTTCATTTTAACCGAGATAGCAATGTATGATTACTACCCTAGGATTGGTTCATTTTAATCTAAATCTAAAAACTAGTGAGTTTCTAACGTTATTTTTAACCAACTTTGACAAAGCTTATGTAGATGGTTAATTTTAAGCCCAAAGTAATGCTAGTTGGTCTTAAAGCATGAATGAAAAATAACATATGATGGGTTATTTTCCCATGAGTGTGTGAAAACACTATTACAATGGATATCAAATGATTTTTCTTTCACTTCAATGCTCCATGTTCCTCTTAAAACTTGCAATAAATGCTCAAAATGTTAGATGAGATCAATAAATAAGAAGATATAAGGGTTAGATGAATGATTAAGCATAAAAACCTTAAAACTTAGACCAAGTTACAATGTGATTTGAATTTAAATGTAAAATTGAAAATTTTGACTCTAAAAAAATAGATAAATACCTTAAACATTACATAGCTTATGAAATTCTACCCCATTTAAAAAAAGAAACTTCAAAAAAGACCTCTGTATGATTGAGATATGGCCATTTTAAGTTTGACTATAAAACTACTAAAATAGAGATATGTGCGCTAAAACAGAGATCCAATGCGCTAAAATAGAGATCCAATGCGCTAAAAGACTACTGTATGTGCTACAAAAATCAATGGATGCACTAAAACAGTGCTTGGATGTGCTAAAAAAGTGCTAAAGATTGTTGTATGCACTACAAAAATCAATGGATGTGCTAAAACAAGTGTCAAATGCGCAAAAAGAATCCTTGGATGCACCGAAAGAAGCTTTGGATGCGCCAAAACAGTGCTTGGATGCGCTAAAAGATCTTCTGGATGCTCCGTAATAGTGATTGGATGTGCTCAAAGACTTGTCGTATGAGCCGTAAAAAATCTCGCTCGCACTAAAACAAAACACATTAGAAACTTGCGAGCACACTTTTCAGAAAAAAAAAAAAAAAAAAGATGTTAAAAATGGGGTTTTTGGGCCCCACGGTGGGTGCCAAAATGTAAGTGTGGAATAAGTAATGAGTAAAATAACAAACAACACTTCTTAATAAGACATTTTATCAAGAGAATCAACAATAATTAATCTAATTAACACAGGAAAACTCTCGAAAGTGTCATATTGCTCTCTATCTCCAAATATTTATTAAGTCATCAGGCTCTCAAATTTTGTAAGCATTGTGACTGTTAAAATTCCAATCTAGAGAATGAGATGTTGCTAAATTCAATAATCTAATCCTATATGATGATATCTAAATGATATGATGAAACTACTGTAATCTAAATTGACATGAAACTTGATAAAAGAAGCTAAAGTGAACTATGATGCAACCATGATATTGATTCTAAAATGCTTATGATTGCTATTGTTGAATGATAATGCTATTGCTAAGATGCTTGATTGCTCAATTGGTGTTTCTGCAGAGTAAGTTTGCAAAAAGTTGGGATCCATTTCCTATTGACAGAGGCTGTATTTATAGATTCATGACAACACATTTGTGAAGGGGAAACACAACAAAGGTTTGGATTTGATCTTGAGGATTGAATGGTGAAGGATGCAGAAGCTTGAGAAGATTACAGGGATTGTTCCTCCCCACAAAAACATTTGGCCAGATGATGGGAATAATTATTGGAAGAAGATGTTCACCTGCAAATTTGTCTCAAATTGGTCTCCAAATTTTCCTGTGAAGGTTGAGATGAATTAAATTAGACATAACATATCTAATTTAGTAAGTGAGATATTATGAGATGTAGAAATATGTGCATAAATTTGAATATTTGGATTTGTTTCAAATTTAGGAAGAAATAACAATTATTAAAATAAACAAATGTTTTTGATATTGTTTATTTAATAAATCATAGATAATGATAATTAAATAAAAACTATTGAAGTTTTGATTATTTAATTAAGAGAGAATAATCAAAAGAATATAAATGTGAACTTTATAAATAAATATTTATATTTATTCAATAGTAGATGAATTTAAGGTTAATTAATCAAATAAATCGTATTTAATTAATTAGATTATCTAGACCATTTTTAGGTGTATACAGGTACTAATTTTTCACTTTATTAAATATTTCTCAATATTAAATTATTATCCCATGCCTCTCACACATTAAATAATAATCCAAAGTTACAATACAACATACAAGTGGTCCCCAAATAATTACTTGCACACCTCCTAAGTGCATCACAACTAAATAATTATTTAATTACAACATCATAATATAAAATTTTATGCAATGGTGTACAACACCATATCCCAACAAGTTGTAGCAACAAGATCACTATCACACACATATAAAAATTTATCATTCACATTTTATTGTAAACCTCAAGTGGTTTCCCATAGTAAGATGGAAGCATGCAAAGAGGGGGAATGTTATAAGCTTTAGGACCAACTCTATATTCTCCTACACCATATGGTGTGAAATATAAATGTCTCTAATAATCATTATATAAAACATTATCACTATAAATAAGGTCATGTTTTATGGCATTTTTATAAAGAATATGATTTTGTGTGATTATATCCTTGTAAGATATGTTACATTAAAAAATGAAAGGTTGAGAATTAAGTAAGATCATGTATCAATTATCATTATGCCAAAATTTTATGCATCATTATGATGTAGAAGTTATAGTGCTCATAACATATAATCATGGACTACTTAGTAGCAGATGATAAGATAATTGACCTCACATCACATGGAACAATGTGTCAAAATTAAGTGGTTCAACTATAATAGGTAAAGTAATAGTACCCTAAAAATTATACCTACATTATGAAAGCCTTCATTGTTGAGATCAATTTTTTACATATTTTCCAAGTCCAAATTTAGCTCTTGTAAACAATCCTTACTACAAATGTTTAATCTAGACAAATTGTCAACTAAAAAGAATTTTACATTTATTACACCATATCTCACCATAATGTATAAAGTTAATATCTCATTAATAATAGATTTAAGTGAGAGAGTTCAACATCATTTTATGATGTATCACGATGTTCCTTGTTTCAAATAGATTCAATCAATTAATTCACATGTTATGGAGGGGTGTTAGAATTCAATTTTTTTCTAAAGCTTTTTATATGACCTTATACAATGTGAAGTGCATACTAGATCCCAAAGATATATCTTAACTTATGTATTCTTGAGATGATAAATGATATCATATTCCTTTATAGGCTTGTTTGTGAATGTAGTCTTAGGAAGAACATTAGGTACATTAGATTGAAAAACAAGTTGTTAAGAGTGAACATCTTGACCTCTATCCATCCTTTGATAAGTATTCCCAAGAGTAGTATAATCTTGTGAATTAGCTGCAACATGAACGAAAAGATATATCTAATAGAAGGAATAGTAACATGAAAAGTAAGATAAGGATGTGCATATCCAATATGAATAGTAGGTGAGGAGTGTGGACAAGTATCAAAAGATAAAGAATAATAAATATCCTCTAGGTCCATATTATTCTCAAGAGAGCTAGGTGTAGGAAAATAAACAATAATAAGATATGTAAAATATATGAAAAGAGGTGTAAAATAAATAAGAAAACAATACATTGCAATACCCTACCATTCAAATGGACTCCTTAATCAATAAGACAAATCATTATCCAAATATTAGTAATTAGCAAGAAAATGAGGTAACATGTAAAGAAGCATTTGTAGTTCCATCATAATCATCATGTAAAAGCTCACTAATAGACATAAGGTCATCATGTAAATGATAAGGAAAATATCATCTACTTGAAAATCAAAAGATCTATCATCATGCATGTTTAATAGAAAAATAGGGTTCACCAAAATGAGTTGATCAAGACGATGAACCTCTAATTTCCACTATAAAATGTGCAATTATGTGCAAGATATGATGCAAATAATAATTGAAAATCAGTCCTAACTATTATAGCAACTATGAGGGAAGTTTTGAGAGGCTAGAATGATGTGTACCTTGCTACAAGAAGGCTATTTTTAGGTCACAAAGGACTCATTCGCCTTTACTGGTGAATGGGTCCCTGTTAGGGTTTCTAAAACTGAGATCTGGGTTATGTTCCTTGATTTCTGCACTCGCAAATCCTCAATGATCAGCTCCTGAAAACCTGAAACAATTTTTGTACCCTTGTTTCTGTGTTCTTGCAATACGAATGACAATTTTGCAACTTGACAACTTTGACAATTTTGCTTCAATTTTTTTCTCCACTTGATCTTGAACCTATAAACTTGAAAATACACATTCAAGAGAAGAAAAACTTGTTGATTGTTAGTGAATATGGGTTATCCTCGGTCAAACCCCTTTTAGGTAATTAAACCAAATGATTAAATAATGAAATTGAAGCATGAAACACGAAACAATGAAATGTGGATACCTTGGAAGTTGTCTTGGAATGTAAATTTGCAAACTAACATGAAGTGGCCATGAAGAATGTAGATCTTGATCTCAAATTAGATGTGAAACAATGCTTGCAAGTAGATCCTCAATGCTACATCAACAATCTTAGCTCAACAACATCCTTGAATACACTATGCCTTTGACATGATGAAATGATCTTGAATTGCTGCAATAAACTCTTGATAATCTGCGTTTGAATGCCCTTGAAATGCTCTTTAAGTGCTCTATAATGCTCCTGTAAAGTACTAAGATGCTCTCTTGAAAATCTTAGATCACTTAGATGAAACTATGTGAATCGACCTTATATTTATACTAAATCTAAGAATTAACCCCGAAATTCAAATAATCCAAGCCGACGTCAGATCTAGAATTGAAATTCATTAAAATCTTGCCACAATTAAATTCATAAACGGGTGTCCTATGTGAGGAGGACCCACTTGCCACTAAAGGCGAATGGGTCCTAACATAAATTTCTAGGACCATGCTTGGTGTGAAATGACATAAAAAACCCACCTCAAAAATGCAAAGAAAAGGGTGTCCTATGTGGAGAGGACCCATTTGCCACTAAAGGTGAATGGGTCCTAGCACCATTTTCTAGGACTTCAATTTTGCTAATGTAAATGTTATGCAATATCATTATTGGGTGTTGGGATAGATCCTTCGAAAGGTGTAATTAAGAGGGCTTGAATTTGAATTAAAGGGTCAATTAAGCTCAATTAACCACAATTAATTAATAAAACCCTAGATAAGTGTGAAAGTGTAATACAACACTTTACAACACCCCACATAAGGTACAATTTAAGTCCATCTTGTTTAAAAGGGCCCTAGATTCAATGTGAATGTGTACAACACATTACAACACTGAATTAAGGCATTATTAGGTTAATTTTATATCAATTATTCCCAAATTAAGTGTGAAAAGGGTTACCTTTTTCTACACTACATTTTTCCCCCACTTTAGTGAGAGTTTTCCTCCATGACAAACTCACACTAAAGTAGACACTCAAGACACTTAAGTATGCAGCAATAACAAAGGTACATAGTCATACTCTATCAAAGGACAATAAAAACAAAGAAAAACAAAGGATCAAACACAACCGTTCTAGCACATTGTGGAATGGGGTTGTTTGTTTGTAACATGCACGTTGCTCACTCTAGGGTAGTGGAACCTTGGTCTGTCCACTAGGTGAGTTATCCCAATCATGTGTTCTCACTCTGGGGTAGTGGAACCTCAGTTTGTCCACTAGGTGAGTTATCCCAACATGTGTGCTCACTCTGGGGTAGTGGAACCTCAGTCTGTCCACTAGGTGAGTTATCCCAATCATGCGTGCTCACTCTGGAGTAGTGGAACCTCAATCTGTACAAATAAATGATGAAATATGTACAAAAATAAAATAAAATCTTTACATAAATTGTCTAGGCTAATTAAATAAATGCATTTAACAATGATTAACCTAGATAATAGAGTTGTAATAGACAATAGAACCAAAATAAATGTGATAATTAAATAAGAGGATATGTGTGCTTAGCTCTAAGGTTGATTGTGAATAAATATTGTTGATGTTGCTTTAGATTGATTAGTCATTAAGAAAATTAACTACTTCAATGTGATGAATAAAATTTTAAACTAGCACAAAAAGTCATGGAACAACAACACACTCTACATGATTAATCCCAATTGTTAAAAAATTACTTGACTCATGCACTCGACTTATGACACAAGGGATTGATTTGACAAAAGTTGATCTTCTAGAATCTTTATGTCTTCACCTTGTGGATATTTGAGAAGTCAATGTGGCATTTAAAGACACCACTACGGAGCTTGTTAATTCAATAGATAAAAATGTTCTCCTAGGTCAAATCCCTTGGCGAACCAAATAGCAATAATGAAAAATATTGAAGACAACATTCATAGACATGTAGATGGTCTATACAATGACACACTTTCAATTCATTTATTGCCCTTTAGAATTGAAACGTGCCAAAATAATTCTCTTTACGAAATTAAGTGCACTATAAATATCTTTAAAGACAATAACACGATAACATATCGCATGAACTATAGCCTAGATCAACTCACAACAATTAGCAAAAAAAGGATACAAAAATCAGATTTAAATATCATGACTCGAGTTCAAGATCATTTTCATACTCCAAATAATTGATCTATATAAATCCTATCGAATTTCAGTTAATTGGAGCGTAAGGCAGTGACAGGTTGAGTCTCCAGCAGCAGACATAACTGGATTAAGAAAGAAAATTAAGAAGAACCAGAGCAGAATATTTTATAAACCTCCGGCATACCGACAACTGTCAGCCTTGTCTACCTTACCCGCCAACCAACGGTTACTCCTCTGCCGGTCAGCCATTGTTCCTTCCTTTCCGTATTGGGGAAATTTGGGACTTTGTTACGGCCCAATGACCGAGGGCCCGTGCGCGCCCTGCCATTGGGCAGAGGAATTGACAACGGATAACTTCAAAAAACCAGAGATCCCATGACGATCATATATATATACACATAAAATTTTAGGACTGTAAAAATGAAATGGAAATGAATTCTTTTATAGCAATGATAAAATATGGAGTGTTCTGTTTTTGGGTTCTGATGGTTTATAATATATGGGACAATCTTCAATTTCATGGAAGAGGAACCTAATCGTCGTTTTTGGGTATGAATGGCTTATAGGATATGGGACAACCTTTTACTCCATGCAAGAGGAACGCAATTGTCATTTTTTGGGTACAGATGGCTTATAGCATATGGGACAACCTCCTACTCCATGCAAGAGGGACCTAATTGTTAACTATGTTACAAATATAAGGTGCACATACCATATGCTTTGTAGTATTTGAATGTGCGACCTCTCTTTCAAGAGTACAAGTTCTTCATCATTAGGCCAATTTAGGCATACTTTATATGAGTTTTGTAAATAGGGTGGTAAGTTAAGTGGCCTTGATTTTGGTGAAAATTTTAGTGAGAGCATTTGTGTTGAAATAGAATGGGTGATGTCACAAGAAGATTCAAAGCTTCACCTTGTACACATTTCCTAAAAGTATTGATGCTTTGTCCCATATGAGCACCACCTAGATGCAACGAGTGCTAAGTTGATCATTCATGCTCATGATGATGGTTTATTGTCTTAACTTTTAAAACCTATGTAATTGAATCTTTATAAAACATTACATAAATACAAATAGTTCGATAAATTAACATATCTAAGTGACTTTAAAAATAAAAATAAATACAATAATAATTGTGCACCTTGGTTTTGATAAAGAGGAGATTAAAAAAATTGTGACAAATGATTGATACTTGATTTTGGATTTTGGATTTAGGATGAGCATACTAAGATGATTGAGATATATGAGGATTGGAATTGTGTGTGAGCTAGTGTCTATTCTACTCATATGGATTCAATTTTCATGCTTGCAGATTTGAATGTGACATGTGAAAATGAGTCTTAAGTATGGAAATTAACATATGGATTGTGGACCTCATTTACCTCCAAATAGAGATTTAGTTTAATGTCTAAGCCTACACAAACAAATTAGTGGCATTGACAAATACTTATAAGAACTTGCTAAGCAAGAATTTTTCAATATGGCAAACCCCTACATTTAATTTAACTATTTTTTATAAAAGAGGAGAAAACAACACAAAATGAATGCATTAAGCACTACTCTAAACTAGGGTAATTAGGAAATTGGATCTTATAATTTTATAATTAGAACAAAATGCAAAAGGGTGATGTAAAGGCTTAGTTCAAGAACTAGGTTTTTAAACTAATAAACAAAGAGTCAATGTAAGTAGAATATTTTGATGTAGTTATAGATGAAGGGTCTAATAAAAGCTTATCCAACCATGTGTCCTTATTACAGTCACTCACAACAAATACATAGTGAACCTAAAATATCAACACAATCATATGAAATTAACTAGGACTAATATATTACTGCTCCATGATGGAAATTATCTCTATAGTTTCTTCCCCTTGGGCTTACAATTGAAACAAACCCTAACCTTAGATTGCAATACAAATCAAACACTAAATATGAGTGTAGCTCCAAATGCTACCTATAATGAGCCACCCGAAATAATAATAATAAAAATTATAATCAACTAACATAAAATTTTCATCTTTTTTTTTTAAATTTCTTTTTCAACACATAAATCTATAAACATATAGATTATCATTTCATTATAAAGAAACAAGCATTGCATCATTTAATGAATCACCCTACTACAAGCTTACAAATAAAAGGTTTTAATAAGATACACATTTAGATTAGGACTGTTTTCCTACCAATCCACTAGTATACAATAATTATACATAACTTTGATTTTTTATTACAACTAGGTTAACCATTAGTCATAAATAATCAATAATCTTTTCCAAGTGCAAGCAATATGGTTGTCTTGTTGTAGGAGGGAGAGCATCATCTAAATTATTTACCTCCAACCATAGACTAGGTGGTCCCCCACTCATCTTCTCACTAGAAGTAACTTGACCCTTCAATGAAGGTGTTAGATAGGTTTGTCTATAGTATCTATCCAAATCTAAGAACCAAGTGAAAATATGAAAATGTACACACCCATCACATGCATCTCATCATGAAATATCCAAGATCCCTTCTAGCTAACATGATTCTTGACTAACATGGACCATGTGGTACATTGGGCTAATGATGTATATAGTTATAACATAACTTTGGTCGAAGCATTCAATTATCAATCACATAAATATGAGTCATTTTATCATAGAAGTAATATCTCTTATTTGAGTCTTTTTTATGCCTAATTAATTGGTAAGATAAGTATAGACTAAAATATAAATTGTATGTATGTATGTACACACACATAAGCACATTACCAAACAATCAACATAGATAGTAGAGGAGTGATAGATAATAGACCAAGAGAAATGTGATAATTAAATAAAATGATAAATGTGTGTAACTCTAAGAGTAATGGCAAATAAATGATGTTGGTGTTGTTTTAGAATGATTAGTCACAAAGAAAACTAATTGCCTCAATGTGATGAACAACCCAAAGTTTGAACTAGCACAAAAAACTATGTAACAATGATGCCCTACATGACCAATCCCAATTGTTACAAACCTAATTTGACTCATGCACTTGATTTAGGACACTAGGAAATAATTTGATAGAAGACACTCTTCTAAAATCTACTTGTCTTTACCTAATGGAGGATATTTGACATGTCAATGTGGTGTCTTAAGACACAATTGAGGAGCTTGTTGACTCAATAGATGAGCATGTTCTCCTACATCATACCCCCTGGTAGACCAAATTAATAGTTATGAAAAAGATTGAAGACAATATTCATAGACATGTAGATGGTCCATATGATGACAAAATTTTGATTCCTTTATTGCTCTTTAAAATTGAACTATGCCAAAATAATTCTCAATATGAAATTAAGTACACAATGAATGTCTTTAAATACCATGACATGATAACATGTCACATGAACTATATGCTAGATCAACTCGCAACAATTAACAAAAATAAATTAAAAAACTTAGATTTAAATTTAATGACTTGAATTTCAAGAATCATTTCCATACTCCAAAGAATTAATCTAAATAAATCCTATAATATTTTGAAAAATATTAGAATATTGATTTTGATGTAGATAATGAATGCAAACACATTTACACCTAAAAATGAGATTCTAAAGACAAAAAATTTAAGACAAAAATTTGTCCTACCCATGTTAAAAAGGGCAAGTCAATGTTGCAGAGGAGGAAGGCTATGAATAAATTAGTTATAAAATTTTTAGAGTTAATTGGAGCGTGGGGCAAGGACACTTTGATTGTCCAGCAGCAGACAGAAGTAGATTAAGAAATTAAGAACCAGAATATTTATAAATCACCGGCGCACCGACAACTGTCAGTCTTGTCTACCGTACTCGCCAACGAACGCTTACTTCTTTGCCGGTCAGCCATTGTTCCTTCCTTCCGTAGAGGAGAATTTTGGCTTTTTGTTACGACTTAACGACATGGGCTGTTAAGATCAGAAAGCGAGAGATCCCATGGCAATTTTATATATATATAAAAGATTGTTAAAAGTTTTTTTTAAATGGGATAAATGGGTGGATATTTTAGGGTTAGCATATTTGTGTTGAAATAGTATTAGAGTGGGTGATCTTACAAGAAGTTTTGATGCGTTATTCTTATAGACATTTTTTAAGAAGTTTTGATGCTTCATTTGTATGAGCATAACTTAGATGCAATGAGTGCAGAGTGGGTCATTCGTGCTCATGATAGATGGGTGGTTGTCTTGGCTTTAAAAAACTACGTAGTTGAATTTCTTAATGAAACATCACGTAAGTGTAAATAGTTCAATAAACAAACATATGTAAGTGACTTTAAAAATAAAAATAAATACAATAATTATTGTGTACCTTGGTGTTGATGTAGAGGAGATAAATTTTGTTTTGTGACAAATGATTGATACTTGATTTATGATTTTGGATTTGGGATGAGCATACTAAGGCAATTGAGATCTATGAAGATTGGAGTTGTGTGTGTCTAAGGGTTGATTCTACACCTATGGATTTGATATTCATGATTGTAGATATGAACATGGCGTGTGAAAATGAACCTTGACTATGGAAATTTAACCTATGGACTACAAACCTCCTTTATCTCCAAATTGAGATTCACCTTATTGTTTGGCCTACAAAAACAAATTTGTGGCATTGGAAAATACCTTTGAGAACTTAATAAGTGAGGATTTTTCATATTGCAACCCTTGACATTTGATTCAACTATTTTTGATAAAAGAGGGGAAGACAACATATTATGAAAGCACTAAGCACTATTTAAATTAGTGTAATTAGGAAATTAGGAACAAAATACAAAAGGGTGATGTAAAAGCTTAGTGCAAGAAATAGGGTTTTGGACTTGTAGACAAAGAAGTAATGCAATCAAAATAAGTTGATGTAGTCATCAATCCAAAGGGTCCAATGAAAGACTATCCAACATGTTTCCTTATTGTAGTCACTCACAAACAATGCATAGTGAAATTGAACTATCAATACAATCAAACCAAATTAACTAGAATTGGTATATTATTACTCCATGATGGACATTATCTCAATGGTTTTTTCCACAAGGGATTACAATAAAAAACATATTTCAATCTTAGCTTACAATAAAATATATATTTTAATCTTAGATTATAATACAAATCAAGCACTAAATATGTGTGCAACTCCAAATACCACCTTCTTCAATTTGATCTTGCTATCATAACTCTATTATGTTTTACTAATTTAACTACTTCATCCACAAATCTCATGCTACCCTCTATTATCCCTCAAATGAATTATACTTCTTTTTTATACAATATAGTTGATGTAGAAGGTTTAGGTTAGCTCAAAACAAGAAATATTAATCTAAACTTAATATAGCTCTAATCATAACCGACCATGGGACCATTAAGGCCTCTCAAATCATTATCCTTTAGTGAAAGTTTCTAAATCATGTTGCACATCTCATTGACATTCTTAAGTTGATGTAGAAGGTTTAGGTTAGCTCAGAACAAGAAATATTAATCTAAACTTAATGTGGCTCTGACCATAACTCATTATGGGACCATTAAGGACTCTCAAATCATTATCCTTTAGTTCAAGTTTCTAAATCATGTTGCACATTTCATAGACATTCTTAAGTTGATCTAACAATCCATGTCGTATAATAAACATGAAATGCAAAATGAACATGTGGGTATGCATTGAATGTGCCATTGATAATTGGTCAAAATATTAGGATGATCTAAAATAAATTTGCTACCACCCAAATGATTATGTCTATTGGTCTAAGCACAATTGATGAATAAGTAGAAATGCAACTATGACAAACAAAAATAACTTGTAAAGAACTAATGAACTGTAAAACATGAATAAACTAAAAAATATATTTTTGGTTGATGCAAGATTTCTTGTAGGCTATAGATGCTCCTAAATCAAACAAATCAAAATTGTAAGTGATTTGTGATTCCAATGCTCCAAATAAGGGTTGAATGAAAAAACCATTCTTCTAGGATGGTGAACCAACCACAATACACCTTCAACACATAAGTAAGATTTTGAAATAAAACCTATATTGCTCCTTCCACCTTTTCCAATTCCAAAAATGAAGAACCAAGACACACACTATCATCTTCTTTTATACATTGATCTTCTATCTATATTTTCATCAGGGAAAACTTTAGTGGCGAATCTTCGCCAATTGGTGAATTTTAGGAATCGGCCAAGTCGAAATTGGCGAATTTTAGGAATCTGCCAAGTCGAAATTGGCGAATTTCTTGCACCCAAAAAAATGTCCAAATCGCCCGGATTTTATGAACTATAGGTCCAATGCATGTCCATTCGCCAATGGGTTTTTTTATGAGGCATATTTAAGCAAAAAATTTGCCATTGTCAAACTACGCATTTCAATTGGACTGACTAATATTTTCGCCTGGAATCCCGAAAGCATTTAATAAAACACCTACATATTCACCAATACTATTAAAACAACATTGTATCAGAACCCATTTCACCAATTAAAATTTACAAATAGTTGCTTGTGAAGACCCATTTCGCCAATTAAAATTTATAAATAGTTGCTCATGAGGACCTATTTCACCAATTAAACCTTAACAAATAATTACATTTGAGGACACATTTCGCCTTGAAAATTACAACATATCATTGTATAAGCAAGCGAGATTTGCCAAATATTTAATATACCATTTAAAAATCTTGTGGAATTCTCCAAATATGGAATCATGGATTGATATAAATACAATCGAAAGTGTAATTTATTCTTACACATTTTGTTCGGTTCTGAGGTTCTACTTCTCCATTCGGAACTAGAAATCACGAACCACGAAGCCGAAAACATAGACTTAAAAGGTGAGTGATCATTTCTTCATAGTGTTATTAGTTTTAATAATACATTTTCTTTATCTCTTTTCCATTCTTGCTTCAACAAAGTGAACCTTAGATCCAAACTCTAAAGTTTCAAAGTTTTTGAAACCTTCGACCCACCGAGTAGAAAAGGTGAGTGATCATTTCTTCATAGTGTTATTAGTTATAATAATAAGTTTTCTTTATCTCTTTTCCATTCTTGCTTCAACAAAGTGAACCTTAGAATCAAACTCTAAAGTTTTGAAACCTCTGACCCACCGAGTAGAAAGATGACCAGGAAAGACTTGCAACTCAACAAAGTGAACCATCAAAAAAGTTGGAGAATTGATAAGTTATGAAAATTTAGAACTCTGCGACAAGGTTATAAAACTTTGAGGACTAGCGACTAAGGTTAGGAAAAGCCAAAAAATTTATATTGTATTCCATGGTATTGAATTTGATATGTGATTCTGCATCATTTTTAAAGAACAAAAATTATCGCACTACTTATAAATTCCCATTGCATTGCCATTCACACAATCTTTGATAAATAACTGAAATGAATATTATTAATCCATTCCTTGAACAAAAGCTAACAATTCAACATCCATAACTTATAAGTTATAAGCTAACAGAAGCTAACAGTCCAACATAAATAACTTATTAAGGCATCCAGTGTCCACCTAACTTAAACAATAAAATCTTAAACTACCAAATCACCTAAATTATATTGAGAAATCCTTACGAATCCATCACCATAAAATCTTTATTCACAGATAAACATTCTACAACAATGAAACTATCCAAAAATATATCATTCCAATAATAGACAATCAATTGGAAAACATAGAGTTTATTTTGTCTTCATAACGGTTTCTTGAAGACCAAACCATTTTATAAATTAAAATAAAAATTCTTTGAAATATCAAGAGAGAAAAATTAAAGAAAATAACATAAAAACTAAAAAATAAACAGTGGTCCCACTCCCAGCACGGACTCCTTCGCTGTCAATTATTTCTGCCTCTTCCTTTAATAACACCTCTTGTGCCTTTACTCTTTGCCTGTATTCCCAGTACTTGGTGACAATTGCGGTGATTTTTTGCTTCCTGGAGTTGTAGTAATTTGTAACCTGGTTCTCCATGTGACCAAAGCATTTTCACACTCAACCAACTTCTGAGATCTTCTCTCTTCTCCACATTTATAAGTCCTCGGGTGGATCTCCATTCCACTAAGTTTCGAGGACTCCCATGTCATTGTAGCAGGATCAGCTATTTCTTTCTTGAATATTTCTCTAAACCTCAAAGATATCTCTTTTATATCTTGAATGTTTTCATCAAACTCATCAATAATTTCCACTCCCAAAATATGACAATCTTCTTTAACTTCACCCAACATTTCATATAATATATCAAGTGCATTATTAATTTCCTTCACCAGATTATCATATATAGTCAATTTCCATTCTAATGAAACAGACCAAGAAGGGTTTAGCTCCTTAGGATTATTCACAATTTGCTCACCAATTAATATCTTCGCATCCATAGAGTTTAATTCTTTCATTTTCTGAGCAAGCACATAGAGACTAGTTTGATCTTTTCTGAGTTGTTGAACTTCTGTTACTAACTCCTTCACCTTATTAACAACTTTAGTGTAAAAGAGCACATATTTATTCAGAAAGAAGATAGCCTCTAGATATTTTATCGATCCCCTCACAAGCAGCTCTGGAATAGCTCAAATTCTTTTTAATTTGCTCTATTGTGAGCACATTGATGCCCTCTGCCTAAGAACTTGAGGCTTCATCAGATGTAGGAGTGGCCATGGAAGAAATAAAGTTACTCAATGCGAGGACTTGAGATTCTAGTTTTATATTTTCTTTCCTCTATTCTTTCACTCTTTTAATCAAGGTATTGACTGAATAATTGGCATGGTACACATCACCTTCCAGTGTTAGAGGCCCCATATCAACATGTGTGACTTTGTAGTCCACCTCTATTATTTTATCTTCATTTAAATCCTTCACAGGCTCAACAATTTCTAGCATTTTATTTCTAGAAGTAGCATCAGTCACCATCCTTGACATCCTCTTGGCTTTCTTAGGTTTTGAAGAGCTTTGAAGTAACTTTGAAATTATATCCACTCCAACTATCATTGTAGGAATATGCTTTCTCTTCTTCTCCACTACTTTTTTTAGCCATCATGGGGAGGCTACTACCAGACCAAAATCTTCATTTCCACTAATAGTTTCTTTAGGAGCGTTAGGAGTGAAAGGTGGATTATCACTATCAGGCGAAGAAGAGGGCAATTCAGATAGAGGAGGAAAGATATTATCTTCAGCGATCTATTGAAAGATAGCTTAGAATCTACAACCACAAGTTTTTCTTGATTGGTCTTCTTCTTAGGGGTAGGAGAAAGCACACTATCTTGTTCATAGATGCTCTTCAACTTGACTGTTTCTTCTGGCCTATCACCATCACCTCATGACTAAGCATTTTCACTAGAGGACCTCACAGAGGGTTTTCCCGATGATACACTTGCACCAGATGCTTGTGTAGACCCCTGTTCATTCTTTTGTGATGACTTACGCTCCTGAACAGGACCAACAACTTGCCGCCATTTCCCATCCAACCAGTCCTAGGTTCTTTTAAGCATTGGGGCAACACGCACCCTCATATCTAAAATTTCACTTTGGCTCCAATCAACCCTAGGGTGGGATTTATCAGGCAATTTTTCATATGCAGGATCTATTATTGTTGAATCCTTAGCTACATTTTAAAGAATGTGAAATGACAGACTGAAAGCCTGTATCTGTTTTAGTGTTAGCCTCATATAATATCTTCTCAAAACTTTCTCCTCATCGACACAATCTTCCCATAAATCTTTGATAGATGGTTGATGTTGATATGAGCTCCCTCCATAGATATTATGCTTCACAAAACCCTTACTGTCAAAATTAGTTCTCATAGACAGATTCTGGAGTTTATATTCCTTGAGATTTCCTTCAGCTCCCCTGGCCATTTGGTTTGTTTTGCACACAAAAGAAGGGGTCTCCAATTGGAAGAAATACCCTAAGATTTTTATATCTGTTGGTTAACATATTTATCACCTAACTGTATATTCATACACCCATAAAAGGTTAAATGTAACCACAGTTGAATCGGTAACATTACAAACTTCAAAACCGATTCTCTGCTTATTTTTAAAGGTGGTGGCTACCTTTATCTAATGTTCAATGAATGATTTTTTTAAACTAATGATGCTTTTAACTAGAAAGAAAATAAAGGATGGGGCTTTTAACTAGAGAGCTTCAAAGGTATCTATCAATCTCATGTAAATAGAAATAGAACTTCTAAAAGAAAGATAACAACTAGACCAATATCACTATGGAAATTTTATTCACAGATAATAACACCACAACAATATAGAAAAAATATATCATTTTTCATCCCAATAATAGATATCACACTAGTAAACATTCAGTATAAACAGAATAAATGTATACACCATAACTCAAATATTATGCATGCATAAACTCCACCAATGTCTTCTATATCAAAATAACATATAATAGCCAAAATAACAGAGTTTTCCCTAATGAGTAAATCAAAATTTTCTCAAAAGAGCCTAATCACATCAGTCGAACCAATATTTAAACATAGCCAATGTCTTTGATAAGGGTATGTGCAGGATCATCATGGAAAAAACAAACCCTTAAGTGGCAAAAAAATCAGAAAAATCAGAGTTAGGCAACTTGACGTAAAAATTTGAATAAGTTATTTATATTATTTCAAAAATATGTAAAAATGGAATTTGTAGAAAATTGAATGTAGTTTCTAAACTACTAGGTTTGTTTAAAATATATATATATATTTGGTGAAAATTTGAAATTTCAATGCAGTAGTACTTAAATTTCAGGGAAAAATAAGAAGTAGGTGTCTGCTTGACCACCCTAACCACAATAAAATGATAATATTTTTTTATAAGATTTTAGATATAATTAGAGGACTCATGTCCCGATGTGATGCATAGTTTTTTGTAGTTTTTTTCCAAGTAAATACTTAATTATGAATTTTTTATTACAACTTTTAAAAAATATAGAAAACTCGTATGTCTGACCACCTTAACTTGGTCAAAACTTCATGAAATTCAATTTTTTTTAATCATATAGTATGCAAAGCATAGAATGTGACACATGTTTTGGATTCAAAAGATGTGATACAATTTGAAAGCTATAGATGTTTTTCAATCAACCTATCAATAAGGATTTTAGTTGTAATTCGAATAGAAAATGAATAATAATTGCTTATTAAATTCAAAGTAAAGCATAATTTATATTGGTGGAAAGCTGAGAATCTCCTTTAAAAGCCTTTTTCGTTTCATCAATTTTGGGTAAAAAAGAGTCGTCAGCCACATACCCATCATATTGCCACTTTTTGGCCCATCGTGATCCTGCACATACCCATAACAGTTTCTTGAAAGTAACCATACCAAAAATTAAAAGAAGTCATTAACTTAAAAGTGCCAACTTTAAAGAAAGTATATGAAAATGCTAAAAATAAACTATGCATCATTCCCATCCGCTTCAACTTCATCAACTTCCAGCTCCTCATTCTCTCCTTGTCGCAACAAATTCTCTTGCATCTTCATTCTGGATTTATATTCCCTGTACCTAGTAATGATTGCAAAAATTTCCCTGCTGCCTGGTGCCAATGTGATCTGAAGCCCTGTTCTCCATTTTTTGAGAGCAACTTCAGACTCTTTCAGTGTGTCAGACCTCCTTTCTACTTCAACTTTAAATTTTTTGAGATAAAGCTCCAGCCTCCCAAGCTTTGAGAAAGATTCTTTAGTCATTGTAGTAGGATGTGCTACTTCTTTGTTGAAGACTTCTCTAAAATTTGAGTAGATTTCTTTTGTGTCCAAAATTTTCTCATCAAAATCATCCATTATCTTCACCTGCAGATCATGAAAGTTCCCCTTGATTTCTCCTAACATATCCAAATACTTCTCCAACACTTCAGTGATTTCCTTTACTAGGTCATCATATATACATTTAGTTTCCATTTAAGTGAATCAAGCCATGAAGGATCTAATTCCTTTGGATCACTAACAATCTATTCGTTTACCAACTTCAATCAATCCATGGAAACTAACTCTTTCATTTCTTCTAAAAATACATACAAACTCGTTTGATCCTTTCTAACTTGCTGCAGTTCTGCTATTAATCCTTTTCTTTTATCAACAATGTTAGTGTAGGAAATCACATATTTACTAATAAAAAATATAGCTTCCTAAGACAATTCTTCAATCCACTCACTAGCAACCTTGGAATAATTTAGATTTTTCTTAATCAACTGCATCACAGACTCATCAATAACTCTTTCTTGGGAACTAGAAGCCTTAGTAGACAAAAAGGGAGAAACAATGGAAGAGATAAAGTTTTTGAAATCCAAAATTTGAGATTGCAATTTTACCCTTTCTTTCCTTTCTTCTTTTGCCCGCTTGGCTAAAGCATTAACTGAGTAACTGGTGTGATATACATCACCTTCAAGTGTCTGGGGACCCATGTCAACATGTATGATTTTATAATCATCTGCAGTTATCTTATCATCATCTACATCTTTTAAAGGTTCTACAATTTTTAACACCTGATTACCAGAGACATCATTCAAAATTCTTGACATTTTCTGGGCTTTCTTGGGCCTTGAGGAAGATTGGAGTAATTTTTTCATTGTATCTACTCCAATGGATGTCATAGGAGTGTATTTCCTCTTCTTTTCTACCGCTTTCCTCAACCATACTAGAGAGTTTTCTATTAGATTGGGGGCTTTATCACTTTGAACAACCTCTCTAGACTCGCTAGGAATAATTGATATGTTTTCTATAGGAGGAGAAGATTCTTCAGAAAAGGGCGAGAAAGTACTATCTTCAACAATATGCTTAAAGATGCTCTCTGAATCTTCTGACACAGGTTTTGTTTGGACATTTTCCTTTTTAAGAGTAGGGGTGGATGGGCTATCTTGTTCACATATTGATTTTGATTTAATTGATTTCTCCAAATTTTCACCATCACCCCCAGATTGTGAATTGGTGCTAGAAGACTTGATGACTATCCTCACTGATGATGTACCTCTAGGGACTACTTGGCTAGATCCTTGCTCATTTTTCTAGGACAATTTTGGTTCATGAACAGAACCAACAACTCTATGCCATTTTCCCTCCAACCAATCCTGAGTCCTTTTTAGTACTGGTTCGGCCCGTTTACTCATATATAAAACTTCATCTTTATCCCAATCAACTCTAGGATGTGATTTATTAGGAAAATTCCCGTATTCAGGATCAAGAACCATTGAATCTTCAGACACATTTTCAGGAATTTGGAAAGAGAGACCGAAAATTTGTATCTTCTCAAGGGTTAACCTCATATGGTCCCTTCTAAAAACTTCGTTTTCATCAGCACAATCTTCCCAGATATCTTCGATTGAAGGTTGGTGTTGATACGAGCTAGAGGCATACATATTTTTTCTCACAAAGCCCTTGTCAAAATTAGTTCTTACAAACAAGTATTGGAGATTGTATTCTTTGGGAATCCTTTCAACATTCCTAGCCATCTTATTACTTTTGCAAGAGAAAGAATGAGTAACTAATGAGAAGGCATGCCCTTGCTTTCCCATATTCATGTATTTTATATTTACTATGGCCATTTTTCTACAGACCTCCAAAAATACTAGTAAATCCTTAGGGTACTTAGGAAATTTAAGTGGATCCTTCTTGTAACCTCCAATTCTCAAATAAGAAAATCTATCAAACTAGATATAAAAACTTCCAAACTTCAACACCGAAGATTTTGATTCAGGGGAAAAACACATTTCAAGGTTTCCATCCAACTTTCTCACAACTTCCATTAAAAAGGCATCATTAAGAAGACAATATTCTCCCATCCCAACCTGCCTGATAAATTGCGGATAACACTTATACACAGGCATGCCAGGACTTGGTGGTACTTGTGGTTTCAACCCTGGCTAATAAGCTCTTTGACTAGCAATGATATATATCAAACAAAAACACAGATGAAAGGTAGCAGTCTTCTAAAAGTTAACTAATTGCTCATGCAAGTGAAAGAAAATTATCTCAGCCCAATCAATAAACACATTATCATCACAGATAACTAAAATGAACTAACACATCCAGTCTTCAAATAATTCAACTTGTGCATTCCCAATGATACGATGAAGTAAAGCAATAACATCAACAATTTTTGGTTTAAAATGTGTCCTCTTAAGTTTATTGGGCAATTGAGACTTACCTTTCTTCTTTGATTTTAACCACCCTTTGGCCATAGAATTTTTACACCAGGTTTCATTAGTTCTGAAATATTCGTTAGTTGTTACAACATACATCTCCTCTATGGGTGCCTTCTCTAGAATTCCCAATGCTTGAGAAATGACCTCGGGAAATTTTTTAGCTACAATGGTTCCATCCGCGGCCTTGATTTCCTGGGTTTTAGGAAATGTATACCTTGGAATTTATCCTATTCTAGTGCATAAAATAACTCAAAATACGAATGACAAAAGACCAAGGACACCTCAAGATTAGCCAAAAGAGAGTGACAAAACAAGAAGGAAAGTAGATATCACAAGACACAAATGGTTTTACCTTCCTTGCTGTTAATGTCTCTTTGATTGGCCCTTGCTTGGAATGATATGTGTGCTCCTTGATGGCTCTTGATGTGGCTAAAAATGGAGGATTTTACTATGTGCTTAGATGTAAATGCAAGTGAATGTAATTGAAGGCTAGATGAGTGCACAAAATGGCAGCATGTAGTTATGAAAATCAAAAATTAAAAATGCCCTTGAGGAGGGGGTATTTATAGGAGAATTTGAATTCTCTAGAGAATTCAATGGTCAAGATTGATCCAACAAGGTCAAGATGAAGGGCTATGGTGGGTTGAGAACCCACAAGCCCTCACATCTTGACATGTGGAGGGTGAAGTGGCCAAGGGGATATGAGATGGAGGTGAGTTGTCAAAAAGGTACATGAGGTGGAGGAAGGACATACACCTTGGGGAGTGAGGAGATTTCTTCAAAAAGGGATTCCTTGTCCCCAAGTGGGAGTGAAAGGGACATTTGAGGAATTTTGGAATTCCTCAAAATCTACATGGGAAAAGGAAAGGTGGTTGGGGATATAAATGTGAATTAAAATTCACATTCCTAGGAAGAGATCTAGAGGGTAAAAAGGTGGGCTCCAAAAGGTGGGAGTTTGTCACATGTGACTTGATGTGACAAGTCAAATATTCTAGAAGGTGCATGGGAAAAGGGATTCTAGAAGGAATAAAATGTGAATTAAAAATTCACATGGGGAAGAGGGGAACCTAGGGTGAATAAAAAGAATTAAAAATTCCTTGGGGGATGGGGAGAGTTGACCAAGGTACTAATTAGGTTTAACTAATTAGTAATTAGAGGATAATTAGGGGTTAATATGGATTAAAAGCCAACTTGCAAAAGTTGGAGGATGTGACACATCCTAATCAAGGATTAGGCATGTGCACATCCTTAATGAAGAGATTAGGAAATGGATTAGGATTAGATGAAAATGACATGTGAGGAATTAAATAAATGTAATATTTATTTAATTTATTTGATGAAAAGAGGATTAAGGAGGGTAAGGTATTTAATTATTACTTAAATACCTTAGGGATTTGGCAGAATTAAAGGTATTAATTAAATAATAGTAATATTACTTAATTAACCCGGATAAAAGGATGTTTAGATGAAAAGTGATAAATTTGGATAAATTAAGTGTCCAAATTTGGATGTCGACATGAATGTACCTTCTCGCACATGCAACAATTAGGTCAACACTCAACACTACTTCTGGAAAACCTCCAGCCTGAGCTAGTCCATTTTCGAATAGCTTCACATCTACAACAATTTTTTCTTTATTGTCCAGATGTGCCCAAAATTCTTCCAATTTAAAAAGTCCTAGTTTCGTATCCCTCACATCAAGCCAACAATTTTCAATTTTAGACTGCATGAGTTCACTGTGCCTAATGAGATGCTTGAATTCCTGAAGAAATAACAACAATAGGTAGAAGTACAACTGAGGCTTTAACAAATAAGTTCTCACCGCCTTCAAGCCATATAAAATGAGAAGACGTGCAATCAATGTGGAGTAAAATGATAATGCAAGCTAAATGTCTGAGAAAAAAATCACCACCCATGTATGTCATTATTTTTGATAGGATGTGCTTTAAATGCAACATTAAATTTCATACCTCAAAAAGATAGCCTTTAAACCTGCATGCTTTTGGAAATTCCTAAAAAGACAACTCAAGTTTATTCCATACATAGCATTCAATGAGATGTCAGATGACGATGCCTTTGAAAGGAAAGATGAGTCCATCATGTCGTGTGGTTGTTAAAACTTGGAACCTCAAAACAAAAGTTTGAAGTTTTGATGTTTTTGAAACCTCTGACCCGTCGACTAAATCCACACACCGTAACTTAAAGGTTACGTATGCATGAACTTAAGTTACTCAACAAAGTGAACCAAGTTGGGGAATCAGGTAGTTATGAAAATTTAGAACTCTGCAACAATGTGACATGTCAAATGGTTATAAAACTCGGAGGCCTAGCGACTAAGCTTTCTTTTCTCCCTTAAATCTACAACGATACATTGAATGTTCTATCGAACAGTTGAGTAATTTATGATATAAATAATAAACGCGTGTTTTAAAGTTTTTTTACTTTTAACCATTAATGTGCTTGGATTATCAAGGCTTTTATAAAATGAATTACAATGTCACATTAATAGCACTAAGCACAATAACACTTAATGTTGCACAATTGCAAAGGACTTAATAAAAGGAGTTACAATGTCACATTAATAGCACAGTAACACTTAACGTTGCAAAGAAATTAATAAAAGGAATTACAATGTCAAATTAATAGCACAACCATTTACTTTATTACAACTGAATTACAATGTCACATTATTACATAGTACAAATACAAATGTAAGTGCAAGCGCCAAGCTTTTGTTGGATCATTGGTGAAAACATAAATGTAATACATGTGTGTTTGAAAATAAATGGGACTTGTTGGGTCAACCATGTGCTTTGAATTTCAATTTTTGGTAAACCCTAACAAGAATGACAACTTTCGGGATCAACCATGGCTTTGAAAATAAATGCATGGGGAAAGGCGGGCTAATCAAATTGGGGAAATGGGAGCTGTGAAGGTACAAAATGTACTTATCCCCTTTGAAAATCAGAGTCATGCAAAAGATGAGGGGTTGTAAAACTACTCCCATCTACTACTTGTAGCTTTCATGCACTGGGAGAGCACTTATCTCCATCAGAGCTCCTTATCCTGGCTCAAAACTTGTCTAAGAAGTCAGGTGAACCAAATCAACTTCTTTCCAATTCCACCCATTCTAAACTTGAAGGAAATTACTCTTTTATTGTGTAACTACATAATTGTAGGCATGAAAATTTAGAGTATCCCAATAATGCCACATCATCTTCTTCCTGAATCCTATTCCTTATTAACCCTACAAAATGAAAACCCTTATGACAATTCGAACATTGCACTCAAATTCTCAATAGTAAATATTTTAGCCTTCAACGAATGATTTCCATTTTCAGTTGTGCTCACTATCCTTATTTATGGGCAGCAGTGCCGCCAATAGTGCCACTGCCAGCCTGGTCCCTATGTACACCTCACACGTGTCACGTGTGAGGTTAGGTATAATCATGATTCATGAATCATAATTGCAATTCACGCAAACCAAAAAAAATACTTAAATTTTAATTGATTCTTGTAACTTAAGCCTTACAATTATTTAAATGTTTAATTTGATTGACGTCTGGACTCTGATAGGCTAACAATTGTCAAAATCGCCAGTGCCCCTCAAAGTTCAAATGATATGAAATCATTACAAATCAAATCACTACTTCAAATTTTGCAAATGTAATGTGATAAATGGCTACTTACTCCACCTTTTTATGCAATTATTTCATAAATAGATAATATTGAATTTCTCAAAGGAAAAAAAAAAACTAATTTGAATAGATTCGTAGACGTAGAACTCAGAAAATAACTATTTGATGGCAACTTTCTTTTTTCATTTGTATTGCTTTATGTTTTACTTTTAAATTTGCATGCAATTATTTCATAAATAGATAATACTTAATTTCTCTTTACTGTAAATTTATAACCATTTATTTTATTACAATTGAATTACAATGTCACATTATTACTATCACTATTACTAACCCTATTTAATAATTTATGGGCCACTAGTTTCGCTATCATCCTGATTCGCGCAAACCAAAAAACCAACTTAGTCAATTTGTGTATCTTAAGCCTTACATGTACAATTAAAAATTAAAATGTTTAATTAGATTGACGTCTGGCTACATGCAAATTGTACTTCAACCTGACAAGCCATCAAAATCACTAGACTCCAGTTAGCACTACCAATGCCACTCAAACAATATGAAATCATTACAAATCTTGTTTCATTAAAGCTATGAGTTGTCCAATAAATCGCTTCGGATGTTCAAAACTAAAAGATTGAGAATTTCAATTAAATGCAATGTAATACGTCGAGGCATTGAAAAGAGAGAAATGTGCCTTGATCTCACCACGTGTTCGCATCTAACGGTTCTAGTGTTATTCCATAGGTTTCAATTCGCAAGTCTACTGCTTCAGAGATTTACTTCTGGAATGCAACTACAACCATCCATCAAAAATTCATTGAATGGTCATGGACCTCATGGTTATATTGATTTTCCTTTACATCCTTTGTGTAAAACATTCTTAAGTTTTTAAGCCTTGGTCCTACGTTCTTCGTAGACGGTCCCTCTTTTAAAACAAAATTTTTGCATGTGCATATTTCTGCCACTTAAGTTATTCTATCACTCATCGCCAAAATCCAACCCATCGGGTTCATTCGAATCGAATGGTTCTAGTGTAATTTTGGAGGTTTCAATTCACAAATCTACTGCTTGAGAGATATACTTTCAGAATACAACTATAGCCGTCCATTGAAAATTCATCGAATGGTAATGGTCCATAATGTCATGTGGTTGCTGAAACATGGAACCTTAGAACCAAAGTCTAAAGTTTTGAAGTTTCCAAAACTTCTAACCCACCGACTACATAGATGACCAAGAAAGACTTGCAACTAAGGTTAGGAAAAGCACCAAAACTTGATTGCCCCCAGTTAGGTGTGAGACCAAATTATTAGGTGTAAAGGGGTAGCAGCGAATGCAAAGGATGATTGCCCATTCATTTAAATTTTGTGATGGTTTGTTCATTTAAATGCCTTCCCCTTTAAATTTATCAATAGAACATACGTACATCCAATGCCGGCAAAAAACTTCATAAATGCTTCACTTTTTACGGAAACTTATGCGCCTCCTTCGCTTACTAAACAATGTTTAATTCACCACTGGTTTTTTCTTAATCATTTGAAAATAGGTTTAATTCGCCAATAAATTTTATTTTTTAGTTTGAAAAAACTTTTAATCACCAACAAAATTATTTTTTCTGGTTTGAAAACAGGTCTAATTCGCCAATTGAAATATTTTATTGGTTTGAAAATAGATTTTAATCACCAATGGAAAATTTTAGTGGTCTTAAGAAATTTGCATTTCGCCAAGATTTTCCACAGACTTCTAACGATTGGAAAAGATTCGCCAATGGACATTATTTTTTTCATGAAAAATGAAAAAAATTGCCACTAAAATTAATATTTTTATTGGGAAGTATACAAGATTCGCCAAGATTTTATACCTTTGCCAAGGGGGGGGTTTCTTAAATTTTTCCCTGATTTTCATCTCTCTCTACAACGTCATCACTTCTATCATCATTTGTATTTGTTTGTTCATGCCATACTAAACTTGGTTCTAGTTTTGAAATTCAACCATTACCATCTAATTTCTTATCCTTTCTATCTTCACTATCAAAATCTAATGTTGAATATATATCACTACCATCTATCTTCTTGAAGTTTCCTTCTCATCTTCCATATTACTCTCTTATAACATAACTTTATCAGCCAATGTGAAATTATTTCTTCAGAAATTATAATTCTTGCTTCACCCAACATATATTATTTTGTTTTGTTCCAAATCACCTTCTATTTTCTACAATCTTCTTCTTCAAAATCACTAACACATTCTATGTCCTTTCTTCATTCCATTTTCTCCATCCAACATATATCTTCAAATAACTCACTCTTCTCAATAATCCTTTCATATATCATACTCTACCATAATAGTTTCAACTTGTTTCAATATTCCTCCTTCCAACTCGTCTTTGTGTTCAACATTTCTCCTTTTTTTAATTTTTTCATTTTCTAGCATCCACTTATTTACACTACCCAAATTATTATATTAAGTTTTGTACTTGATAAACCATTTCTAATTACCACTTTGAATTTTGTAACTAAATACTATACTACACACCTCTATTTCTTAACATTCTTTGACTTTGTATTCATCATTTTCTTTCCAACTAAAACTCCTTTAGTACTTCTTATCCTTCTATTTTCACATTCTTGAGAATTTAGAATCATCATGTATCCTCATACTCTACATGCAACCCAAAGATTCAAATATTCCTAACCTCTATCTATTTCATTATAATCATATGGTATGAACTGTAAAAACCCAACCATGAGATAAATTCTTTGTATTTATGTTTCAATAACACTAGCATTTAAATGTACAAACCATATTCTGTCAATAGAATGAATATTAAATTTATTCAATTCCAACACCATATCACATAATAATCAAAGTAAAAAGACCATAATTTTAGGTACCTAGAGATGAATAATAACTTGTCTAGTCATGATTAGCATCCTAGTTTCTTGGGTTTCCATTTATCGTTCGCATGGGTGTAACAAACCCAACCAAGTGAGCCACTACCTCATCCACCCAACCAAGTGGAACTACCAAGCTATATCCTAGAGAAAAATCTTGTGAAGTGCAAAGGTCATGGACTCAAGTGATAACTGGGTTTAACTAAGGATTAAATGGGAAGAGTACTTGATGTATCACATACTACACTAGGGGTACATCCTCAACCCAAAGGGTCAAGTATACCATCAAAAAAAATGGGAAGAAGATTGTGTATCCTATACTACACTAGGGGTTTACCCTTGATCCCAAAAGGTTGGACATAAGAGATATTTCCCAATTAGTGAACTTATCCAGTCCAGTGGATTCCAACTTAAACCACTCTTAGGCCATTGGTGACAAGTCTATCCAATTAGGAAGAAGTAGCTTTTGACATATACCACCTTGTGACCTTAGTGATCAATATTTTCAGATATCTTATTCATAATGTGGGTAGAATATGGCATTGATCATGATTATGATATAAGTGACTATCTACTAAACCTCTTGATATAATGGTCAAATCCAATTTTTGTTACCCACATAGTAGGGTAGCTACTAGCTCAACCATTCACGTATCATATCTATGGTATCCCTTGGCTTGATCCTTCACCTCCATGAACAATGTGAATGTTGGTTGATCCCTAAGGTACAATAGTAGCCTAAAAATAGATCATTGGCAAATTCTAATGACTACTTGTCACTGCTCAATTATCTCAAAGGTTCATATAGGCAATCTCTAGCCAAGAACTTATTGTCATTTTGATTGCATTTGACTCAATCTAGTAGAAATTCTAAGGTGACTAGTGAGTTTATTGAGGTGGTTAAAAGAAGTATTATAAATCCTTCTAGAAACATGTTGAAAAAAACCATAATTATCCATCCTTATACTTTCTAGTCACTTCATTGTTTACCATGCTTAGCTATCATAGGTTTATACATATAGTTGACATGAGGTGATGATAGTGCCATAAGGTCAAGGATAGGGGTATGATACCCTTTCTATCACAAGTATTTTAGTAGGGTTATGGGAGGTGGGCTGTGGTAGAAACAAATATATAATCCATTTGAACTAATCTATATACGCAAACCATCTTAGATCAAGTTCAATAAGTAAATGAGAAAACCCACACCTATCTCAACAATTCATTAAAATTTATGCCAAAACTCATAATATTTATAATTTCTTGGGGGCAAATTCGAAGAAAATGAATACCATTGTCATATATCTAAAATATTATAAATAGTCATATTAATGTGTTTCTTAGTGTAAGTGAGAGGAAGTAGACTATTGAGTAGAGACATAACAATTTGGAACAAGCTAAAGAACACAAAAAATCAAAGGACCTATTCAATCATGGGTATCCTACATATATATGTAATGAGTATAATAAAGGTTGACCAATCTAATATTTGAAAACATGTAGAGAATTTTAGACATAGAATGCTTGATCATTAGATTTTCTTCTAATTATATACAAGGAATCACTATAATAAAGGCTGATTAGTCTACAATTTGAAATCCTACTAAACATTTTTGAAGTGGGAAAATCCCTATTGATAGGGTTCAATACCAGTTTTTTTGACTATTTTTTTAGTTATGTGGCTCAATAAATACTTTAATAAGAAAATCCCATATCTATAGGACCAAATAAATTATAAGGTTGATGAATAATTTTAGCTATCTATGTACTTTGATTTATTTCTATCTACCTTTACAACTGTTCCAACTGTCCATCCCTTTTTCTTTTCTTTTATGTATGCCCATTTAATATTAACTACTTTATAATATCACATCTTGCTAACTGTAGACACTTAAAAATGTCCTCATCATATCACACGCCAAGATTTCAAGTATTAACACCATTTCTCTTTTGATTCATCTGAATTCATCTATTTAATTAAATAATGTCAATTGTTTAATTAAATTTACTATTTTCTCCTATTAATTGAAAAACTAACTTTATTTGATTAATTCATCCTTCACCCTAATATAAGATTGTTAAAAGGTTTTGTAAATGGATAGATTGGTGAATTTTTTATGGTTAGCGTATTTGTGTTGAAATAGTATTAGAATGGGTGATCTTACAAGAAGTTTCAATGCATTATCCTTATATAAATTTTCTAGGAAGTTTTGATACTTTATTTGTATGAGCATAACTAAGATGCTATGAGTGGTAGGTGAACCATTCATTCTCATGATAGATTTGTGGTTGTCTTGGCTTTAAAAAACTACGTAGTTGAATTTCTTAATAAAACATCACATAAGTGAAAATAGTTCAATAAATGAACATATGTAAGTGAATTTAAAAATAGAAATAAATACAATAATAATTGTGTAGCTTGGTGCTGATATAGAGGAGATAAATTTTTTTTGTGACAAATGATTGATAAGTTTGATTTCTAATTTTGGATTTGGGATGAGCAGACTAATACAATTGAGATCTATGAAGATTGGAGTTGTGTGTGACCTAGGGTCAATTCTACATCTATGGATTTGATATTCATGATTGTAGATATGAGCATGGTGTGTGAAAATGAACCTTGACTATGGAAATTAACTTATGGACTACAAACCTCCTCTACCTCCAAATAGAGATTCACCTTATTGGTTGTCCTTCAAAAAAATTGGTGGCATTCGAAAATACCTTTGAGAACTTAATAAGTCAAGATTTTTCATATTGCAATCCTTGACATCTAATTCAACTATTTTTGATAAAAGAGGGGACAGTCCAACATATTATGAAAACACTAGCACTATTCTAAATGAGTGTAATTAGGAAATTGAATCTTATAAATTTTTAATTAGGAACAAAGTACAAAAGGGTGATGTAAAGACTTAGTACAAGATATAGGCTTTTGGACTTATAGATAACATACAATTCAATTAGAATATGTTGATGTAGTCATGGATGGAGAGTCTAATGAAAGACTATCTAACATGTTTCCTTATTGCAATCACTCACAAACAATGAATAGAAAAATTGAAATATCCATACAATCATATAAAATTTACTAGAATTAATATATTATTACTCCACAATGGAAGTTAGCTCAATACTTTCTTCCACAAGGGATTATAATAAAAAATATTTTTTAATTTTAGTTTACAATACAAATCAAGCACTAAATATGTGTGCAACTCCAAATGTCACCTTCTTTGATTTGGTCTTGCTATCATAACTCTATTATGCTTTACTAATTGAACTTCCACAAATCTCCTACTACCCTCTATTATCCCTCCTCAAATGAATTATACTTCTTTTTATACAATATAGTTGATGTAGAATGTTTAAATTAGCTCATAACAAGAAATATCAATCTAAACATAATGTGGCTCTAACCATAACCCACCATGGGACCATTAAGGCCTCTCAAATCATTATCCTTTAGTGCAAGTTTCTAAATCACGTTGCACATCGCATAGACATTCTTAATTTGATCTAACAAGCCATGCCATATAATAAACATGAAATGTAGAATGAACATGTGGGTATGCATTAAATGCACCATTCATATTTTGGTCAAAATATCATGATGATCTAAAATAAATTATCTACCGCCTAAATAATTATGTCTATTGGTTTAAGCACAATTGATGAATAAATAGAAATGCAAGTACGACAAACTAAAATAATTTGTAAAGACCTAATGAATTATAAAAAATAAATAAACTAAAAGAAAATATTTAAATTGGTTGATGCAAGATTGCTCATAGGCTGTAGATGAGCATACATCAAACAAATCAAAATTGTAAGTGATTTGTGAGTTCAATGCTTCAAATAAGGGTTGAATGGTAAAATCATTCTTTTAGGCTGGTGAACCAACCACAATATGCCTTCAAAACATAAGCATGCTTTTGAAATAAAATATATATTTCTCCTTTCACCTTTGCCAATTCCAAAAACCAAGAACCAAGACACACACCATCATCTTCTTTTCTACACATATCTTCTATATATATTTGCATCTCTCTCTACAACTTCATCGCTTCTATCATCATTTGTATTTCTTCATTCATGCCATACTAAACTTGGTTCTAGTTTTGAATTCAACCATTACCATCTATTTTCTTATCCTTGCTATCTTCATTATCAATATCCAATGTTGAATATATATCACTATCATCCATCTTCTTGAAGTTTCCTTCTCATCTTCCATCTTACCTTATAACATAGCTTTCTCAACCAATATAAAATTATTTATTCATAAATTGTAATTCTTGCTTCACTCAACATATATTATTTTGTTTTATTCTATCACCTTCTATTTTCTACAACCTTCTTCTTCAAATCTCAATAACACATTCTATGTCCTTTCTTCATTCCATTTTCTCCATTATATCTTCAAGTAATTCACTCTTCTCAATCATCCTTTCATATATCATACTCTACCATAATAGTTTTAACTTCTTCCAATATTCCTTCATCTTCCTCTTTGCATTCATTGTTTCTCCTTTTCTTCACTTTTTCCTTTGGAATCACTATAACAAAGGTTTATTAGCATACAATTTGAAATCCTATTGAACATTTTTGAAGTGGGAAAAGTCCTAGTGATGGATTCAATACCAATTTTTTTTGACTATTTTTGCTAGTTATGCAATTCAGAAAATACTTTAATAGGAAAAGAACATATCTATGGGACCAAATGAAATTATAAGGTCAATGAATAATTTTAGCTATCCATGTACTTTCATTTATTTCTATCTACTCTTACATTTGTTTCAACAATCCATCCCTTTTTCTTTTCTTCTATGTTTGTCCATTGAATGTTAACTACTTTAAATAATATCATATCTTGCTAACTATGTAGTTGTCTTAGTTTTTAGTTTATTTCTACCAGCTCACTTGTATGTAGATGATAGTTAATTTTCTAAATAAATGATAATTTCTCTTCATATAATTCTTCCTTTTTTATTTTCTCCATATCATAGTTTAGTTTCCATTATTTTTCAAATGATTTTCTTGATGACTATGATGATGTTAATGTATCCTTTAAAATCTTGAAATAAAAATAGTAAGGAAACCATAGTAGAAATCACATCATTTTCTGAGAAAGGGTATTCTAAACCATAGAGGATTGTAAGAAAATAGGAAATAAAAACAAGTATGAGTTGTGGAGTATTAAAAAATTCGTAAGTTAAAATATAACCTAATGATTGCAATTTAGGGTTGCAACACTTTGTTATGATTTTCCAATCCACGTCTTCACTCCAAATCACCTCTATTATTTCCTTCCATGTGATTCCTATCTTATTTTCCTTCCAAAATAGAACTTGAATATGTAGATTATGGGGTTGTGTGGGTTTTAAGGTTTCTTAAGTGTTTTTTTCTATGTGATTGGCATAATCAAACCCTCCAAGGGTAGGGATACCATGCTTCATTAATGCAATGGCCCTATTTCACTCTCCTACATCCTTTCCTCTTTAATGAAGGTTGTCTCTTGCCATGGAAAGGTTAAAATATCATCCATTAATGCCTTCCCCTATTCCTTCATGTTGGGTTGATGGAAATGCCATGACTTAGGCACTATTTTGGTTTAGTTTTTATTCTTCATTCTTTTTTTGTTTTGTTTTTTTATTTATTCTTTTTATTTATTATTTTCATAGTATTTTGATTTTGATACCTTATTTTATTTTATTATTTCTAAATTAATTTCTAATGTGAGTGTTTATGGGAAGGTGAGAGATTCATTTAACTATCTTTAGTATCAAGGAAATTGGTTAAAATTCAAGGATACCATGGAAAAATTCTCAATTGGGTGGTGATTTTATGTTGACTTGACCTCCTGATTTCTAGATAAAGTCATAAGGTTTAAGGTCTATTCTCAGAATAGGTTGCTAGGCCCAACTTTTGTTGCACCCCAAGCACCTACATAGTCCTTTCAATACTCAATCAGACATCATCACAAATGCCAATACCTAGTTAATTTAATAGATATAGCATATATGTATAGATACATCCATGTTGTAAGTAAAAATGAAACCATTTAATTCATAACCTTCAATTACTTGATAATTGTAATAGTTGATGATTAAAGTAATAGGTTCAAAATATTTTTCATTGTCCAAATAAATATCGAAAATAAAATAAAGATCATAGTCTTAATGTTAGGGTTCTACCTTTGTCCAAATTACATTAGGATGTTAGGAAATTAACATAAAATGAACTATGGAGTTTATAGGGATGTGACATGAATGAGCATCTATTTTCAACTTCCAACCAATCTAGTCATGACTTTCTTCACTTCTTTTATTTTCCACTAGAATCCATTATCTTTATTTCTTCACTTTCCATTACATAACTTCCCTCCACAATATCATATAGTACAATATCATTATATAGTGGAGTAATAATCACAGCATAATGAGTATTGATGATGCTAGCATAGAAATAGAAGAATGCACATCAAAAACCATACCCTCATGAATGAAAGCCACATCAATAAACATGTCATTCCTAAATGTATTAATAAAAGGTAGGACAATGTTCTCTATTATTATCAAAATAGGTGAATCATGAATTAGGGCATGTGAAGGAATGATAAACAAAGACAAAGCATCATCATGCTTATATACACCACTATCACTAGCTATAGGAAGAATATTACCATCGTGAAGCTCATAGATAAATGAAGTAAGTGTATATAAAAGAGAAGGAAAAGTACCAACAAATCTTATGAAAGAAAAATAAGCATATAGATGGTGAAATTATACCTCCATAGAGAAGCTATCCCCATCTAGAGCATAGGAATTCATGAGAATATCGAGAGTGGATGGATCCAATATAACAAAGGATATGAAAATGTCAAAATCAACATGATATGCATGGATATGTGGAAGGGATTATGGTTTAAGGGGAGCTATAATGTAAGATATAAATGGAATAAAAATATCTAAGGGTGGGTGTTGGGGAATAAATCAAGGAAAAACCTTAAAGGATAGTGCTATAAGAATGACATAAATGCTAATATACCAACAAAGGAAAATATCTAAAACAAGAGTGAATTACAAACCCTAAAGGCCAAAGCAAGGATGGATAGGGTCAAAGAAAGTTAATACCAAACAATGATAAGTAAAACCCTAAAATAAGTAGGGCAATGAATTATTAGTGAAGAGCACAATCAAACCCCAAGGAAAAAGATTGATATAAAAGATAAGCAATTAGGAAGCAATCAAATCTAAAACCCTAATGAGAGATAAGAAATCCTAAGGGAAAACCCTAGGTCATGCTTGAAAATGTTGGGATCACTAAAAAATATTAAAAAAACAAAAAATTTACATACATTATCTAGGATGATTAAATACATGCATTTAACTAGCAAACAATCAACCTAGATAATAGAGTTGTGATAGATAATAGATTCAAAATAAATGTGATAATCAAATAAGAGGATAGGTGTGCTTAGCTCTAGGATTGATGATGAATAAATGATGTTGATATTGTTTTAAAATGACAAGTCATTGAAAAACTAATTGCCACAATGTGATGAATTTCCTGAAGTTTTAACTAGCACAAAAGAAATATGGAATAATGACACCCTACACAATCAATCCCAATTGTGACAAACTTGATTTGACTCACCAACTTGATTTAGGACACAAGGGAATGATTTGATAGAAGACAATTCTCTTCTAGAATATATTTTCCTTCACCTTTTAGATATCTAAGAAGTCAAGGTGGTGTCTATAGACAACATTGACGAGCTTGCTAACTCAATAGGTGAAAACATTCTCCTAGGTCAAATCCTTTTGGTCAAATCCCTTTGTGGACTAAATTAATAGCCATGAAAAAAACTAAAGACAATATTTATAGACATGTAGATGGCCTACATGATGACACAAATTCAAAATTTTATTTCCTTTTAGAACTTAAGTGTGTCAAAAATAATAATTTTTATAATAATTTGTGCACAATGAATGTCTTTAAATACCATGACATAACAACATGTCATGTGAAATGTGTAACAAGTCAACTTATAACAATTATAAAAGAAAGTAGAAATTTTCAAATCTAAATTTGACGACTTAGATTTCAAAGATCACTTTTATATTGCTCTTGATTGAACCATATAAATCTTATATCCTTTTGAAATGATATAAAAGAATAAATCATTGATTTTGCTCTAGACATACCTCAAAATGAGATTCTAAAGACAAAAGAGTAAGATAAAAATAAAATAAAAAAATTCATTAACCATGTTAAAAAGGGCAAGTTATTGTTGGAGAGGAAGGCTATGAAAACTTAAAAAGAAAAGAAAAGTTATGATTGAAACCATAAAATAGGGTCATATGGGCATCAAATTTTAGCCATGCTAGGAGTTAATTGGAGCGTGAGGCAGGGACAGCCTGAGCCTCCAGCAGCAGACATAACTGAATTATGAAACAAAATTAAGAACCAGAGCAGAGTATTTAATAAACCACCGGCTCACCGACAACTGTCAGCCTTGTCTACCTTGCCCGCCAACTGATGCTTACTGCTCTGCCGGTCAGCCATTGTCCTCCCTTTTCGTAAGGGAGAAATTTGGCATTTTGTTAGGGCTTTACGACCGAGTGCTGTGTGCACCCTGCCGTTAGGCAGACGGACGGTGATCCCGGAGCAATTGCCCATGGATAACTTCAGAAAGTGAGAGATCCCATGACATATATATAATATATATATATATCCCCCATAAGATCTTAAGACTGTTAGAATGTTTTGAAAATCAGGTAGCAAGTTAAGTGGTTTTAGTTTTGGCGGAAATTTTATGGTTAGTGTGTTTGTGTGGAAGTAGTATTAGAATGGGTATTCTTTTAGGAAGTTCTAATACTTCATACTTAAGAGCATTTCCAACGAAGTCTCGATGTTTCACTTGTGTGCAGTATCACCTAGATGCAATGAATGTTTAAGTGGACCATTCTTATTTATGAGAGATGGGTTGTCATCAGCGATTACTCATGAAACTAGGCCAATGAGATTGACTCAAAAAAACTACACAATTGAATATTGATAAAACATTGCATAAATAAAAGTGGTTCGATAAATCAACTTATCTAAGTGAGTTTTAAAATAAACATAAATACAATAATAATTATGTGCCTTGGTGTTGATGAAAAGAAGATACAAAAAATTAGACTAAGACAACTAATATATGTGAAAATTGGAATTGGGTGCGACCTAGGGTTGATTGTACACATATGGATTCAACGTACTTGCGCTTAAGGATTTCAACATGGTGCATGAAAATGAACCTTAACTATGGAAATTAACATATTGACTATGAACCTCCTTTACCTCGAAATAGGGATTCACCTTAATGTCTACGCCTACAAGAACAAATTGGTGGCATTGAAAAACACCTTTGAGAACTTGCTAAGCAAGGATCATGTTCATATGGCATACAACCAAAAATTGTGCCTTAATAGGTACTTGGATGTAGATCTTATCATTTGCTTCATGGTTTGTGTGACATGATGTGCTAGATGATTTCTTGTCACCAACTATGAAAGAATCCTCTCTAATATGACGAAGTAGGAAATATATGTGTGCATAACCATTAATATCCTAAATGTGTTCCATATTTTTGCTAGTAAGATCTTGAATTTTATGTCTGAATATCACACATCTACCCATGGCATGTCCATACAACTAATGATAATCATAAAAGTTATGAGCAACATCATATTTTGGCATTAGTATTGATGTATCAAGGAAATTTATATGAGGCAATGTGGAAAGGTGGGTTTGCAATAACTTCAAAAATATCACATGTGGAGGAGTTAACAATACACTAAATTTCTCATGATGCTTTAAAAATGGAGTGATGTGTTCATGCTCAACAATATTAAGAAAATGTGTAACCTTATGCTCATGTTGTTGCTCATATTGAATAATGGGATATGCATCTGGAACCACATGATAAGTTCTTGATGTCAAAGGATTAGTTTGACACGTCAAATAAACGTGAGGGATAAAAGAGTCTATGAAAGAATGTGCAAGAACCATAAATGAAGTTTAAGAAGAATGACATAAACCAAACCATAATGAAGCTTCATTGACTAAATTTTCTCTAAATGTGTGTCTTAGGAACATGCCATCATTGATAAGAGAAAATAAATGTGACAAAAAAAAGATCTAAAATGTGTGCTTACACTACTATGATGTCAATCCTAATACAATTAAAGCCTCTAGTCCATGTATCTCCAATAATATGAGTACTATATGTAACGCCCCGCCAGGGAATCCAAAGGACAAAGCATAAAGTAACAAATTAACCGAATAATTTTTTTTTTTAAAGTCATTCATTTACACAGACATTATAAGGATTCCAAGATGACGTTACATAATCATAGACAAATAAGATCTTCTCATCATAAAATCAAAATCATAAAAACATAACAACATATCATGTTCATGAATGATCCAATTTCATAAACTTTATAAAGTCAAGTTACATATCCAAATTACAACATGCGAGATTATAATAAATCTCGTATCAACATAGTATCATTACAAAATTTCTCTCATAGATACCAAGAGAGTATAATAAAGATGAAGAATATATCTCGTTGTTAGCCTCGTTCATGAGTACGCTCAACGTCCAACATCACGAACACTGAAGAATCAAGAATCTGCTCCACGAGTAAAGTTATCCAAGTATAGCAACATCTGTAAGAGGACCCAATGAAGGAAATAGCACAGTTTCCTCCCAATCGTGTAGAACCCGAAGGTCCACTCCCTCTGTGCTAGGAGATAATGACAGGTCCACAAAATAGTCAAATAGACAAGAAGGAATAGACATTACATTACATGGTTGACAACATTTAATGACAAGATAATATCTTAATTACCTGATCACAAATAAACTCTTAGAGGCAACAACAGTAACACAAGTGACTCTACATAAGAGACCACAAACATGTTTCAAGACAAATTTTCATCACATAGTTGTTCTAAGTTACCTTGGTGAATCTTCCTAGACTACCGGCCCTCATCCAAAGTTACCCTGGTAGTCTCTACTGATTCCCGACCCCTAGACAATCTCATGTGGAGTCGAGTTACCTTTCAGGAAGACAAGGTAGACGACTAAGCCATTCCAGGCCTTCTCAACCTACCCTTAATCTAAATGAGCATTAAGGCACTAGGTGAGACATTTCATTTATCTTAATTATTTAATGAACCCCATGCTTATTTATTAAGGTTTTCACTGAATTACAAAAACCCACGATAGGTTACCCTAACAACCACTTAGGGTTATGGCCCCTATCGTAAGCCACTCTTCCTATAAACATGACATAACATCAAAACATCAAGGACTGCTAACATGCATAGGAAAAAAAACCATAGAAGAATATATCTCATTCGTGGTCCAATCATTGAATAACTCAACACCTTTAAGGTGACAATTAACTCTTGCATGACAAAGTCCCACAATAGATCAAGATATTAAAACATCAATAAATAAATATTAAAAGCTCTTTTCTTTTTGATGTAGAGAGGGAAACTCTCCCCTTTCAAATCTAAGACCACACACACATTCACCACTATGCAAGAAGGCTGCAAATAAACATTAACAACAAATATGGAAGAGAAATATGCAACATATATTGATTTCAAATTTGAATTTGAATTACACAATCATGGAGCTCATATGCTCACATACAACATGGGCTTCACACATAAAAATCTGCAACATAAAATTTCAACATCATTCTAGCAGCATCTGGATATGCAACCACCAACTCTCCAAATCCCCTTCTCCAAATGAGCAGCATCAATACATAGAAGTTGTGTGAGAAGAAACTACTCTTGGTTTCTCAAAACAACCTCCACAAAACCACCAAGAAAATCCGTCCCTTTCTGCCTATCAATGACCTATCATTTTTCCAAAACTCCTCAAACAATTTCTGGGTTTTGTTCCCCTTCTTTCCAGCTTTCCAAATCATTTTGAAATTCTTAATTTTGTTATTGTATGACAAAGTTATGCTCATTTTACTAAAATTGGGTCTCATAGATATGACTTCAAACATGCAAAAACATGCAAAGCTTGTGGCCAACATGCAAATACATGCAATCAACATGCAAGATTCTTTTGCAGCCCATATTATGACATTTTATGACACATGTATATGCATGCAAGACTTTTTGACCTTCTCCAAAAGTGGACACCACAAAGGTATATTCCCCTCCAAGATGCTTTCACTGTTTTACCAAGACTTATTTCCCATGCAATTTACATTTACAATTTCACACCAAGGGAATCTACATTGTTGCAAATTAAAATATTATTCTCCTAACCCCTAAACCCTTATTGAAAATAAACAAAAAATAAAAGAGCAATATTTTTGGTGATGCAAGATTGCACAAGGCCATAGATGCTCCTGCATCAGACACCCATGGTAAATTGAAATGTTTCCCAAGAATCAAACATTGAAACATTTGTAGACTATGTGTTTGTCCTGGATCCACCTCTCTTCTTTGTCCATTGAGAATTTCTTATTCATAATTCTTTGTACTTTCACAATTCTATCCTCTTTCATTCTCCATCCTTCTCCTTCAGCAAAACAAATGTTTCCTTTTACCTCTATCAATTTTATAACATTTTTTTCTCCTCCCACCTTGTCTCCACTATGAAAATTCACTGTTTCAATGCCCTCTAAAACATGTATCACTGCAATCTGATTTCTTTCACTCAAAACAACATTAGTACAACAATCAAAAGACTCAATTTCTTCATTTCCTAACAAGTAATCACCTCTATTAATCAAGGGACTTGTATCTTTCCTATCCTGCATAAAACTATCATCTTTAATATCTCCATCCATAACAATCTCTTTATCAAGCAAGAGATCATCAAACCATTTCTCATTCACCTCTTCATCTTCTTCATCAATCATAACTTCATTTTCCAATGGGGTAATTGCTGCAATATTCTTATTTATGTTAATATTGTCATCTGTAAACAATTCAACTTCAACAAAACTTTTACAAAGATCAAGGTTTACCTCTTCTTTCTCCATCAAAGCTTTCAATTTACCTCTCTTGGATGCTATCTTTATTGCTGCAACAAACTTATCTACTCCTTCACTCTCTTCCTCATCAAAGGAAACAATAAAATCAGATTTTACCTTATCATCTGTTGCTCTCTTCATTCCACTTGAGATCTCTTCTTCAATATGAGCCAACAATTCACCTTTCTCATCTTCTTGATGATTAGTGTCAACAAAACTAACAGATTCTTGCTTCAAACCATCTAAAAGTCTAATTTCATCAACCAAACAAGACCTTGAATTGCTACAAACCTTACCCATTTCTTCTTTTAATGGCTTCAATTTGTGTTTCACTCCATCCTTTGTCAATGTGTACGTGTTTCCGTATCCATCATGCATTGCCTTCCTGTCAAATTGCCAAGGTCTTCCTAGAAGAATATGATAAGCATCCATTGAGAGAATATCACATAAAACTTCATCATAATAGTCTCCTATCTTAAATTTTACCTCACATTGTTCGCTGATCAAAAGCTTCTTGTCATCTTGTACCCATGCTATCCGATATGGATTTGGGTGCTTCTTCCTTTCTAGATGCAATTTTCTTACCATTTCATTAGACACAAGATTCTCTGTGCTTCCACTATCAATAATGACATTACATACCTTTTCTTCACACTTGCATCTTGTCCTAAACAAACTTCTTCTTTGAATGGATTTATCATCTTCATTTAATAGTGTTCTCCTAGCCATTAAAGTTTCACCATCTTCTGCTTCTTCAGAATGTGATGATCCTGCATTTTCTCTATTCACATTTGCTGCCCTATTCTAATTTTCAGTCCTTCTTCTTGGTCTTTCCTCTTCATGCGGACATTCATATGCTCTATGACCCTCTTCCCCACACTTAAAAACAAGTTCCTCGAAAGGTTTCTTTTCCAAAACCTCTACCGATCTTCCTCTACCTCTCTCTTGACTCATAAAATTCTTCATTCCTATGTTGTTTGCTGCTGCCTTGGCCTCCATTTTTCTGATTTTTCTGATCATCATATTCTTCATATGCTCTTCTCTCAACCTTACCTTTATGAATTTTTCCTCTTTGTTTGTTTTCAAATCTCTTGTTCAACATTTCCTCTATCTTCAATGTCATTTGATAAGCATCTTCCATTGTCACAAATCTAATCAATGCCATTTCTTCTTGAATGCTTGACCGCAACCCATTCATGTACCTTGCAATCTTTTCCTTGGTTACTTCTGAATGTCCAGTTCTTATGAGGATTTTATGAAATTCTTCTGTATACTCTTTAACACTTTTGCTGCCCTGTTTCAAACCTTGCATTCTTTTAAGCAAATCTAACTCATAATCAATTGGAATAAACTGTCTTTTTAATTTGTCTACCATTTTATCCCATTTGGTAATCTTCTCTTTTCCTCTTCTTCCCCTTTCTAATTGAATCTCTCTCCACCATATGGAGGCATGCCCTTTCAACCTTGTCTTAGCAAATCTCACTTTATCAGGGTCTTCTACCTCCTCAAATTCAAAATAATCTTCCATTTCATTTAGCCAATCTATCAGTTCTTCTGGGTTCAAACTACCATTGAATGTAGAAACCTCCATTTTTGGTCTCTTTCCCATTTTTGTTAAATCTTTCAGCAGTGGGTCATTTACAACTACTGCAATTTCTTCTCTCTGTTCAATATCTAAATTTGCATTCTCTGTACTTTCATCTTCATCTTCATCTTCACTTCTTGGGTCTCTATTTCTTGCAAATCCTCTCCTTATCTCATTTTGCAAAGTTTCAACCTGCCTTCTCAAGGCTCTAAAATCATCATTTCTAACAAAGTTATCTCCTCTTCCTCTTGCTCTACCATGATGGGCTCCTCTTGCATACATTTCCTCCAATACCCACAAGCTCAATCCTGGTGCAACTGCCTCTCTTCGGCGATTTGTTACACACTCAAGACCTTCTGGCTCTGATACCACTGATGTAGGGAGGGAAACTCTCCCCTTTCAAATCTAAGACCACACACACATTCACCACTATGCAAGAAGGCTGCAAATAAACATTAACAACAAATATGGAAGAGAAATATGCAACATATATTGATTTCAAATCTGAATTTGAATTACACAATCATGGAGCTCATATGCTCACATACAATAGGGGCTTCACACATATAAAAATCTGCGACATAAAATTTCAACATCATTCCAGAAGCATCTGGATATGCAACCACCAACTCTCCAAATCCCCTTCTCCAAATGAGCAGCATCAATACATAGAAGTTGTGTGAGAAGAAACTACTCTTGGTTTCTCAAAACAACCTCCACAAAACCACCAAGAAAACCCGTCCCTTTCTGCCTATCAATGACTTGTCATTTTTTCGAAACTCCGCAAACAATTTCTGGGTTTTGTTCCCCTTCTTTCCAGCTTTCCAAATCATTTTGAAATTCTTAATTTTGTTACTGTATGACAAAGTTATGCTCATTTTACTAAAACTGGGTCTCATAGATACGACTTCAAACATGCAAAAACATGCAAAGCTTGTGGCCAACATGCAAATACATGCAATCAACATGCAAGATTCCTTTGCAGCCCATATTATGAAATTTTATGACACATGTATATGCATACAAGACTTTTTGACCTTCTCCAAAAGTGGACACCACAAAGGTATATTCCCCTCCAAGATGCTTTCACTGTTTTACCAAGACTTATTTCCCATGCAATTTACATTTACAATTTCACACCAAGGGAATCTACATTGTTGCAAATTAAAATATTATTCTCCTAACCCCTAAGCCCTTATTGAAAATAAACAAAAACTAAAAGAGCAATATTTTTGGTGATGCAAGATTGCACAAGGCCATAGATGCTCCTGCATCACTTTTAAATCAACACTCTAGCCTTTGGAAGAAAAAGTACACATCTCTCAAAATCAGATACAAAGGAAAGCCATTAAGCATGAAAAGCAAAATCTCGAATGATCACATCATCAACATGACATAGACCACAAAAAATCATATATATTTATCCATCTTATACAATCCTCCCAAATCTTCATGAATTATAAGACATAAAAGATAATTCATTAACCTAATATAATGTCACATAAAACTATGATCATTTGGTATAGAGATTACTATAAATTCTTTACTTTTATGAACCAACTATAAAAGAATTAATCAACTCTAGTTTAAATATACATAACATCAAGGTTCACATAAAGGATAATACATCGCTATAACAACATATCTTATATCATTTCTATTTTATCAAAATTAAACAATGACCATCATCATATAAAATCTTTACATTTACAAATATATATAAAAGCCATTCATAATCTAATACATATATATAAAAATTTAACCGCAACTAAATAAGAAACCAATTAAACTTTTCATTCTAACAATCTTCTTTTTTATTTAATCAAGTATATAAATTTAATAAATAGGAATATTGATGTAGATATAAATAAATGTCTAGAGAAGGCTGATTTCAATATAAGTTGAGGTAAAACAAATTAAAGTAGTTAATTGCATGCACTCTAATAACAACATTTTACCAAATCTCCAGTATCAGGGACACCTATGAGGATTACACTTAACCGACAGATTATATGCATGCAATTGATAAGATAATCCTGAACGCAAATACTAACTACAATCTTCAATATCGTCGATGCATGAAGCTACAGGAGATTAAATAGAGTCCAAGGCAATGTAAATAAGGGAGAACAAGGCGTCTCCAAAGCTATGTAAAATTTAGTTAACAAAATTTAACTAGATAGAGAGAAGCAACAACATAACTTGTAGGTCTTCAAATATCTTCAAAACTAAAGTGAATACAATCATTCACTAAATGAAGGATTCGGTCTAAGATTGAGATAAAAACAAAGTTAAATATTCTCACAATACGGCTGAATAAATGCATGGTAGTTTACAACGTCCTCTAAAGCTCTTAGAATTTTCACCTAGATATGGCATCAAGCTTTAATATGCATTAAAGGGTTGAAAGCCTTTACCATCGTTCTAGTTCAAAAATTCAAGTTTTAATCTAAAATTTCACTCTATTTTTCTACAGTTATTCTAATATAATTGACTATGGTTTGATTTATTAAGTTAAATTAAACAAGTTATTTATTTAAAAGTGAATGTTAATTTTGAAAAAGGTAATTATTTAAATGTAATTGTTGAATTAATTGTGCAAATAGGATTTAAAGCAGACAATTTAAAATAGTTTATTTTCTATAAGTTAAAATATCTGAAAACATGAGTTGAAAGATAATATCTTAGATATTTAATGATTATAACTAATTGAGCAATTTTCGAATGCATGACTACAATTAGTTAAGTTTTGTAACTTGAGGTAATTAATTGCATTAAAAAACTTTTGGGGGTTGCAATTTCTGGCACGACAATTTTCTGGAAGAATTTTCACGGCAGTAGCTTTTAGGAAATTTTTGCACGATAGTTGTTTGTCAAATAGCCATTGTATGAGCAGGATTGACAAAAGCTTCAGAATTTGATTCACCTCAGCTATCAAGTTTTACCAGGTTTTCTTCTTTTAGATTTTTTGCAAGTTCTTGAGTAAACTTTGTGGAAAAGAATTTATTGACCAAATCTGCACATGCAATAGAGAAATCGTTAGAACAAGTTTTCAAATTTTATAGAAAATGTAGCAAAACAAAGATACAAAAAACTTAATGAAATATGGTTATATTCTGCAATATATTATAGGATATACATTATATGTGAATCATGTTGTTTCTGAAGTCATGTTTCATGTTTCTATTTGGTTTTGAATTGAGGATTTTAAAACGCCTCTATCTTATATATATTCGTGTTAGATGAATAATCGTTCTTCATTCCTAGCCTTGTAAATTTTGTTTGAGCAGTTGATGTTGCTCTCCTTTATTGGTCCCTTGTCTGATTCTCTTAATCCTTGTACAAGCTTCATTTGAAGCGGCATGTTTGAAAATCAACAGATCCTCCTGCATATCTCTCTTTAGGTTCACTCATACCTTCTTTTATCACGTGAGATCTACTCTCAGCCTGATATTCTCAATATTTTAAACCCTTATTATATACCTCTGTGTAGTTGAAGTCAAATTCCTCCATCACTTTATATAGGTGTTTGAATAGGAATTATATGTGTGAAAGATTGGAACTAACTATGGCATCATTTCTTGTCACATATTATACAATCTGCAAATTTCTTCCCTGCAGTATAAAATCTTTTGCCTCAAAATTTTGATTGAAGTCAGCCAAATTGTATAAAAGGCATCACTCTCTCTCTTTCTTCTTTTAGCTATAATCTATAATCTCGATCTAGCCTTGGTTATAGTATTTGAATGTGTGATAGGTCAAATTTAGGTGCTAGAAAACAAACAACAAGCAAAAGAATGCAAATAACACTAAAAACAACCTACACCTCAAGATTAGCCTAGTTGGATTCAATACAAATTAAAGATGACAAAATGAAACTTTATACCTTGCCTCGAATCGATCCTTTGGTTGGCCCTTCGATATCTGGTGTTGTATGCTCCTTGGATGGCACAAGATGCAAGCTAGATGATGATATGATAATGGATGAAAGTGGATGCAAGTGTGAAAAAATGGCTAAGTATGGCTCCTAGAAATTTTTTGCAAGAGTTTGGCTACAATGCATGATCTCCCCCAAAATGAGAGAAAAAATGGAGTATTTATAGAGAATTTTGGATTTTTTAGGGAAATGGACGGTCAAGATTGAGCCACCAAGATCAAGATATAGGGCTATGGTGAGTTGAGAACTCACAAGCCCTCACATCTTGACATGTGGCATGTGAAGTGGCTCAAAAATGTGCAGTGGACATGAGGTGGAGTGGTGGTACATGACATGGATGGGGTACATAGTACCTTGGGATTGAGACAAGATCTCCTCATAAAGGAGGTACTTGTCCCCATGTGGGTGAGAGGACATATGGGAATTAAAAAATCCTCAAATATTCTCATGGGGATGAGAGAAGGAATTTAAAATTCCATTAAATGCATTGGGGGATTAAATGTGAATTAAAAATTCACATGGGGAATGGAGTTCCTTGTTCAAAAAGAGAAAGCTTTTAATGAAGTTGATTAAGGACACATTTCATAAATGATATGGGGATTAGAAATGACCTAATTAGGTGATTAAGGTTGTGCAAGTACTTGATTAGGCTGATTAAGGACTCATTAGAGGCAAGTGAGAAATTATGGAGGATGGGACCCTAATGATGATTAGGGGTGTGCACATCTTAATCATAAATTAATTATGAATAAAAAAGAGGGTTAGATTGCTAAGAGGGATTAGAGGCCAACTTGCAAAAGTTGGAGGAGGTGACAATGAGAGATAAAATAAGGAATTTAAAAATAAATTTAAAATTCCAAAAAATAATAATATGACTAAATTAAATAAAGTGATGCATTTATTTAATTTAGAGAGGAAAGAGGGGAAAATTATTTATTAAATTAAATACTTTGGGAAACCTTATGCAAGATACACAATATTAATTAAATGAATAATTTAATTAATACCGGCAAAGAGGATGATTTAAATGAGCAAATGGATTATTAAGGAGACGACTTTGACTATATGGAAGTGGTCAAATTTGGATGTCTACATTTTTCCCCTCTTCGAAACACTATTAGGATAATAGGGTTTTGAAGAAAAATAAAACACAGACGACTCTATGGAAGAAGCGACTGGAAAGGAGATGCCCTGGTATTGGAGAGATTATGAGCTACCCGAACAGAGAAGAATTAAAGGGGATGCCCCAATCTTGCAAAGGAAGGCTTATGATGGAAGATTGGGAGAGAATGGTAGGGTATGCCCCCTCGAGAAGGGGACGGGGACGGAAAAGGGGGTCCCAGACAACTTCTCAAAAGGATGAAGTGGTATACGTTGATGGAAAAAGCACAAAAAATTGAAAAGATTGGCACTTGAATGGAGGAAAACGGGTTTACATTGTGGAAATGGCGGCCCTGGGAAGATAAGGGGGGAGGGAATTAGTTGAGGCTAAAAAAATGGTTAAATAAAAGGAAAAATTCCTTTCATTTTAAAAAGTGAAAAAGGGGGGAAAAGCTATAAAAGGGGAGTGAGGGGGGGATTTCTCCTCATTTGGATAGCTGTCAAGTGAGGAGAGGAGGAAGAAAATGAGAGAGCAAAAGGGAGGAGACACGATGCCAGAGTATGATTCAGACATCATTCATCAAGGGGACGAGAGACGACAATTCTTCGAGGAGTGTGTCGTGCCACGTCAGGTGAGTCTGAATACCTACTTTGTGATTTTAGTCAATTTTTCCAATTTTTTGCAAAAAAAAAATGTTTTGTGGGGGGTCTTTGGAGGAAAAATGGGTTAGTGGGAAAAATGTTTTTTTTGTTTTTAAAAAAAATTCGGGGGGAGAGGGGAGGAGGGGAGAGTGAGACTAGGCTGGGGGGGCATCGGTTGGGCCCGGGCGGGTCCGCCCAACCAGCATGATGGGTTCACTCGAGTTGGGGTGGGTTCACCCGAGCCTAGGCGAGTCTGCCCAGGAAGGACGGGCTCGCCCACGAGCTCGGGCAGGCAGTGGGCTCACTCACGAGCTCGGGCGGGTCCGCCCAAGGGGCCGAGGGGACTGGAAAAAAAAGCAGAAGATAGGAAAAAGGGGAAGGGGGATGGAGAAATAATGGGATGGGAAAGGGAAATCCCAGGGTAGGAAAAAAGGGGGAGGACAAGTAAAATGGGGGAAAACAATGCCAGAAGAAACTGACAAAGTGTCGTGATGGATGCAGAAGGTGGAGAGTTTGCGGACGCGAGAGAGACGGTTCGAGGTTTTGAGGAGATGCATGGCACGGATGACGGGCACAAAGCACCAGACATTGGCAGAGGCAGGATTACTTAATATGCTGACATATCCAACTATTAAGGCCCATAGGGCCATGCTGATAGCCCTGATAGAGCGCTGGGACTCGACGACATCGACATTCCACTTACCGACTGGGGAGATGACGGTGACTCTAGAGGATGAGGATGTTTGGCGAATTATGAGGCTCCCTATAGCAGGGTTGGTGGTTAGTGAGTGTTGGTCAAAGGACGAGGCACTGGATGAGTCTGTGTGTATTATTTTTGGCAATGATGATCTACTGATTCAGCTGGGGTAGCTGGATGTGGACAGGTGTCTGTCCTACAAGGTACTGGTTTTGTCTTTGTACTTAACAGGACTGATTAGCGGGATCCTAGTGCCAGACTAGAGTGGGTGATTCCTGTATCTCAGGTTCATCGAGGTGATTTGACATATCATCGAGGTCTGGGAGGGGCAGTTTGCGTGGGGGACATGCACCAGGTATGCTACTGGAGGGCATTGAGCCTGGCCCATGTCACACTACTACAAGTTTAGGTGTGGGAGCACATCAGGGTGACCAGATCGATTGTGCGCAGATTAGGAGAGCAGGATGACAGAGAGGTCGTGGCTTGGGGGTGGGGAGTAAAGGTGGGAGCGATACTGCGACATCAGGATGTGAGAGATGTAGACATACGGAGGAGACAGTTCAATGATGTGCAGGCATAGATGATAGTGTGGCGGCCGTATATGCTACGGTCCTTCAGGGGCTGGAGGGGTGATGAGGAGGCACACATCGGTTACTTCTTCATGCACTATTATATTGTTGGGTAGATTTCGATTATAGTGGAGCTACACAAACTCGATTGGGTGACATGACAGTCTGGAGTGAGGCAGGATATTCCCGCGGCGCAGGTGAGATTTCGACGACTATCACGAGAGCGGCCATGGGGGGCTCCACTGAGCCTGGAGGCAGTGTGGGAGGAGTTGGAGACATTAAAATATATGCCATACCCAGACAGACAGGAGGGGAAGAGGGATGTAGGGGTGATGGATTGGTATCGACAGTGGTTTAGGTGACATCCACCATCACGGATTACCCCAGTAGTACCGATTGAGGGAGCACTAGGGTTTGGGTTAGAGAACGAGAGACGACTGAGGGTAGTGGGACCAACACCCTGAGGATGACAGAGGGGAGTTCAGGCGAGGGGAGGACAACAGGTAGTGGGAGTAGTCGAGGAGCCAGCGAGGGTAGCCAGGAGAGGGGGAGAGGAGGCTGTTGGAGCAGCCGAGGAGCTAGCTAGGGTAGCCAGGAGGGGGAGAGAGGAGGTTGTTGGAGCAGCCGAGGAGCTAGCTAGGGCAGCTAGGAGGAGGAGATGACGGTACAAATCCTGAGGGGATGGAGCAGAGAAGGGAGAAGATGAGGTCAGGGCTGCAGCATAGCAAGATAGGGGGTCGGAGGTCCAGGGAGAGAGGAGCCAGGAGGCATGCACATCCCCAAGAGTTCAGCAGCAGGAGAGAGGGGAGGAGGCTGAGACCAACAAAGCTAGGGAGAGACAGGAGGTAGACATGGCCACCGAAGGGCACCAACAACAGAGACAGGAGGAGGGTGAGGCCAGTAGAGCACAGGAGAGGATGACAGGGAGAGAGGGAGACCCTTCGGTGATAGACGTGGATGCAATGGAGGCATCGGCGGAGAGTGAGGGTTATGAGCCATTTGAGATGGACATTGATACAGATGTGTATGACCTCCGACCACTATCGATAGTACCACCCAGAGGAGAGGACCCTGTAGTGGTGCTGAGAGGCACTATAGAGAGATTGTGCCCCAACAAGTAGCGGTTACGACAGAAAGAGGTAGAGAGGGTCAGATTAGAGGCAACGCTGAGCGAGCTACAGGCACGATTTTCCTAGAGTGAGAGATTATTCAACCCTGGCCACACTAGTATTAGATGCAGAGTGGAGATTGACGAGAGAGAGATGAGGCAATGGATGAGGCAGTTGATTTGTGAGCAGAGATAGAGGGGTTACGAGAGGAGGTGGTCAGGGAGCATGAGGAGGGAGATGCCGTGAGATGGGAGCGAGATCGCTTGGTGGCAGAGGCGGTAATACGATAGGATGTTGGAGGGGTGACAGGGCAGGAGCCATCAAAGACTGGGATAGGGACTGCTAGAGATACTGAGGGTTAGCAGAGACAGCTAGAGTGGTTGTGGAGAGAGAGGGTAGATTGGCACCGAAAGCAGGCTGAGCTCAGAGACAGAGTGGAATTTTTAGAGAAAACAGCTGGGGATATGGGGTTGATGCAACAGAGGGAGGAGGAGACGAGGCGACAGATGCACATGCTGCGATTAGAGAGAGATGTGGCATAGGTACAGGTGTAGGTCTTAGAGGGAGATAGGGATTTGGCACAGGCATGCGCTCAGGCAGCTGAGAGTGATAGGCTAGTGGCAGAGTCAGAGGTTCAGTCTCTCTAGAGAGAGAGGGATGCAACGGTGTCATAGGTGTCAGGTCTGCGACGAGAGCGATATTCTGCTGAGTTGAGACTGCAGGCACTTCAAAGGGACATGGATGCAACAGAGGCCCGGGCACAGGCCATAGAGAGAGAGAGATGTAGCAGAGGTATGGATGTAGAGGCTACAAGGTGAGTGGGATGCAACAGTGGTGCAATGGCAGTCAGTGCAAGTCAGTGCTATGATAGGGACAGACACGCAGGGGTTACAGGGGGAGAGAGATGTTGCAGTGGCTAGGGCAGTGGCTGCCGAGGAGATGAGAGACCGGGTTTAGGCAAAGATGGCATAGTTACGACTATCCCAGGTGGCCTGGGAGCAGGAGAGAAGATTGATCTCAAGAGATCGGGATAGATATCGCCAGGAGCGGAATTCCGCTCGGGTTTAGGTTGCTAAGCAAGAGGATAATGTGAGGGAGACAAGATTTTGGATGGCCGTGTACTACCATGCAATTCTAGACCCGGCCCAGCGGTTGTTCTAGTATACTTGAAAAACACCACAGATGCCAGTGCCATCCTAGTTGTTGGGGACATAGACCCGAGGTTACAGTGATTCACCAGGTGTCACCCCAGGCAGGTGATCAGTACCTGATTCACCACATAGATCAGATGCAGGTAACTCATTTGAGAGATGACAGGATACCAGTTTTTGACAGATGCAGGGTGGAGCATGTAGTACTTATCGACAGAGATCAGAGATGCTCTACATCTCTGGATTTTGTACCTTATTTGATGATATATGAGGACTATGTGATGGATACATGATAGATTTTTATGTATGATGGACATATGACATTCATTGTATTATTTTGATTATGATATGGGATAGTCCTTATTGACATTATGTAGTATGTTTCCTTTTATGATGAGTGATCCAGTTTATGTATGCACATGTATATGATATTTCCTGCTTATGTGGATGAATACTTTGGTTTATTTATGCACATGGTTATGATACTACATTTTATGTGGATGTGTGAGTATATGATACTTCATGCCTATGTGGATGATTGGGTTTATGTACTTGTGGAGTATTGATGATTTTATTAATATAGATATTCACATGGTGATATGATGTATGCACATGTTGGATCTATGATGACTTATGCGTATGGATGCCTAGTTGATCTATAGACATGTATGTATATGTGTATGATGGATTATGTATGAATATTTTATATATTTAGGATGTGATGCATTATGATTTTGACACTTTGTGATGCAGGTGGTGATGTATGTGTGGTTTTAACACATTGTGATGTAGGTGGCGATGTATTTGTGGTTAATAGAATGAACCTAATATGCGATAATGCTCTTGTAATTTATGGTGACTTAATGATGAAGGGAAATAACATATGGTCATAAGCATCAATAAGAACTGACATGATAATGGAAGATGGGTATGTAGTGATTGTGAAAAATGGGTGAAATTTGTCATCTGTCAAAAAATTTTAGTATCCTGAGAAGAATGGGAGAGAGTAGGATAAAGTATTTGCACAACCAAAATCATAGGGTGAATGTAATGCAACAGATGATGAAATGCAATCCTAATATGAGTTTCCATTTTTAGAGCACTAATTTTTGCTATAGCATAAGATACTGGATACCCTAATATGTAAGACCAAGGCGAGTTGGTATCCAATGCATGAAACAAACACAACAAACAAAAAGGATACCCCAACACCCCAAGATCATGATGACCTTGGTCGGGCCAGGTATTGGGATAACCACAAACACACAAGGATGCCCCAGCGTAACACAAGACCTCAGGGATCTTGGTGGGTACTACGTGTGACAACCGAGAAGACAACAACAAAGAAAAGACCAAGATAAGCCCCTATGTAGACGAGTCAAAGCACACCATGATATGATGGATCAAGGCAACCATGACAAGTGTTGATAGTGAGCTCAAATGAAAAATAAATTCCAAGACATCAAAATATCACAATCAATTTCAACACGTTCTTTTCCATAAGATCAAGGGGATGGATATGGTTGATGAGGTCTGCTAGGAAGGATGCATCCTGTTGAGACCGATGATGGATACTAAACTAGAATGACCCAGTTTGATGCCAGATATTTTTCATTAACCAAATCTCTTGATAATAGGGGATTTTAATTGAGAAAACAAACCAGACAAGGATACAGACTGACACATCCTATAGACCTAGGGGCTCGAGAGTCGATCAGAGATTGGCCTTGCCTATGTGAAAGCGCAGAGCCCTCATAGTTCATGAAAAGACCATGGATAAAGCAGAAAGAGGATGATGAAGGCGAATGAAGGATGACCAAGACGTGATGGTCATAATACCCTGGGGGCAGATCAAATGATCACCCTTGCCTACGTGACAACGCAGGGGCAATGTAGTTTGACTGGTGATGTGACAGGATGAGATCTAGATGAAGACCGACATGATGGATGATCTTATGTGATGACACAGATCGACTGACGATTAGATGAATGACATAAGCTCAGAGTGGGATACTGAAAATCTCAGGATGGGGGGATAGGCTAGACGGGTCATCCAATCCTCAATCAAAATATACCAAGCGGCCAAGGATGGGATGGGTGAGGACGATAGTGCAGATGAAAGCATAAAATAACTAGGATGCTAGGTAGATAATGATTAAGCCCTCTACGGATGATGCCTGTTACCAGGTTTTCACCATCCATACTTATCCAAGGTGCCACCAAAAGGTGGTTTTCACCATAGGACGAGCTTATTTCTCTTTACTATTTTTGGATTTTTTTTGGATTTTTCCTTTTTTTTTTATTTTTTTGATAGGTGGGGTTACCAAGTGCACTTAGGCGTAGAACTTCTTCAGATGCATAATTTTGATGGGTTTGTCAAGGGGATTTCCTTCAAGAGTAGTCAACCTGTATACCCCAGATCCATATTTGGCGGCTATGATATAAAGCCCCAACTAGTTTGGCTCAAATTTTCCTTTCTTGTCTCGGTCTTACTGAGTACATTGATTCTCTTTGAGGACAAGATCACCCACCTAGAACTATTGAGGGCGAACCTTCTTGTTGTAGTGATGCTTAAGGCAGTTTTGGTATGCTTGCAAGTGATTGTAAGCTTTGATTCTTCTTTCATCAAGTAACTCTAGTTGTGTAAGCCATGCAACACGAGCATCTTCCTCACTAATAAGATTTTTTAGGGAAATTCTCAGTGATGGAATCTCAACTTCAATTGGCAAGATGGCTTCGACGCCATAGACCAAAGAATAGGGAGTGGCCCCTATAGGGTTGTAGATGGAGGTGCGATATGCCCAGAGGGTAGGATGAATATGGAGGTGCCAATCTCGACCAGTGTTATTGACAACCTTTTTAAGGATGTGGATGAGGGTCTTGTTGGTTGCTTCTGCCTGACCATTACATTGGGGGTAATAAGGCGTTGACCAACAATGTTGGATGTGAAAGGTGTTGCAGAGGTGTTTCACAGCTTGGTTCTTGAAGGGTTTTCCATTATCAGAAAGGATGGTGGATGGGATACCATATCTGCAGAGAGTATGGTAAAGGATGAACTTTGAGATCTAAATACCGGTGATTTGTGAGAGTGGCATGGCTTCTACCCACTTAGTGAAGTATTCAGTGGCAGTGATTATGAATGTATGACCATCGGATGATGGTGGGTAAATCTTGCCAATCAAGTCGAAACCCCATTAAGAGAAGGGCCATGGTGCTAGGAGGGGCTGAAGATCTTGTGTTGGAGCATGAATCAAATTTGCATGTTGTTGGCATGGAAGGCACTTCTTCACAAATTCACAAGCATCATGCTCTAGTGTAGGCCAATAATATCCAGCTCAGAGAATCCTTTTGGCCAGGGCCATACCATTTGAGTGAGCTCCATAAACACCACCATTTACTTCAATTAGTGTCATGCGGGCTTCGGTATCATTCATACACCTAAGGAGGATCCCATCATACCCGTGACAATAAAGTGTATCACTGATGATAATGTAATGGGCTGAACATTGAAAAAGATTTTTGTTGGTTCCGTGTGAGGTTTGGGGGTAGGATATTATCATGGAGATAGGTATATATGTCTTGATAGCAGGGGGATGCGGGACCTACGATATTGCACACCATATCAATCTCAGGAAAATCAGACACTAGGATTAAAAGTTATTCGACAAGGAACTCACATTCTATCCGGTCCTTAGGCATGTCAATTAGGGAACCGATAGTGGCCATTGCATCTGTTGCTTTATTCTGTACTTGAGGAATTTGGTCAAATTGTATGAAGGTGAAATATTTCTTGAAATCATCCACCATGTGTTTGTAGGGTAACAACTTATCATCCTTTGTGAGGAATTCATCATTAACTTTCTTGATGACTAATAATGAATCACCAAAGACTTTCAAGTGAGTTATATGCCACTGTTATGCAATTCAGAAGTCGGTGAGGAGGGCTTCGTACTCTGCGATGTTGTTGGTACATGGGAATGTTATCCTGAATGATTTTGGAATGTATTCACCTTGAGGGGTAACTAATAAAATCCCTGTGCCTGATCCATTATGAGTGTATGAGCCATCAAAATATAGCGTCCAAGCTGGTGCTTCTGTAACTATGTAGACTTCTTCGTTTGGAAATTCAGTGTCTAGAGGGTAAGCATCTACTAATGGTGCCTCGGCCAACTGATCAGCTATGACCTGTCCCTTTATGGCTTTCTGCTCCACATACTCTATGTCAAATTCGCTTAGGAGCATGACCCACTTGGCCATGTGGCTAGTCAGAGTGGTTCTAGATAACAAATACTCCAGGGGATCAATTTTAGCAATTAATTTGACTAGATGGCTGAGCATGTAATGTCATAATTTATGTGTGTTGAAGAATAGCATGAGGCAGGCCTTATTTTCCATGGGAGATTAATTTAATTCATAGTTGACCAATGTTCGACTAATGTAGTAGATCGCCCTCTCTTTCGATGATTCATCATGTTGTTCCAACAATGCCCCCAGCATGACTGAAGTGGCAGAGATATACAGCAGGAGGGGTTTCCTTGGAATAGGTGGCATCAAGATAAGAGGATGAGCTAAGTATTCTTTGATCTTATCGAAACCTGTTTGATAGTGTTGGTTCCATCAGAAGGTGGAGTCTTTCTTCAGGAGATGAGTGAATGGCCGACACTTATCCGTGAGCTGGGCTATGGACCGACAGATGTATTGCATCTTCCCTTGGAGGCTTCTTAACTGTTTCAGATTGCGTGGGGGTGGCATGTCCAGGATAGACTTCACCTTGGCGGGATCAACTTCAATACCCCTTTGGGAGACTATAAAACCCAACATTTTTCTGGACGTAACCTCGAAGACACACTTTTTTGGATTTAGCCACAGCTTGTAATGCTCTAACCATTCAAAGATATTTTCAGGACGGTAGGATGTTCCTCTTGTGTTTTGGATTTCCCTAACAAGTCGTCAACATAATCCTCCATGGTGATATGGATGAAGTCATGGAAGATGACTGTGATTTCCCTCTGATAGGTTGCCCCCACATTTTTGAGACCAAAGGGCATAACATTGTAACAGAAAGTACCCCAAGGTGTTGTGAAGGTGGTCTTGTGTTGGTCCTCATGTGCAATTCAAATTTGATTATAACCAAAGAAGCCATCCATAAGGGATAACATCTCATGTCCTATTGTGAGGTCGACCAACATGTCAATGTTAGAGGGAAGTCGTCTTTTGGGCAGGCCTTGTTAAGATCCCTGAAGTCTGTGCATATCCGAATATCTCCATTTGGTTTGGAAACTGGTACTATATTGGAGATCCACTCAGAGTAGTCAATTGGTATGATAAAACCTGAATCCAGTAACTTTTCCAATTCCTTCTTGACCAACAATGCTACCTGTGGATGCATCTTGTAGAGCTTTTGTTTGACAGGCTTGGCATCTGGGTGAGCGTATAGATGATGAACTACTAAGGCGGGGTCTAAGCCTGGCATGTCTGAATATGACCAAGCAAAGTTAATGATTCCCTCTTGGAGTAGCTGGACGATGATTGGATACTCTTGCTCTGAGAGTGACTTAGCTACATAGGTGATCTTAGGATTTTCAACAATACCCAGATTAATTTCTTGAGTCTCTTCGATTAGAATAGATGATCGAGTAGATAATTGAGTTCCCACAAGGGGAAGATGAACATATCCATCTTCCAATGCCTCTTTGAGGTTTTCACCATCAGATGCATCCTTTATTTTACTTTTTCAAGGTCAGGAAGTGCCTCAAGGAGGTTTTCACTAGATGATCGCTTTTTACTTTTCTTATTCTTATTTTTGCGACTGGAGTGTTCATCCTCCCCCAATCCCATAAGGTTGAAATATGTATCCATAGACATATTGACAGGTGTGCTATTACGTAGGTCCCAATCAATAAGCTCAGGGTGATGAAGGGATAGGCTAATAGTACAGACAGATAGGCATTCAAACATGGATGATAGGTTGGTGTGGTCAACGTCATTGTATGCAAGTATGATGGATTCCTCCTCGGGTATGTCTTCCAATGAGCTATCATCCACGACAACACTATTGGAAGTATTAGATGATGTTACAGGGCCTTTCTACTTTTTGTCGTATCTGAGGCCTATGTTCCTTGGTAGCTTTGATGTATCAATAGGCTGCAACCACCCTTGTTCTTCTTTACCTAGGCCCCTACCTTGGTAGTTATACTTTTCTACAAACTTAGCTGACCAAGGATATGCTTCCTTTAGGGGAGGATCTGGTTGGGGTTCTTCTTGGTAGACCCATTAACTTATATCCTCTTCTAGTGCATCTATCTTGATATTAGGGGACCTAAAAGTGGTGGTAGGGATGTTTTTACCACTGAAGGTGATAGTCTTGTCTTCCTTTGGAGTAGCATGTGAAGGTTGACCATACTCGTGTGGTGACGAGGGAATGGTTGCTATATTAAGAGCAGTATGCATTTCGTATTCTTTGTCAATGATTTGGAATTTTGTGACTATAGGATCAGTGGTGGAAGATAGAGTGGTCATCGCGGTGGAGGGTGGATTAGCAGATGATGACTGAGATACCCCCATTTCGACCCCGGGACAGTAATGTAAATGGGGAAATGATGCTTCTAAAGCGCGACGATATTCAAATGGTTGGGGGTCAACATAGATAGTGACTTCATATCCGTTGACTGGGAATTTTAGGCACTGATGGTATGTGGAGGGAATAGCTTGCATATCATGGAGCCATGGGCGGCCAAGGAGGAGATTATATGGCAAGTACAGATCAAGGAAATGATAGGTAGTGTACTGAACCATAGGTCCCACTTGGATAAGAAGACTGATAATTCCCTCTGAATTCATTTCTGCATTATCATAGGCCTTGATTGTGATGATCTGATTACTTAAATCTTCTTGAGTATACCCCACCTATTTTATGAATTTCAGAGTACACAAATTGAGGCCAGAGCCATTATCTACCAAGACCCTTTTTATTTTATGGCGGGCAACCACGACTTCAATATGCAAGGGGCGATTATGATTGACATCGATATTTCACATGTCATTTTGGCAGAAATGGAGTTGATAAGATAAAGCCAAGTGTCCTACCAAAGCTTGGAATCGTGTGGGGTCAATGTCATTAGGTGCATGGGTTTCCTACAAGGCTCTATTGAGGATTTCTTGATGTACAGGAGAAGACTTAAGCAAATCCAAAATGGAGATATGAGCAGGGGTCTTTCCTAAGTGATCAAGGATGTTGTACTGAGAGCTTACAAGAGTTGATTGGGCAGGTACGGAGGTTGTAGGGATAGTGATACGGGCTCGTCATGTAGTAACAACACACTGACGGTCTTTGGCTTCGACATGTATCATGGATACACGAGGTTCTACTTGCTCAATGTAATGAATAATACCCTCATAATTGAGGGGTACATTCTTATAGCTCACGTTATTTGTGCTATTGTCTTGGGGATTACTGTTGGAGGTGCTCATGCCTTGATTATGGTTTGGAAAAGTGTTTTGATATATCTGCAATTGAGCATTGGATGACAAAGCTTGACTAGTGTCAACCTTGATATCTCCTGATCAATGAGATCTTGGACATAGTTTTTCAGACCCTGACACTTATTCAAAGAGTGTCCTTTGATTTTATGGAACTCATAATATTCATTTTCCCTAAACCATGCAAGCTTGGGCTTGGATTCGTCAAGTGGCTTGGTGATAGGATACGTGATTGGATAATTGATCTGTAACAATTTATTGAAGACAACACTCAAGGGTTCTCCTTATTGAGTATACTGACGTTTAGTGTTCCCCTGGTTGTTTTGGTTTGACTGTTGAGGAGGACGAAGTGCCCCCTGTGGTACAAATATGGCATTAGGTATGGATGGTTGTTGTCTCTAAGATGTATTAGCCACTTGGACATGTTTAGTACTAGTGACACCATCATTTACTGTGTTCTTGTCCTTGTTCCAAAAATGTGGCTTGTCACTGAATGACCTTTCTTTATCCTGGTTATATATTTTGATGTGCCCTTTGGCAACAAGGGCACGTTCAAGGATAGGTCCCTTTTCTACTAGCTCCACAAAAGTGGTGACACAATGTAACCTAAAGTTATGAACCATGTCAGGATGAGAGTTCTCCACGAAGAGGGTGACCATGTCCTTCTCTCTTAGAGGGGTTTTCATTCGGCTTGCTAATGCACACCAACTTTGAAGATAGCCAGCAAAGGTTTCACCCTCCTATTGTTTCTCTTTGAGGAGATCTAAGGTTTCAGTGTCCTCCAAATTGAAGGAGAAGTAGGAGAAAAAACTTTTCTGATAGGTCTGCAAAAGATTTTATGGACCCTCTTTCGAGGATCATGAACCACTCTAGGGAAATGCCTTTCAGGCTCCACGGAAATAGGCGCAAGAGATAATTGTTGTGCGTAACTTCTTGATACTTGGAGTAGAACTCTTGCAAGTGGGCCTTAGGATCTTTGTTCCCCCTGTATCTGTCGAGTTTTGGTATTTCAAAATGCTTAGGGAAGGGGATCAATGAGATGGAGGGATCAAATGGATATGGGCATATGTCTTCGAATTTGAATGATTGTTTGCCAGTCCCTGCCTGAAGATCTTTCAGAGCAGCTTTAATTTCTAAAAAAATTGAGTTGATTGGTGGTTGGTTGGACGGATATAGATGGTAGGACAACAGAGGATCTTGCTGAGAGAGCGTCAGATTGTTGAGGTATGGGTTTGGATGGTGGAGTGATGACATCCCTTGTCGGTATGTTGGGGGATTTTGTTGATATGTGGGTTGTTGTTGTGAGGTATAGTATGAATTCGATTGATAAAAATGTGAGGAGGGTTGCTAAGGAGCTTGGATGTGATGTTGCGGGTTGACCTGTTGAAACTGGGGGTATTGCTGTGATTGTTGGGAGGTCACATAAGGTGGTTGTTGTTGGGACTGCTGTTGGTAATAATGATGTTGTGGTGGTTGCTGATGTGATGTGAGATGTTGCGTGGGCCGAGACAGGATGTTGTATTGTGTTTGAGCTCGTGGTCGTAGGATGGATGTGAGAAAGGGGGATATGGTCTGAGTGGGAGGTCAAGATGGATTTCTTTATGGCTGGTATGGTGGTTGTTACGAGGAAAATAGTGGTTGTTGTTGTTGGGGCGGCTGAGATAACGTAGGAGGATTTTGCAAGGGAGGTTGTTGGGTACCGAAGGGGACATTCAGAGGTGGTAAATTAGATTGGGGGGTTATGGAGATGCATACAAAGGCGATGGTAAGTTTATGGCCCCAAAAGGTGGAAGTAATGCAGTGAAAGGGGCACCCCCAGTGTTGACAGGAGGTGGATTTGAAGGGGGTGGTGCCGATAGCATTAGTGGTTGTGGTTGCAGGATGTTTTGTGGCATGCCAAAGGAAAAAGGATCATTGGGATCAATGGTTTGGGGTGCCCCTATGACTGAGATTGTGAGATGTAGGGGATTGCCAACGGGATATAGAATGGCGTTTCTGAATTTAGGTTGATGCCAATCTTCTACGGAAAGAACATTGGGGACGTATGAACTACCTGGTACATTGTGTGAACCTTGGGGTATATTAGGTGTGGAACCGCCATACTTGGATAGGTCGATACCTGATGGTTTTTTGACACCCTTGTCAATTAAGTGAGCCAAGATTTCTTCGCCATGTTTTTCAAGAAGGCGATCTGTCATTTGCACATTGACCGGGTTACTAAAGTGTTCCTCAAATGTAATTTTGGGTTGAATGACCATGTTTTCATCCCCGGGGGGTGATGTGTTTTGACCATCAATATTGGATTGTGATGATGTTCCATTGTGTGGATCCCGAGGGATGTTCGCACTGTTATTGGGGTCTTGTGAGGCATTAGCTGCTTTGTTCAGATCTTGAGGGATGTTTGGTTAGGATTGTTGTTTAGCCATTTTCCTTGTTTGTGACCGGGTCTGAACAGACATGCAAGATGATATGACAGATTAGGATGACCTTGGTGATGAAAGGATTGATTTGATTTGATGATTGATTAGCCAAAAAGGATGTGGCTCGATAGGATTGGTTTGATTGGATGATTGATTAGCTGTTAAGGCTAGGGCTCGATGAGATTGATTCGATTTGACTGAAGTGGACTGGGTTGATTGGTAGATAATGAGTCGATCCAAATTGGATGATATAACGATTCGATTTGGTTCGATGATTGATTAGGATGAATGATAGTGATCAGAATTTGAAACTAAGTTCAAGAGTGATCCTTGGTAATGCTAGGTATTGATTAATTGATTAAAGGGGTGATGTATGATAATGTCACCGAATCCAAATTGAGATAGAAGTGGATTGATTAGGCTGACAAGGACGAACGACTTATGCCGGATGATGATCTGAAGTTGGTTTTGATGGATGACAATTAGAGATGAACACCTAGGTTAATTTGGATAACTGCTCTAACAAGGTTTCAATGGGATACCGATGATCCGAAACATGGAAACGATAATCAGAACGTGGGTTCTGAATGGGCGAACGGACGCATGAGCTGAGGGGATGAATGTTTAGGATGGAGAATGGATTCTCGAAACGGGTGTACAGATGTCTGAAATGGGGGGGCGAGTGATCGAGACGGCAGAATGAGGGTCCCAAATGGTGAAGCGGATAAAAAAGTCGATCGGTCAAGGGTCAGGTTCACCCCTGTGAAGGGTAGGTCCACCCAAGGAGAAAAAACTAGTCAAATAAGGTCAAAACAGGCCTGAGAGAGGTTGGTCAATAGGTCAAATCTGCCCCTAGGTGGGTCAGGTCCGCCCAAGGAGCAAAACTTGATCAAACTAGGTTAAAATAGGCCAGAAAGAGGTGGGTCAATAGGTCAAATCTACCCCTAGGTGGGTTAGGTCCACCCAAAGAGTAAAAATTGATCAAAAATGGCCAAAACAGACTCCAAAAGGACTGGTTTAAAGGTCAAGTCCACCCTTGGATGAGGACAAGTCTGCCCAAGGAGCAAAAATTGGTCAAATTCTTCGCAAGGGGGGAAAATCCAACTGTTTGTGGGTCAAATCCAGCTGTTTGTGAGGGAAAATCCAATTGTTTGTGGGGAAAATCCGACTATTTGTGGGTCAAATCTAACTGTTTGTGAGGGAAAATCCGCCTATTCGTGAGGGAAAATCTAGCTGTTTGTGAGGTTTGACTTAATTTTTGACAAAAAGACTAAGGAAAAGGACTCAAAAAAAAACAATCATCAATCAAAAGACTATGGCTGAGTGAAATAAATCAGATAATCACTGGTTTCGCACAAAGAAGACAATTCAGATAGTATGAGCCTAAGTCTTGTAGAGAGGGTATGGTCGACAAAGTCCTCTAATCTAAGATGAATATGGTTACTAGGGAGTCCTCGATATACACCCGGTATGTGAGGCCCAAACCGTGAACACCAACCCATTACAAGCATGAGTCAGGAACCTAAAAGGCTCGGACCAGCTCTTCACATCATCCCGATGCTTCACCAATTACAACGTGGTTGGATTGAGGTACAACTTTCGCCCTCCCCCTTTATATACCCTGTCGGTATGCGTGGTTGGAATCATCCCTTGGGGTGATGAAATCCCCAAGCAGGTCCCACTAAGTAAAAAAAAAAGGGGTGGACTCAAAGGACATGGTAAGCTGCAATTTCTCGTCACCCAGCATCGTCGAATGGCACAAGGGGATTGGATACGTCAAATAGCTCACCTAGAAAACACGACAAACAAAGTTGATTGACACCTCTTAGTTACACTATGTACCTAAATTAGGGGTTAAAGACCCTTAAAACAACCAAAAGATTGCTAAAAATTGAAATTTACCTTCTAGAAAAAAGTTGTCTAGGGAAAATCCGCTTGTCTGTGAGGGAAAATCCACTTGTTTGTGAGGAAAAATCCACCCATTTGTGAGGGAAAATCTGCCTATTCATGAAATTTTTTCCAAAAACCACTTCTAAGGTCTGTGGAGGGTAGGTCCGCCCCTAGGAAAGGTCAGGTCCACCCTAGGAAGGTCAAATTTGCCCTTGTGTAGGTCAGGTCCGCCCCTTTGTAACCTGTACCTGCAAAAAGTCAAAAAAATAGAAAATGTGAAAGCAAGAGACCCGTTTTTGGGTCCCATCGGGCGTGCCAGAAATGTGATACGTCAAATTTAGGTGCTAGAAAATGAACATCAAGCAAAAGAGTGCAAATAACACTAAAAACAACCTACACCTCAAGATTAGCCTAGTTGGATTCAATACAAATTAAAGATGACAAAATGAAACTTTATACCTTGTCTTGAATCGATCCTTTGGTTGGCCCTTCGATCTTTGGTGTTGTATGCTCCTTGGATGGCACAAGATGCAAGCTAGATGATGATATGATAATGGATGAAAGTGGTTGCAAGTGTGAAAAATGGCTAAGTATGGCTCCTAGAATTTTTTTGCAAGAGTTTGGCTACAATGCATGATCTCCCCCAAAATGAGAGAAAAAAGGGGGTATTTATAGAGAATTTTGGATTTTTTAGGGAAATGGATGGTCAAGATTGAGCCACCAAGATCAAGATGTAGGGCTATGGTGAGTTGATAACTCACAAGCCCTCACATCTTGACATGTGGCATGTGAAGTGGCTCAAAAATGTGCAGTGGACATGAGGTGGAGTGGTGGTACATGACATGGATGGGGTACATAGTACCTTGGGATTGAGACAAGATCTCCTCATAAAGGAGGTACTTGTCCCCATGTGGGTGAGAGGACATATGGGAAATTAAAAAATCCTCAAATATTCTCATGGGGATGAGAGAAGGAATTTAAAATTCCATTAAATGCATTGGGGGATTAAATGTGAATTCACATGGGGAATGGAGTTCCTTGTTCAAAAAGAGAAAGCTTTTAATAAAGTTGACTAAGGACACATTCCATAAATGATATGGGGATTAGAGGTAACCTAATTAGGTGATTAAGGTTGTGTAAGTACTTGATTAGGTTGATTAAGGACTCATTAGAGGCAAGTGGGAAATTATGGAGGATGGGACCCTAATGATGATTAGGGGTGTGCACATCTTAATCATAAATTAATTATAACTAAGAAAGAGGGTTAGATTGCTAAGAGGGATTAGAGGCCAACTTGCAAAAGTTGGAGGATGTGACAATGAGAGATAAAATAAGGAATTTAAAAATAAATTTAAAATTCCAAAAGATAATAATATGACTAAATTAAATAAAGTGATGCATTTATTTAATTTAGAGAGGAAAGAGGGGAAAAGTATTTATTAAATTAAATACTTTGGGAAACCTTATGCAAGATACACAATATTAATTAAATGAATGATTTAATTAATACCAGCAAAGAGGACGATTTAAATGAGCAAATGGATTATTAAGGAGATGACTTTGACCATATGGAAGTGGTCAAATTTGGATGTCTATAGAATGTTTGGTTTTTAATTAACATTAACTCTGTGTTAAAGATGTTATAAAAAAAAAATTGTCTTTTTCTTGACTGGTGGCAGCCCTGAGTGGCTTTTATCATTTAAATTTTGTTTAACATATTGAATATACCAGTCGACTACTGCAGATAAATAGCTTTCCCTTGGAGAAAATGTGCTTTTATAAGCCGTATGTGGGTCGGTTTGAAATTTATTGCATGATTTAATTTTGCATGGCACATATTCTCCTTGCATGGCAAACTTTCTGCTACTCATAGTTTAGGTTATTTGCTTTTAACCGTCACTATTTCATAATGGTGTGTAATCTCCTTTGCATAGCGAACTAGTTGCTAATTCCTTGTTAATATACTATATTTATTTAATCAGCGGATAGTATGTATGGTGCATGAATTGACATTAAGATAATTGTCTGATGTGGGCTTATGTGGAAAAAAGATACTCTTTTAATTTTATTGTTGTAAACTATTTATTTATAGCATGTATCTAAGTTTACTTTAGCTCTAAAATCCATGCTTAATATTTAGATTAGAATAACTGTAGAAAAATAGAGTGAAATTTTAGATTAAAACTTGAATTTCTGAACTAGAATGATGGTAAAGGCTTTCAACCCTTTAATGTGTATTAAAGCTTAATGCCATATCTAGGTGAAAATTCTAAGAGCTTTAGAGGTTGCTGTAAACTGCCATGCATTTATTTAGCGATATTGTGAGAATATTTAACTTTGTTTTTATCTCAATCTTAGACCGAATCCTTCATTTAGTGAATGATTTTATTCACTTTAGTTTTGAAGATATTTGAAGACCTGCAAGTTATGTTGTTGCTTCTCTCTATCTAGTTAACTTTTGTTAACTAAATTTTACATAGCTTTGGAGATGCCTTGTTCTCCCTTATTTACATTGCCTTGGACTCTATTTAATCTCCTGTAGCTTCATGCATCGACGATATTGAATATTGTAGTTAGTATTTGCATTCAGGATTATCTTATCAATTGCATGCATATAATTTGCTAGTTAAGTGTAATCCTCATAGGCATCCCTGATAATGGAGATTTGGTAAAATGTCGTTATTAGAGTGCATGAAATTTAATACTTTAATTTGTTTTACCTCAACTTATATTGAAATTGGCCTTCTCTAGACATTTATTTATATCTACGTCAATATTCCTATTTATTAAATTTATATACTTGATTAAATAAAAAAGAAAATTGTTAGAATGAAAAGTTTAATTGGTTTCTTATTTAGTTGTGGTTAAATGTTTATATATATGTATTAGATTATGAATGGCTTTTATATATATTAGTAAATGTAAATATTTTATATGATGATGGTCATTGTTTAATTTTGATAAAATAGAAATGATATAAGATATGTTGTTATAGCGATGTATTATCCTTTATGTGAACCTGATGTTATGAATATTTAAACTAGAGTTGATTAATTCTTTTATAGTTGGTTCATAAAAGCAAATAATTTATAGTAATCTCTATACCAAATGATCATAGTTTTATGTGACATTATATTAGGTTAATGAATTATCTTTTATGTCTTATAATTCATGAAGATTTTGGAGGATTGTATAAGATGGAAAAATACATATGAATTTTTGTGGTCTATGTCATGTTGCTGATGTGATCATTCAAGATTTTTCTTTTCATGCTTAATGGCTTTCCTTTGTATCTGATTTTGAGAGATGTGTACTTTTTCTTCCAGAGGCTAGAGTGTTGATTTTAAAGAAAAGAGCTTTAATATTTATTTATTGATGTTTTAATATCTTGATCTATTTTGGGACTTTGTCATGCAAGAGTTAATTGTCACGTTAAAGGTGTTGAGTTATTCAATGATTGGACCATGAATGAGATATGTTCTTCTATGGTTTTGTTTCCTATGCATGTTAGTAGTCCTTGGTGTTTTGATGTTATGTCATGTTTATAGGAAGAGTGGCTTACGATAGGGGCCAGAACCCTAAGTGGTTGCCAGGGTAACCTATCATGGGTTTTTGTAATTCAGTGAAAACCTTAATAAATAAACATGGGGTTCATTAAATAATTAAGATAAACGGAATGCCTCACCTAGTGCCTTAATGCTCATTTAGATTAAGGGTAGATTGAGAAGGCCTAGAATGGCTTAGTCATCTACCTTGTCTTCCTAAAAGGTAACTCAACTCCACATGAGATTTTCTAGGGGCCGGGAATCGGTAGAGATTGCCATGGTAACTTTGGATGAGGGCCAGTAGTCTAGGAAGATTCACTAGGGTAAGTTAGAACAACTATGTGATGACACTATGTCCTAAAACATGTTTGTGGTCTCTTATGTAGAGTCACCTATGTTATTGTTGTTGCCTTTGAGAATTTATTTGTGATCAGGTAATTAAGATACTGTCTTTTCATTAAATGTTGTCAACCATGTAATGTAATGCCTATTATTTGTTGTATGTTTGACTGTTTTGTGGACCTATCATTATCTCCTAGCACAGAGGGAGTGGACCTTCGGGTTCCACACGGTTGGGAGGAAACCATGCTATTTCCTTCATTGGGTCCTCTTACAGATGTTGCTATACTTGGATAACTTCACTCGTGGAGCAGATTCCTAATTCTTCAATGTTCATGATGTTGGATATTGAGCATACTCATGAATGAGGCTGACAATGAGATATATTCATCTTTATTGTTTACTCTCTTGGTATTTATTAGAGAAATTTTGTAATGATACTATGTTGATACGAGATTTATTATAATCGTGCATGTTGTAATTTGGATATGTAACTTGAATTTATAAAGTTTATGAAATTGGATCATTCATGAACATGATATGTTATGTTTTTATGATTTTGATTTTATGACGAGAAGATCTTATTTGTCTATGATTATGTAACGTCGTCTTTGAATCGTTAGAACATCTATGTAATCAAATGACTTTAAAAAAAAAAATTATTCGATTAATTTGTTACTTTATGCTTTGTCCTTTGGATTCCTTGGTGGGGCGTTACACTATAAATGTGAGGATCCAATACAACATGAGGTAGAGCAACATTTTCAACATGATGAGTATTACTATTCATTAGTGGAGGAGATTATTCATCATTTGTAACTGTAAGTACCTTTAAAAATCTGCAAACACTATACTCAAACAAGGGTTAGTATCAACAAATCCTTCAAGAATACTCCTATGAAATACATTGTAAATGTTCCAAAATGCCACAAAAGATAAAGAAAAGCCAAATGCATGATGAAAACATTCAACAAATTACCTATTCCATAGTTGGATTGGTGTCACATGTGCTAGTGACCCTTTCCCAACCCTTGATCAAAGCTCAAATTGTGCAAATGCAAATGGAGATGGTGGAGTGATGATGAACAAGATCAAATCTCAAATGAAGAGAGTAACCTTGCAAATAGATTGTGAAGATTGTGAAGGATTTGCTCAAAGGTGAAGCCTCTATTTGAAGATTTCAAATGCTAAGATTGTTGAAGAGGGACCAATGTGGGACTAAAGATTAAGCCAATGATAGGAGGACACTTGTCATCATGTGATTAGTTGATGTATATGCAAGATTTGGGAAGAGTGCCCAAGAGGGGGAAATTTTGAATTCAAATTTGCAATAAATTTTGAGAGGGGGACAAGAAAGAAGAGCAATAAATGCCCTGTTTGACTTGTCATGTTGAGGGAAAATGAGGTTTTAATAAATCAATAAAATTGATTTATTGTGCAAGTGGCTAGGTCTAGATAATGCAAGTGGGATGTGATTAACTTTAATCGAGGTTAGATGATGATTATGCTGATTTAATGCTGATAAGATGATTTGACTTTCAAGACTTTGATAATTGATTTATTTAAATCAGAAAAGGATGAAATATGATTTAGGATTTAATTTAAATGAAGTCCTGATTTATTTAATTAAGTGGATGATGCAAGATGAAGGTTGAATGATAATGTTTATTTGATAAATGAATGGATGAAAATGCACTTGATTAATTGATGAATGGTCCTAATGTGACATCTAATTTGACCGAATCCGATCGAATGCATAATGTAAATTTTGCATGTCTACATTTTGCCCCTCTTTGAAGCAATGTACTTGTTGCGTTGGTTCAAAGAATAACTTGTCATGATCAAAATTAAAAAATTTCATGATTTTTCGGATGCCCCGGAGAAAGTACACTGGTACATTGCCCCCTCGAGAGATCGGCGAAAAGATTCAATTTGAGGGTCGATCTCGTGATAAAGAGGTTCAAAATGGATGGTTATGGATGATGATGCAAATGAGATGATTTCAAGATGCTTAGAATAACAAATCTATATTATTCTAAGCAACTTAAATGATGATATGATATGAGATGGATGAGATTGATGATGTGATATGTCTGTGATTATGCAATGGATGAGTTATGAGAGACTAACAGATCTATATTATGATGATGATTATGCAATGCATGTGAAATGATCAATGTTTCCTATGATGTATGATATGAATGATATGTGGTATGCAGTTTATTGATGGTTTGCAGATGCAGGATGGATGCATGATGGATGCATGACGGATGCATGATGTTAGTGCGGAAATGAGATGATGACAAGAGGATCCAACAAGTCCATGATTGGTCGAGACTTTTTAGAGATGATGATGATAGATGATGATAGATGGATGATTTGGTTTATCAAGGATTGGGATTTTCAAAGGGTCACTTACTTTATTTTTGATAACACGCTAACACCCATGCATCAAGGCATAAAGGACCGTGATGGCTTGTCTTAGTGTGATGGACTTTGACTTTTACAAATAGATAGGGAGCTCTTGTTCACACTTGACATACGGAAACCTTGCTAGGATGCACTTTAGAAGTCCCAAACATCTCGGACCAAAACACGGAAAGGTATAACCAATCAATGCAATAGTCAACAAGCTATCTGAAACATCCTCCATACATATCTAACAAAGCAAGTATTCGCCAAGTTATTTTACAAGAACGCCCAACAAGCACAACAGATAAAAGATATGATCGTTGCCCCATTCCTATTTCTAAATCCTCTGCCTCGATATCATCAGAGGTCCTTGGAATGAGCGCAATAAGATAAATCAAAAGAAAGATCAAGTACACAAACAAGCCATGTTCTTCATACCTCTAGCCAAAGGGATGTGTTTTGATAGGATAAGAATCCAAGGTGATATCCATAAACGATGCCCATTGTTAACGATATATCCTAGGACATGCATTGTATGATGATGATGGTTGATAAGTTGATTGATAGGTCGTTGATATAAGGTTGACTGACATGTTTGCGACTGATCAAGAGTTTGATTTTGTGAGGTTTGTTGTTTGCTTTGATTTTACAATTGAAGCTTACATTTGCCGACCGCTGTGATTGTTTCGTTTGTGTTGCCAAAGGATGAAGGTGATGATTAGTTTATTATGGATGATTGATTATTAAGTGCAAGTTTACGAGACGGATGGATTTTTCAAATATTGGATGTTTTTGATGTTTTGAGGCTATTTTTGATTTTGAATTTTGCGCATGTTTTGATTTTTGATTTTTTTTGCTTTTTGGATTTTGATGTTTTCAATGTTTTGGATTTTGATGTCTTTCAATGTTTTTGAATGTTTTGATTTTGATGTCTCGAGGGCTGATCGTGGATTAGCCTTGCCTACGCTTAAGCTCGACGACGTGAGTTCAGATTTCAATGTTTTGATGTTTTCGCTTCGAATTTGTTTTTGATTTTGATATTTTTGATGTTTTTGATTTTCGCATGATTTTGACGATTTGGATATGGATGTGTAATGATATCAGTGCTTTGTTTGGGATTTTGTTTGAAAACCAAGCTAAGGTGGATTGATCAGATCGACGGATTGATGATGATGATAACATTGTTGAGGATACACAACAATGCAAGGATTGATTGGTCAAGATTGATGATGATAACATTGTCGAGGATACACGACAATGCAAGGATAGTGTTAAGCAACACAAGGATTTGGGAAAGATATCCCCAAGATGATGATGGATTGATTGGATTTGATTGATCATGTTTGATGAAGCTTGGTTTCGAACAAAAGATGTTTGGATGATTTGATGTGACATTTGACGTGCAGCTTAGACGTGACTGATATCGATTGATGTTTGATGAAAGATGAAGACTGATAAGGAATTTCTTCTCATCAAAATATGCCATGGGCTAGTGATTCAGATTTTTGCTCACGAGTGCTTTGACCAATTTTATTTCATGTTTTCCAATGTTCGGATCGCCACATAAGGTGAAGGATATAGATCAAGATTTATTCTCGAAGCAAGATGTACATATCTTCCCCCAGTGTCTAGCAATGTATGGAATGTGATGGATGGATGCTTAGATAAGTGTATGGATGGAGGGACATGGATTATCTTGCGATAAGATAAGGTGTTCAGATAAAGAATGCTCATTTGGATAGTGCTTCATGGCTCAGATAATGCTGCATAGGATAGGACCAATGAAAACAGACCATGTCAAGATTTTTACCGTAAGCAAGCATAAAGTGTGCCCAAAAATTTCATCAAGATCAAGATAACCGAGATGATGGATGCGGATATATGCGAATGTATTGGATAAATGGTTCATGGATGGATGGATTTATTATGGATAAGATGGATGGAATGCCCGATTTATTACGGATGGGATGAGATGCTTTCATCTGAACCGGTGCACGTAGATGCTCGATTCCACACATGATGCCTGTTTGCGGGTTTTCATCATGGTCTTGCCCAAAGCGCCACTGTAGTGGTTTTCACTAGAGGACGATTTTCTCTTTACTATTTTTTGATCCTTTTTCGATTTTTTTGGATTTTTTGCTTTTTTGATTTTTTTGTATTTTTACGAAAGATTTTAAGCTCATGCTGAATCACAAGGTGTTGCCGATGTAGATGCCCCTGTCATGACGTGCCATCGATATCCCGCTTGAAGAAGCTACTTTGCTAAGATACGTGCACTTGAATACAATTTTTTGGATTTCTGATCTGCTTCGTTGATACCAGAGTTGACTTTGTCTTTGTGCGCACATCGCGATAGATTTCCTTCTGAATCCTTATGATGAAGGGTTGTTGCCAATACACGGTCAATGTAAGAATTGGATATTATGCGTGGAGACGTGGATGGAGTGTGTTTAGGGATATGAGATGGATTGGTTGATAGCTTGGAATCTTTGACTCTCCAAACTTGGGAAGATGAGCAATGATGGGTGGATACGAAAGTGTACATGGAATTAGGACCAACTACTCGATAAACTTTGTACGTCACTTGAGAAGCCTGTTTTTGCTTTTGCGGACATTTTTGATGGATACCTCTCCCTCTTTTATTTTGCCCCACTGTTTCTTTGACTGATGGAGTTTGACAGGGATGATCTTTCTTTGTATTCTTTGGTATCCATTTGTATTTGATTTGTCCATTATGCTTATCAACTTCTTTTGCTTTGATAATTTTCTTCGTACTTTGATTCAAATCTTTCTTTTGAAGTTGGTCCCAATTCATGGATGGGGTGATGGGTGAATGACGATTCATGACGTGACTAGTTGTAGTATTGGCAATGGTTTCATCATAAGAACTCTTCATGCTCCCTATGTTGACATTTGCACAAGATGAAGTTGCCCCCAGTATGGTGGTAGTAGTACCTTCATGCTTTGTTTCTGCTCGTTTTGAGATATCTTGTTCAATAAACATGCTCTGACCAATGACCATTGTAGATGACATTGTTTCAATTTTCCGCTCTACTAACTCTGGATGTTCTATCTGACTTGTCTCCTTGGGCGGATAATGATGGATATCTTTATTCATGATGTCCTCAATCTGACTTTGGGACATATTTGATCTTGATGTTGACCACTCTGTTTGATTATAGGAATTAGTAATCTGCTCTTTTTGTGTAGCAAGATCTTGTTCTAGATGAAGATCATCTATGTGTCCATCCATAGAAATCATCTCATAGGTAGATGGAGGAGTATGTGCTACATGGATATTATCGTCTTGTGTGGATAGGAGAATATCCATTAGATCATTGTAGTATCTTGGAGATACAAATTTTTGATCTTGAATGATTTCAGAGTTGCTTTCGACATGCTTTGGATCAAGTTCTTGACATAGGGCAGCTTTAAAGGATGGATTATTTACAAAGGACTTTTGGATGTCGACATTAGACATGGGGAATGGCTCAATATCCTCAAGTGTCGAGTTCAAAGTTCTTTTAGTATCTGTAACCATGCGGTCAAAGGGGATCAACATGTTTTGAAAAGGACCATTGCTAGACTTTGGTGAAAGATTTTGATCTTGCTTTGGAATAACTTCTTGAGATATGTCCTCTAACTCATAAGGTGATGTAGAGACATTTTCAACATGATCATAGGTCGCTGGATCGTGCATTATGTCAATAGGATCAAATAACCCTAACACTCCTTGAAAGAGATCACTAAAAAGTGGCTCTTGATGTATGGTGAGTTTATCATCGGATTGTGTAGATACATCCTCAATGTGCTCCTCAATGGAGAGGTTTTGATCATTGTTTTCGACAATTGCGATGGAGAGATTGTGAATGTCTTCGACCATAGCATCAAGTGATGTTGATATTTCTTGAATTGGCTCATTGTCGAGTTTTGTTGGTGGATTTTGATCATGATTCAAAAGTGACTCTTGACATATGTCGATTTGATCATTGGATGAAGTAAACGTGTGCTCAGTGATGGATTGATCTTGATCCTTATTTTCAATAGTTGTCATCTTTTGTGTTTGTGCTCGTGTTGGTTGGGTAGCTTGAGAGGCTTGGGAAACTTGAGAGGATTGTTTCACTTGTTTCACTTGTGTTGCTTGTTGCATGGCTAGATATTGTTGGAATCCCTTTTGAAAAGCAGCTTGTAATGTCGCGTTGTATTGGATTGATGTGGTGGAAATTGGTGGTGGTGGGGGTGGTGGTGGATTTAGAATCATGTTGGATGTAGTGACAAGTGTTTGAGATACGCTCGGAGCGATCATGGTAGTGAGAGGTTGAGATGTGATGGGTGTGATAGTGGTGTTTGGAATAACCGAGGTGATAGGTCCTTGGGAGACCGTATTTTGATTGGTTGGGATCATCATTGTTGCTTGATTGGATACCATCTGTTGGTGCGATGTCGATGGTATATTCAAAGGATTTGACATGATGGTTTGATTGATGTTAGTTGGATTGAATTGGGTGGATTGATTGGTGCTAGGTAAAGGGGGAAGCCCTAAACCAAGGAATGATGTAGGTAATGATGGTGGAGATTTCCCTTGGCGCAATGCCTCAATTATTTTGGAAAGTTCTGTGATTTGATCTTGCCAAATTTGTTCTTGATTTTGATCTTGACTCACTTGAGATAGTTGATTTGGCTTGTGTTCAAGTAGTTTTGGCATGCATGCTTGTCGTTTTTGAATGGGATCATGGATGAATGGATTTTGGATGACGTTTTGATTTGGGATGATGTTCAAATTTGGCATGATAGGATGAACATTGTTGGTATTGGGAATCATTTTTCCAAAGTTTTCCGAGTTAGGATTCATGTTTCGAAAACTTCCACTTGGTACATCCACATTTGGTTTGTAGGGATTTGGTGGAATGACGTTGCTCATTTGAAGACTCATGTTTTGATTGTTTGGAGGATAGACTTGTAAGTTTGGACTTTGATTTAAATCTATCATGGGGAGATGTGTTCCAAAATTCAGATTGGGCATACTCACATTCGTTGTGCTATTGCTATTCGTAGGAGATAGTGATCCTATGTATGGATGTGAGTTTCCATAATCCCATGATTTCGTGAGGCTTGGATAGTTTGGTTGGTTTGGACCGCTCATGATGTATGAATCTAGTTTCTATTCCATGTTCTTCTTGTGTTTTGACCTTGTTATGAAAGTGACCTCTAAGGTTCTTAGGACCAATGACGAGATGGAGGATGAAATGTGTAAATGATATGAGGACACTTGTCATCATGTGATTAGTTGATGTATATGCAAGATTTGGGAAGAGTGCCCAAGAGGGGGAATTTTTGAATTCAAATTTGCAATAAATTTTGAGAGGGGGACAAGAAAGAAGAGCAATAAATGCCCTGTTTGACTTGTCATGTTGAGGGAAAATGAGGTTTTAATAAATCAATAAAATTGATTTATTGTGCAAGTGGCTAGGTCTAGATAATGCAAGTGGGATGTGATTAACTTTTAATCAGGGTTAGATGATGATTATGCTGATTTAATGCTGATAAGATGATTTGACTTTCAAGACTTTGATAATTGATTTATTTAAATCAGAAAAGGATGAAATATGATTTTAGGATTTGATTTAAATAAAGTCCTGATTTATTTAATTAAGTGGATGATGCAAGATGAAGGTTGAATGATAATGCTTATTTGAATGGATGAAAATGCACTTGATTAATTGATGAATGGTCCTAATGTGACATCTAATTTGACTGAATCCGATCGAATGCATAATGTGAATTTTGCATGTCTACAGTAACATAAAGTAAAATATTGTATTAAGTAAATGAGTAGCATAAATCTTCTTAGCATTTAGATAAGAGGAAGACACAACATCATCATTAGTTATAATAACATCATCATATAAAGTAGAATCCCTAGTTGTATCCATATTTAAGTTAGGGATAAAGCATTAGATGTAGATAAAAGAGGAAAACAAATGGTGTGTGCATTAAAGAATTGAGATACTATTATCATCCAACAAAACATCACTAACATTAATTATTTCATCATTAATCAAAGAATAATCGATAATATCAAGAAAGAAAAAAACATCAACATGTAAATGAATATCACTTGTGGTAGAAGAAATGCAAGCATCATAAAGCTTCCCACTAGGATAATCATCATAAGGAGATAGCTCACATTGACAAGTATATTTTTGGTTTCCTCAAAAAAAGATGTAGCAAGACAATCATATATCTAAGGGAGAGTCCATAAATACAAGGGGAGACCCATCATGAGATATAAAAATAATAGGCTCACTACATAAACAACATCACATGAAACAAAATCCCTAGAATCCTTACAATACGTACCATCAAAGGAGCATGAATCTAAGGGTATAAAATAGGGATATCATGAAATGTAGGAATAATATTGTAACAAGGATCAACAACATCATGAATTGCTAAAGATGTGATGTCATCTCACAAAGAAGCATCCCGTACATCATTACCATGCAATGAAGGAATTTTTTTGAAAGTTAAACAAACATGGTATGTATGAGAACCATTATCACTAATCATAACAAAGGTAGAATCAAGATGAATCTAATAGAAATAGTTGAGTGAGTGCATCTAATAGGTAAGACAAAACTATAACCGACTCTATGAAGGAAGGAAAATCATATAAATGATAAAATAACCCCTCCATAAAAAAGAATTCCACATCCATGGGATAGAAAGACATGACCAAGGATTATTTTAGTGGTAAATCTTCAAAAATTAATGAATATTTCAAACCAATGCCCTATTTTTTGGTAAATGGTATGGACCATATGGGTGCCAAATTATCACAATTTTGTCAAAATTTAGTCTATTAGAAGTTAAATTTCCCCGCCATTATCTATTAAACTTTTACATCAAATCATTTCATAACAATAATTTATATATGATTATCTCCCAATCACCTAAAATTTATAATAAATTTTTAAACTTGAGATCATACTCAAAATTGCCATCTAATATTCAGGCCATATTAACTTTGAAATCACAACCCATACATTAGTTCCTGGTCCCAATCAACTAGCATTTGTGTCTACTATTTTCAAATTTGAATGAATTTAGCCTTTTGGATTCATATAAATAGCATGCAAATTATAATTATGATAGTAATGATAGAGCTGATAACATTAGCAATATGATTTATAGTATCACTTGTTTTCGTCAATTTTGATCTTGTAAATTTGAAGTATAAGTTGATAAAGCAGTGGATGATGTAGAGGAGCACTCAAGAACTCACATAAGGATGTTCAAATAAGAAACATGAAGGATGGAAGATTTTTACTTTCATTGTTGTAGACTTATTTTTTTGTCATTTGGTAGATTTATTTAACTTGAAATAATTTATGATTATTGTTTCTTAATTGTAGAAAATAAGCTATGCTCTACACCAACAATCACAAGCATAGTTGCAAACATGATTGCGTATTTACTCATAGTTCAACATAAAAAGAATTAAAGTTGTGCATATCATTAATATATCTAATGGAGGGAATGATCTTTCTCCAAATTGATTAAGGGATTTCTTGCAAATGCATATATTTTTGATACAAAGGATTAGATATCTACTTCCCCATAGTCTCTTCCCAAGTCATGAAGTGATTTAAAAGGTTTTATCAAGGATCTATCGATCTATTGGAGTCAATTAATTACACTTATGATTAATCATGCCGCATGATATGGTTATATGATTTGAAATTTTTTTCAATCGATATTTGAGAGGCCCTAAAATTTTCTATTCTATAATAGGAGAAATCAAAATTGATCATCCATCTAATCTTATTCATCTTCTACCATATATTTCCTATTTAATAAAATAGTTCATTTTTTTGGAATAAATAATCATGCACTCTTTAAATAACTTACCAAGCTTGAATTGCATTTTTTTCATTTGATTTTTATCAATCAACAATCAGTATTAAAAATTCATTCTGTTGGTACAACATTTTTGAAATCGAGACATATTCTTAAAGTTGTTTCTTACTCATCTCCCAACATGCATTTCCTATCTAGTTGGATGGTTCAAATTTATTTTTGGTAGAAATAAGCATGCACCCTTTAAATCACTTATCAAGAATTGATTTTTTTATCATTCACTTTTATCAATCAAAGGTCAATTTTATAGGATCATCCTATTGCTACAACAATTTTGGAATAATGAAGCATTCTAATAGCTCTTTCTTCTTAATCTCCCACAATTTATTTTCTCCTTGATCTAATGGTTCAATGATTATTTTTGGGAATAAATAAGCATGTACCCTTAAAACCATTTACCAATCCTAAAACCTCTTTTCATTATTTTGATCTTTTATCGATCAATGATTGATGTCATTTGGATTCTTTATTGGGTAGATGAAAATTTATTTGTCCAAAAAATAATAACCTTCAGCCACACTATTCTCCATTAACCCTTCTTCTCTCCACAAAAATGGTCAATTTACGTTTCTTCCCTTTGCAGTGATACAAAATACTTATGTGGGATGTAATAGTTCTAAAAAAAATTCCAGTCCTTTAACTTGATAATATTGGTATGTGCAATGTCTTATCAATTCTTTGTATGAATTTATAATTTGAATTGGTATTCCTATCTCATACTTTCAAGACACCCCACATTAGCATGTTTAATGATACAAACTTCACTCTAAAGATTATGTTTCAAATTATCATTGATCAATGAGTATCCAAATTAGTCTAACTTAGTAATAATTGGTTCACTTAAGTGGAAATCATGGATAATTGATTTCTATAAATTGAGAATAAATTCATTAGTATGAATGAACACTTGGTTAGTCTAGACATGCTCATTGAAATAAATTGAGTAATTATATTCAATTAGGTCATAGTAAGGATTAACAAACTCCCACAACATATATTCAAATATAACTAGTGCATAATGGACCAATTGTGTCCCTAATCACATATTTTGAGTAATCCATATAATTAAGTGTAAGTAAGGATAATAAATGCCCACAAATATAATTACAAATATTTTGTAAAATTGAGTGTCTATTAACACCAACACATGGTTTCTTGACTTAAACAAGTAGTTGGTTTAGTTAAATGCATACTTGGGGATAATTATACACCATGAATTGAATTGCAATAGGAGTTGTTGATGTTAACAAATCTAACAACTAGTAACCTATTTCATAAATTTTTACTAAATGTATGTTAGATTTACCTTGTGGAATAGAACTTCAACCAATGATCATTTTTATTTAGATGATTTAGAATGTATATATATCATTAAAAAACAAATACTTTTTACTTCATTCAATAATTCGCCAACAAATTTTATTTTTTTCATAGGAAGAACTTTTCCAAATAAGTTGGTCTAAGAGATCTTTTTCTTCAAAACAAGGCTCTTAGTGCTAAATTTGTGTAGAAAATGTATTCCAAACTAGATACAAAATGGTGTTATATTATGAGATATAAATATTTGGATTTCCTTGATAGAGAAATAATTTTTACTCGAAAAAAAATATTGAATGTATGTTCTGAATCAAAATTACTTAAGAAGAGACACATTATTGTCTCAAGTAACATTGTCATCAACAGGATGCGTGGATGGTGACTCTAAGCGATGAAGGCCGAGCTAGGGCGTCCGTGCCCTAGCTCTCTCTCTATTTTTGTTTGCAGGTGCGGCGTTGGGGGGTGCTAACTGTGTTAGGGGCAAGATTTTTTGCGGGGCTGCTCTTCCCTGTTCTGCATAGGGATTCTTTGCATGTGGTGGTGGGAAGGAGGCGTTGACAACCCATTTTCTCTATGATCGGTTTGTGAACGAGAGTTGTGGGGTTTGTTTTTGGATGCTGATCTTAGGCACGACCCAGATTGGCCTGGCCTGCGTGGGGTGGATTTCGATTGCAAGGGTAGAATTCCCGTGAGCAGGGCGTCCCTCTCTTTAAGCTTTGAGAGGTTTTGCTGGGGGTGAGGGTGTTTCTTTTTACGCTACCCATCCTAAGTTGTGGTGCATTGTGGGTGGAATGGAGGACCTTTGTCTTATCTCCCAAGTGGATCTGTCTACCCTCTATGTCTGAGGGTTTGCATGTTAGTGTAGAGACACAATCGGGGTTCATGTCTCATGGAGAATCATCTGGGGTTAGCCCCTTGATGGATTTCTGGTCAGCTTTTGGATCAAAACCCCCTCTACAGGGGTCTAATTTTTTTGAGAATAATCTTTTTTCCCTAGACCCAGAGATGGGATCAGCTGGGGGGTGTCAGATTCTGAAGATTAATGGCTGTCTGGAAAGATGCAAAGAGAGACCAAATGTTGTGATTCCGATGGAGATGCTGGTGGGGGATATCGATTATTACTCAAGACATTCCTTATATTGTAAGTTCTTAGGATTGAGAATCTCATTGCAATTTTTGGAAGCCTGGGCTCAGAGGATGTGGATTCCAGAGGGGGAGATGGAGATTCGGCTCCTAGCGAATAATTATTTCATGGTTAATTTTGATTGTTTGGCTGATTAGACTCAAACTTTTGAGGGGGGTCCTTACTTCTACAACCAAGTGGGCCTGTTCATTAAACCATGGCATGCAGGCTTCAATCCGACTGAGGAGCTTCAGAGTTGGGTTCCAATTTGGGTTTGTCTTCTGAGGCTCCTGGTGGAATGCAGGCGTGAGGATGTTCTGCATTTACTGGCCTCAATGTTGGGGAAACCTATTGGCTCGTCGCAGCAGATGCAATTCAAGAAGGTAATGACATACGCCCGGTTTTGTGTGGAAATTGATTTAAGTAAACTGTTGCCAGATTCTTTAGCAGTATGTGCTGGAGAGTATTCCTGGGTGCAACAACTTGACTATGAGACCTTACCATTTTGGTGCCAATTTTTCCATGAGTATGGCCATCTCTGACATAGATGTCCAAAGGCTAAGCTTGTGGCGACCGAAGATTCTCAACCTTCTCGTAATCTGCCTAGGGTGGATAAGGGTAAGGATCCTATTCAGGGTAGTGGTGCTGGGATTGATAGTTTTATTCCTGTCAGAAATTGGAACAAAAATAAGGGGCAGACGAGGACTCTCAAAGAAAGGCAAGATGAGGACACTTTTAATAGATTCGAGGTATTGGATGATTTTAGTCAGCAGGAAGTGAATCTGGTTTGTTGGACTTGGATCAAGGGACTATGGAGGTTGAATAGCATGGGTCTCATGTTAAGATAGTGCAAGTTTCTCAGTAGGAGGTGAAAACAGGCTTGCCAAGTGTAGTACAGGATGGGAAAGATCTAGGGCTTGAAGGGCTCTATTCAAAGGTATTTTGTGCTCCAAAAGTTGTTGGGACTAGGAATTTGGAAATAGACCATCAGTTGATGGCTCCGGAGGAACCAGGCTGCGTTGTGGTAACATAAAAAGGTAATGAAGCTTCGGCCCACCCCTCACAGAGATCGGGCTTGGAGATAGGTAAGAATAATAAGTTGTCTCCTCATTTGGGTATTTTACAGAAGGATCTAAAAAAAGGGGGGCGGAGAAGGTCTCTAAGCTTGGTAGGAAGAAGGATGTGGAAAAGATCAAAATGATAGGGGAGAATTTGGTGGAGTCAGGATCTGTTAAGACCTTGGATTCTCTTTTTTTGAGCCCCTTGAAATGATTGTTTTATCTTGGAATGTAAGGGACTTGAATAGTGGCCCTCGACAAAAAGTTGTTTGTGATTTGGTTAGAATTCAATCTCCTGATGTTATCTTCCTCCAGGAGACTAAGTTGTCAGTTGAAAGTATGTTTGGTTTGATGCCTAAGTTTTGGGGGAATGGTGAGTGCCAATGTGTTGGTGCTCAGGGGTCTTCTGGGGGAGTGGCTTATTTATGGAATCCTCTAAAGATTTCTCCTCTTTGGTGGATGTCCTTCAAGTCATCTATCTCCATGATTGCTTCTTGCTTTGAGACAGGGGAAGCTATATTATTCTCTAATATCTATGCACCTACTGAGATTCATGGTAAGCAATTATTGTGGACCCATATCAGGTTTGTTCAAAGTATGGTTCCTTACCATCCGTGGATTATGGCTGGGGATTTTAATGCTATCTCTAAGTTGGATGAGAAAAGGGGTGGTATTGTGAGGCTAGAGCCTTTTGCTCTACTTCTTCAAGATAACATTTCAGCTCTAAATCTTGTTGATATTAAGCCCAATAATGGTCAGTTTACTTGGACTAATTAGAGGATTGGGGAGGACTGCATTGCTGAGTGTCTTGATCATTTTTTGGTTTCTTGTTACTGGGTTGGTGGTTTGTAGTCCTCTAATTCTAAAATTTTGGATTGGAGGGGTTCAGATCATTGGCCTATCAAGCTCGTGGTCTCTTCAGCTTGTGTGCCATGGTCTCCTCCTTTTAAATTCCAACTAATGTGGTTGTGGGATCCCTCTCTTCATGATTACGTTGCTGAATGGTGGAGGTATGGTAGACCTTCCTATGGTAAAAAAATGTATACTTTTGCTAAGTTACTTCAATTTGTCAAATATCAGCTCAAACGATGGAATCAACATTGCTTTGGAAACATTTTCCATGCAAAGGTTGTTGCTCAGGCTGAGTTGGTTGGTATTACGAGGATGATTAGGGAGGATGGGATGACTGAAGTGTTGCTTTTGGAAGAAGCCAGGGCTTTGAAGTTGTTGGAGGAGTGTGAGCTAAGGGAAGAAGTTTTTTGGAAACAAAAGGCCCGAGTTGATTAGTTACTGGAAGGGGATAAAAATACTACCTTCTTCTTCAATTCAGTGAAAGCCAGGAGACATGGCAACTCTATTTTTGTTTTAGTGAATGATAGGGGTGAGCAACTTTCCTCCTTTCAGGAGATCTCAAATGAAGCAGTACAGTACTTTACTTCTTTATTCAAGGAGGAGCGAAGGAGTTTCGATGAGGAAGTTCAGGTCCTTTCGTGTATCCCTTCTCTTGTTTCTAGAGAGATGAATGAGCATCTTATGAGTGATATCTCGCTTGAAGAACTGGAGGGTATAGTGTTTTAGATGAAGAATGGGAAAGCCCCTGGCCCAGATGGATTTTCGATTGAGTTCTTCCAAGAATTCTGGGATATTATCAAATTGGACTTGTTAGCAATTGTGTAGGAGTCTCAATCAAATAAACAAATGTTACGGGCTCTAAATTCCACCTTCCTAGCTCTCATTCCCAAGTGCGAGGGTGCAGATAGGTTAAGGCAATTTTGGCCTATCTCTCTTTGCAATGTGATTTATAAAATTATCTCTAAATTGATTGCTGACAGGTTGAAAAAGTGGCTTAAAGTGTTGATTTCTGAGGAAAAAAGCAGTTTTGTGGAGGGTCAACAAATTCTAGATGGGGTGGTGATTGCAACTGAAACCATTCATTCTATGGCCACTTCCAAGGATAAGGCAATGTTTATCAAATTGGATATGGCTAAAGCTTATGACAGAGTTCAGTGGCCCTTCCTTCAGAAGCTTCTTGGCGCTTTTGGTTTTGGGGAGGATTGGATTAACTGGGTGATGAGTTGTGTTACTACAACTTCCTTTTCTGTGTTAATCAATGGTGAGCACTCAAAGCTTTTTGGTGCTTCTCGGGGTTTGCGTCAAGGGGACCCCCTCTCTCCCTATTTGTTTATCCTTCTTGCCAAAGGTTTGGGCCGCTTGATGAGAAGGCATGTGGAGTTGGGGTTTATTTCGGGATGGAGATGGGATGGTGGCTTATCATCGCAATCTCATTTGCAGTTTGTGGATGACATGGCTTTGATGGGTCTGGCTTCAATCAGGGAAGCTACTAATATGCGCAGGGTGTTGGATGTGTATCTCAGTGCCTTAGGTCAATTGATCAATGAGGAAAAATCCTCCATCTTTTTCTTTGATACTCCGGAGCCCATTCAGAGGAGGATTGCTCATATTTTGAGATTTCAGATTGGGTCTCTCCCCTTGACCTACCTTGGTATTACGATCTCTATTGGAAGACCACATAGGGAGTCTTGGAAAAATATCTTGGACAAATTTCGTGTGAAGGTTAATCATTGGACCCGCAGATGGTTGTCCTTTGTTGGGTGTGTTAAGTTGCTCAAGTTTGTGGTGCAGGCTCTCCCCATTTACAGATGCATGATCCAGGTTGCCCCGGTGAGTTTTGTTAAGGAATTTGATTCTCTTGCTAGGCATTTTTTATGGGCTGGTAGTTTACAGTCATCTAAATGGAGTCTTGTCAAATGGGATACTGTTTGTAGCCCAAAGCAGTTGGGAGGGCTTGGGTTAAGGCAATCTTCTTTATCGGGAGTGGCACAGGTTGCTAAGTTGTATTGGCGCTGGTGTGTGGAGCAGGATCATCTATGGGCTAGAATTTTATCTCATAAGTATTTTCCAAGGATCCCTCAGATTGATATTCCTCGGTACTCCCTAAGGGGGAAAGGTTTGATGATTTGGGGTACTCTCAAGAAAGGGGCTGCTCTCATCAAGGATGGCCTTTTTTGGATTTGCAAAAGGGGGACAAAAGCTCATTTATGGTCTGACTCTTGGGATGGATTTCGCCCCATTCTTGCTCAGTTTCGAAACTTGGTTACTTTATGCCAACGGTTCCTCAATGCTGGTTGGTCAAGGGTGAGTGATTTTAAGTCCTTCTTTGCCCAAGATTAGCTGAGAATGGTGAGATGGAAGAATCTTGACGAGTGGCCTGATGTTGGTATGGAGGAGGAATGTGCTGAGTTGCACAAAATCCTTTCTGGTAGGAAGTGTAGTTCCTTTTAGGAGGGGTATGTTCTTTCGCAGTCTCCTAATCCTAAGGGAGTCTTTACTATTGCTTCTAGATATTAGAGATTGTTATCTCACAGGTTAGTCGGGGGGAGGTTCACTGGTGGAAGAGAGTGTGGAACAAGTTTTCTTGGCTAAAGTGTAACTGCTTTCTTTGGACCTTGGCTTGGAATAGGTGCTTGACGTGGACAATATTTAGAAGAGGGGGTTCTAGGGCCCTTCTATCTGTGTTTTGTGTTGGGCGGCAGAGGAGGATTCTTCTCACTTGTTTTTTAGGTGCCCCTTTGTTTTGCATCTTTGGCATATTTGGTGGGAAGCTTGGAGAATCCCCTGTGTTCATGCTTCTTCCCTAGTGGAGTTTTGGAATAGTGTTGGTAGACCTCCTTCTGTGACCTCTCTCCTACAAGAGGTGTGGTATGTTGGACCTACTTTCATATTGTGGTAGATCTGGTTGGAACGAAACCATAGAATTTTTCGGGGTGAAAGGTTGATGTTCCAGCAAGTTTGGCAAAGAGTTAGGGCTATGATTCAGGAGACAGTGGAAGCTAAGTGTGTGGTGGTTTTCCCTTTAAACAAAGGGACACTAAGAAGGTGGATAGACTAGGGATCCAGGGGCTGTCTTTGGCTTCGGCTTGCGTCAAGAGAGGAAGGCGAGGGAAACAAAAAGTGCAAAGGTTGGGCAAGTGGTTGCCCCCTCCGAATGGAATCTTGAAGATCAATACTGATGGATCCTTAAGAGGCAATCCAGGTCCTACTGGAATTGGAGGAGTTGGTCGGGATTCTTTGGGCTCAGTGGTTTTCTTCTTTTCTGCTTACGAAGGGGTGCAGTCTATCAACCTTATGGAAGGTTTGACGATCCTCTACGCTCTGGAGTGGGCTTATGATTTGGGTTGGTGCAGGGTTATTTGTGAATATGATTCACAAGTTCTGATTGGTCTAATAAATAATCAGATGATGTCTGATGTTAGCTGGCAATTGGCTAGGATGGTGCAACAGATTTTACAGATTAGTTCTTTGATGGAGATAATATCCTTTGTCCATATTCCCTAGGAATGGAATAGGGTTGCTGATTGTTTGGCTAAGTGGGCTTCTGAGCATCTTCTTGGTTGGAAGATTGATGGGTGGGAGCAGGCTCCCCAGGAGCTCCGCCAAGATTTGGAAGGGATTCTTGCTGAAGATGGGGATGGTCACAATGAGGAAGGTTGATGTTTTTTCTTTGTTGCTTCTTTCGGGTCTCTATAGCCTCAACCTTTTTTTGTAATCTTCTTTTCTGATTTTCAATAAAGTTTTTACCCCTTTTTTATTAAAAAAAAAAAAAATTACCCAGATATCTCTTCTTTCTAGGTCTAAGATATGAAATTTCTTATCTTCTTGTCAACCTATGCTCCTTCCACATCTATCTTGGGTAATCAATAAAGGGGAAAAATATTTGTTTTGGGAAGATTCTTGGAATGGGAACTTGAGCCTCTTAGGACTCTTGGTAATTGGCAACAAATTGAGATTCCTTTGAAGGCTCTCTAGGGAAATAAGGTAAAAGACTACTTGGTAGTTGACTCAAAAAAATCCTATTTAGTTGTGAAATGAAAGGATTTTGGTTTTCTCCTAATCCCCCTACATGTGAAAGAAGCCCTAATGGTGGAGCTCGATAAAAGACATGTCTTCTTTTCAAATAAATAAGATGAGATAGTATGGCTAAAAGAAAAATTAGAAAACTACAATGTGAAAGACGGTTACAACTCTTTAATGGCTTCAAATCAAAAGGACTTGTGGCCTTTTACTCTCTATTAGGGCTCTGAAGTTCTACCAAAAGCTGGTGATTTTGCCTAGATTTCTCTAAAAAGAATTTTAATTGGAATGAGACTTGATAGGTTGGGAATTTTTCCTCTATTCCCATGTGTAATGTGTGGCAAGGCATATGAAACCACTGATCACCTTCTCCTTGGTTGTAATTTTGCTTCTTATTGTTGGTCTTGGTTAAGAATCATGCTTGGTTGGTCAGGTCCATTTCAAAAGTCTATCTTCAATCACTTCCTCAGTTGGCCTTGTTTGTTTTCAAACTCTACTTTCTCTTGCATTTTGGTGTTAATTCCACCTATAGTTATATGGAAAATTTGGTTTGAGAGGAATAGTAGAATCTTCCAGAAAAAAGATTTAGATTTAAATCAAGTAATCTAAAAAATAGAACTTTCTATTTCTAAAGTCACAATGGCAAAAGTATTCAAACATTCAAATAATAAAAAAGGTGTTCTCTTCTTGGGATGCTTCAATTTTAAATAAATGGTCTTTATGAAAACCCCCTTTGAAGGGGTTTGTGTAGAATCCTAGCCCAATTTTGAATAGATAACTTGTCAAATGGGTTCCTCCTCTTGTAGTTTTCATTAAGTTGAATTTTGATGGGGCTTCTAGGGGTAATCCTGGAAAATTGGGCGTTGGCGTGGTTTTAAGGGATTGTCATGGTAAAATTATCGGTGTTGCTTGTGAAATGTTAAAGGATGGGACTAATAATGTGACAAAGTTTAATGCTTTATTGATCGGGTTGGAATTGGATTTGAAATTGAACTTTTCACACATTGTCATTAAGGGTGATTCAATGGTGGTGATTTTTGCTTTTTCAAATAGAATTTTAGAAGCTTAACACTTGAATTATTTTGTATCAAACATTCGGCTCCTTCTACAAAAGTTTGTTTCTTTTGAAATTATGTAGTACTACAGGGAAGCTAACTCTATTACAGATTCTTTGGCTAATAGGGCTATTGATTTTTCTTTGGGTTATAAGGAACTTTCTTAGATGGAATGTGATATGTTGTCATGTCACTAACATTTGTGCTTCAAAAATCATAGTTTTCTCTGGTGGAGGTTTCTTTGCATTCTTATATCTTGTTCACTTCCAATTATCATTTATGATATCTGACCGTTTGCTAGCAGTTTCTAAGGTGGTCCCTTCAATGGCATTCATATGTTCCTAATTTTTCCTCCTCATGTTGATCTTGCATCTTCATTAGAGAGTGGAACTTAAATTTGTTTCTTTGGGATTGTCTATTTTTTTCCCTCTTTGGTTTCCTTGCTTCTCAGCTTTGAACTATAATTATGACTTAATTTTTTTGGCTTGTCCTCTGCAACATCTTTGGGAGACTTTTTCTCTCCTCACTAATTGAACTTGATGTATCTTTCTGGTGGTTCTCTTGTATAGGGACAATTTTTTTCCATTTCTACTTGTCCATTCTTTATAATTTTGGCTTCTGATCAATAAAATATTTTTAGTGGCACCACCACTATTATTTTATTTTATTTTTTTCCAAATAATCCTTTCTTATTATCAATAGATAATTCACCAAATAAGTTATGTTATTTTTAGTGTTAATATATAATTTGATGGTGGGGATCTTTGTAGTAATATACATAAATCCACCTCAAAAATTGTTCATTTTTTCAAACAAGGGCAAGATTCACCATGGAAATTAATACACTCAACCAAGTTTTAATGTGATTTTATAAAAAAATAGGGGCCTTTTCTTAACTTTATCATTGGAGAGGAGAGCATTCGTATGGAAGGATTGGATAAAAAAATGTAGGAACAAATAAAAAAGAATGTGTGATATGCATGGATAAATTCCAAAGGTAGATGTTTATGAAAATCCATACTAAATGATCTTAAAATAACACACAAAGCACATAGGAATGTGAGGGTAGGTATAAAATATATATTAAGAAATGAAGACCCAAACCCTTGATAAAAATAGAATAAGGATGCACAAGGAAGCGAGGATCCAAAACCTAATATTCTTTATTATAAAGGTAAACAATTAGAAATATCAATTTTTTTAAAAAAAGAGAAAGAAAGTAAAAAACAACTTTCACACTATCAAGCCAATTTTTTTGCCTTTTTAATATTTTTTATGTTTAAATTTTTATTTCTTAATATTTAAATAAAATAAATATTATATATTAATAAATAAAATTAAATGCATGAGTTGAAGGAGTTGACTTTAATTAGTTAAGTCATTGGGATCTCATTTTTGAGACTTAGGTTTGAATCATCTACACACATGGGCATGCATGCAATGGCAATAATATGAATTCTAGAGGAAAACCACTCACATAAATGATTTAGGCTAATGACTAATCAAAGAATTTTCATAAAAAAATAACTTACAGTTAAGAGTTGAGACCAATGTTAATATCGTAATTAATATGATAAAAATATATAAATTAAATAAATCAAAGGCAAGGTACTTAGCTCTTGATTTAATAAAGATCATTATATTAATGTTAGAAATAGGAACTCATCATAATATTGGGATTCTAAGGTCAGATAGGTGAAGATTGTTGAGATAGAAATTTTACCTCAACATGCATTGTCCTTGCTCACTTCCATAGGTGGAGAAATGTTCTCTATCTATACATGATCTGAACTTGTATTCAAAATTGAACCTTTGATTGTTGAATCTAAGATAATTAAAATTTTATGAATACAAATTGTTTATCTTTGCTCATGTGCTTTAGATTTGGTAAGAAACATAAGAAACATACAGTTTTTAGAATATACTTGGGAAATCTATTAAATTGTGAGACTATGTTTTCCTTAGTTAGAACCCTAGATAGGCTAATTTAACAATGGTGAATAAAGGTCAAGAATAGTGGGAAAGCATGGAATATTCTCTTAAGATGATAATTTAATGCTGATGTAATCATTTTTATCTTTTTACAATTAAATTCTAATATATGTACTCAATAAATTATTCTCTAAATCTTAGATTATACTCTTTTGAATTAGGATTCTAGGTCTTTAAATACACTTCCTCATCATGAAATTCAAAAGAAGTTATGCTTTGGTTAGCTCATAATGGCTAATAAGGTAGGAAAAAATGAGACCAATTCCATAATTTTTTTAAGGTTTATGGTTCAAATTCGTGACTATGAAAATGATCTCTAATCAATTCTACACCCATATATTTGAACAAAGATGATAAATGATTAGATTCAAAGATTGGATTCATATATTGATAATGAGTGATAATGGAGATAAATTAGAATAAATTTATTCACCAACCTCCATGTAAAATATGCCATCTTACACATTAGTCAATACATAAATGGTAGCCTAATTATCACAGAGCCAAAACATAAGATAAAATGACATGAGTATGTAATTATCACAATTACAACTATATATTTTTTTATAATTTTATTGATATTAGTAGTAAATAAAATTACAGAAAATTTAATGTGATTTATGTTGGAGTATATATATGTATAATATGCATATACTTTTCTTATAGTCAATCTTTTAAAATATTATTTTCTTTTTTGTTGTTGTTATGTTTCAAGTTTGTCTTTTTTGGTAAGACAAATTAGTACCAACACCTAAAGTTGCTAACACATGGTTAATAGGAACAAATATTTATCATCTTATATAATCCAATCACTTCATATTTATGTTTTTTGTTATAGTCATTCTAGGTAATAGTTGGTCAACATGACAATAAAAATTTGCATTTAGATCATCCATTCAATAGTTCACCTTTAGGTGATGTTACTAGTTTTTTAAAAAATTATAAGTGAGATAATTCAAGAGATTTTCAATGATTCTATTAGAAAAAGTGACTTCATAATAAGATAGACTAGAACCAACACCTAAAGTTACTAACAAATGGCTAATAGGCTTAAATATTTATCAGTGTATACAAGTCGAACACTTCACAATTATATTTTTTAGTATAGTCATTCTATGTAGTAGTTGGTCAACATGGCTATAAATATTTGTCCCTATTATCCATCCAACAACACCTTTAGATGACGTTAATAGTTTTTTAAAAAATCATAGATGTGATAATTTAAGAGATCTTCAATCATTCTATTTGAAGAAATGTCTTCAAAAGTATCATAACTTTTAAATGCTTATGACCATTTTCAAAGATACTCAAGAGTGATACAATGAATATTAGTTAGAAGAAGGAAAAATCCACAATTTTTTTGAAGCATATATCTTTCCAATAACACTATTTTTTTTTGACTCAAGGGTATCCCCGCAACAAGCCCAACGTCTAACCCACCATATCTTGGTTTTATATTTTTTGTCAAGTTGGGGTTCAGGGAAGGGCGAGCTGAGGTGAGACTAATTGTAACATACATCCACTTAATACTCAAGTAAACTCAAGAATTTACTAAAAGGTAATTAAACTTAGTAAACATGAGAGGGAATTTTTTTTTAAAAGTTAAAACATTTGCATAAGCACAAGAATAAAGTATAACTTTTCCAGATAAAATTCAAACTTGAATTCACATTTAATCATAACTAGAATCAAGCTAATTCCTTACGGAATTCATTTATATCACATAAAATAAATTTGGCATAAAGAATAGTTTTACCTCATAGGTTTTTCTATCATAAGCGAGAACATGGAGTTCATTGCATCTGGAATGTCGATCTCTATCTTCACAAGCCTCAGAGAGTCTACTTCTACAGAGGGAGAGCATCATCCGAGTGCTTTTCCTCCAACCACGAACTCAAGTGGTCCCCCACGCACTTCCAAACTGGAAGTAACCCGGCCCTTCTCGAAGAGTATAGATATAAGGAACTGCCAAGTTTCACCATCTGAGTCCTAGTGCTGTGTACTACAAAACTCAATCAACCATACAACTCTAGATCCCTTCTAGCTAAGTATGATCATTCTGATTGGTCGTTCCATCTAGACACACACCTCTGACTCGTCTTAGAAACTATCTCATCCTATAGTTTTTCTTACTTTATTTGGTACTCTAGACTCAACTAGTCATTAAAGAAAATCCATTCTAGCCAATCTGACTTCGAACTAATCCTTAATCTAGGATATTCATTCAATGCAATGATTTAGGTATTTCAACCCTTTTAAGAGTCCCTTATTGCATTCTTGCAATATCTAGGGTTTATGACTTCCTGTCATTTTACTCTCAAGATTCAATACCTGACATCTTGATGCGTTAAAACGAGTTTCGACATTATCGTAGAATCTCTTAAGGTATTATAAAGACTTCTTGTCTTGATCTATGGTTTTCTTCGACCTTTCACTGTCAATCAATATAGATATATGTACAACATCATACCCGACATAAGAGTTATAAAATTCCTATATCCTCCTTGTTTCAATACTAGGGTTTTGCTACTCTAACCCAATACATGGAAATATAAACATTCTTGTCCTTCCAAAGGAAATAACATAAGTGTAACAGATCATAAGAACAAAATGCTTCTAGTCTTTCCTAGACTACTTCGCATTGTTTGTGTTCACCTTTTTACGTACATGAATTAATATAGTACTCAAGGTATTCCGACACCAATATAACATCTAAAAGAAATATTGTCGTTTCATATCAATAGTCTGATCTATGTCAATCTTTCAACCCTTAAAAGGTTGGCTTATAAAAGATAATAATTTACTTTCAACCCTTTGGTCTACGTGGAACAACTAAATTCCAACCTAAGTTAGGTTTCCAACACTTCTATTTCCATTCCTTGCATACTTAATCTTATCCCGAAAACCCATATTTAGGTTCATGGTTTCATAGACTCTCAGAATTAGTGACTCCACATCACATTATCCCATTTTCTTCGACAAAGGTACATTCTTGCTTACCACACTGGCCCCCACCCAGTCAAAGTTTACTTGTTTAGCTATTGACGAATTTAGAATCAACTCATAATAAATATAAAGGCTCAAATTAAAATACCTATGAAATGCACATAAAGACTCATAGATTCAATCTCTTTTATAAGTTCCTCCTTAAGAAACTTCCTAATGCCATTTATAAAATATTGCCATTTGCAAAGTTGGCATTTACCTTCTGTATTACCACTAATTTATAGAATACTAGGGTAAATTCAAGTAATCAAAGAACCTGTCAAGTAGTCACTTCACATAGGGAATATGATTTCAAGTCATGTTTTCAAGAAAGCCATAATATATCTGTATATGCATAATAACTTTCTCATCTCCACGAAGATTCTTAATAACCATGACATACGCAATATGCACAAGCAATCGAGGCTTGACATCACTCACTATCGGGTTGGCAAGATAAAGAATCAAGTGTACACGACACCTACTTAGTTGTGCCATTGAATTTTAAAGTGTTTGTGTCAAACATGAATGTGGCCATTGTTGTTATGACCCGCAACCATTTTGAGGTATCTATTCTATAGACCAATACCCTTGACCTGCCCTAAACAAAAGATTCTCACTCTATCGGGTTTAGAAATAGACACTGGGTTTGAAAGAGTTAACAACTAGATGGCATAAGTTATAAGTCATCGTTTATTATGCAGGGTGCACAGTACAGGGCACACGGTATTGGTTTAGAACTGTGGTGCTCATGCAAGCAAACCCACGTAGGGTTTATTGTCTCAAGCTGTCTGAACGCCTCAAAGATAAAAAGTTTCAGTGTCAAGGGACATAATCATTTGGGATCCTAGAGGAATCTTATTCATCATTATTCATTCTGAGGTATACAGTTTCATCATTGTGCATAAAAGTAAACATTCCATTCCATAATCTTTAAGTCGACAGTGCCAACATTTCTGTCATTCGAAAGGAGATAACATTATGTTGTAGATAATGCATTAGATGAGCCGAGTGCTCTAAATATAAGTTACCGTAAAATATACAATGTCAAGTGTTAGTGATATAACTCACAGTGCTCGAACACCCGCTGCGCTAATCATCCTCACAAACTATGGTTCTCTGCAACTCGAGAAAGGAGTGCTCGCCACCCACTCCCCACTTCAAGAATATCCACCTCCTCTTTTATCTCTTACGCTGGCCAAGAGACCTGCTTCCTCCCATACGTTGGCCAAGAGACCCGTTTTATTATTATTATTATTTTTTATACACTGGCCAAGAAAACAGTTTCCTCCATACACTGGCCAAGAGAATAGTTTCCTCCATATGCCACCCCAAAAAGAGAGATGTTCTCCCCCCCCTATGATGCGCAGATCCCCGTCCAAGTAAAGTCGTTCTAGAAATTAGTTCAAAAGCCGTTAAAGAAACGGTTGCCAAGAATCTCTTCCTCTGTTCCAATCGTCCTCCCCTTTCCTATCAACGAGGTCTAAACTTTTTACCTTCTACCTGCATGACAACGTGGGTCTGCTACTTGGCGCAAAAATAATGGGCAGTTTATAAGTTAGTTTAAAAAGTTGGTTGCCAAGGACTATATTCTTCGGTACTTAGCTAGACACCAAAACATCCAATAACTCCATCGATATTGTCATTGTAGGAGTTGGTAAATAAAACAACTATTAAAAATGATTTCATTTACCCAAAAGGTCTAACGCCTCCAAGAGAACTTGATTACGATAATGCCTAAATAGTCTTCAAGATAAAATTTATCTCCTACATGCGAAAGAAGTGCCACCACGTGGGACCAAAAGATTTCCATAATAAACCCACGCCATCATTGGATAAGATAAGTGTGGTCTAATATAGGCCTTATCATTAACTCTTATCATTAACTCTCGACCACATAAGTCGTTGCCAATTTTCACATATAATTTAACATAATAATACTTTAAGAAATAGTAATATCATGGGAAATGTTGACGATATAGATCGTTACATCGTCTAACTAGTGTATTCGTCAAATGAACGAATTCAACGATGATCATAAATGATCAACGTCTATATGTAATATCATAATGAGAGTCATTAAGCTAAAGCATTTAAAGATTGAACATATATAGACGACAATCATTCAAGAATTAGGAGTTGGTAACACAATCCTACATGATCGACGACATTGATCTTTTTGTCGTCTCTTGGTCATATTCACCCCATAAAACAAACTCAAAATGATCATCATAATGAATTCCTTTTGCAAGGAATCGGGCTATCATATTAGTTCCTCGACTTATTAAGCCAATTCAAACTATTAAAAGGAACAACCAATTACGCAATTGAGGTCACAGTGAAACTCATTTACGACATAAGAAGCGACATGCTCGGTAGAAAATTGTCTTAGTCGCAAACAACTATTGTTCAACCTTGATGACGCCACTATCCCTAAAATGACTAGGTTGACATTTAGCAACTAGAAATAGACTTAAGATGGTGACAACCTGTTCTATTCCTTGTATCTATTCCCTTCTCTCTGATGATGCTCTCCCTCCCTTTCTCAGAGGGCAAAAAACCTATTTCCTGAATGCAACTTGCAATCAACAACACAAGATTAGTGTTTCAGTAATCATTTTCATAATCCTCATGAGATCATCACATCTTGATGACGTTTAAACACATGTCAAATTTTAGTCAAATAAACATGACTCATGAAAACATTGATTTTTCTAGCCATTTTAACTAGATGTCAAATCATTGAAACATGCATAATCATCTACTAATTACTTCAAAGTAAAAAGTAAAACATAGTTAAAGTTAGGGATGTAACACTAATCCCTTGGGGATACACACAATCACCCACAAATCACATTATTTCAAGAAACAACATGCAATAAACCCACATTGAAAATACATTCTTGTAACTTCACATTTGAATGTTTAATACTTATTTATCATCAAACATAAGATCTATATAAACTCTTCCATTTATTGACCTGCCAAAAATGAATTTGGTAATACGGCCATTAAACTTAATCCTTGCCCACAGGCTGCTTACTATTCATTATGGTGTATAGTTCGACTGGGCTTAAACATCACACACTAAGCGCTGACTGCTTAGGTGGATGTTTCTTTTAACTCAACCCTTTACATAGTTGAGTTATGTTTTTTGTTGTTAAATTTTTTAGTTAAATGTTGCCAGTTGTTTAAATGTTCTGATGATGTCAGCAGATTTTAGCAGAGTACGATAGTTTTGGAGTGGGTTGTGCTGATTTTCATCTTGTGGGCGCTACATTTACTTACTATCCTGCCAAAAACTATGCAATATGTGAATGTGGGAACAGTATTTTAAAAACTTTTGAAATATATATTTATTATTTTAATTTACTTAATATATATTATTTTTTAATTTTATTAATATTTAGAATATTATTAGAATTTAATAAAAAATAGAGTATTTTATTTTAATGTAAAAAAGAAAATTTAATATAAAAATATTGATATTTTTTTACACTTTCTTTATATTAAATTAATTTAAATATTAAAATTTTAATATTTTTAATATAAATTAATATTTTAAATTTTGATAATTTTTTTTATTTATAATATTTTTTATAATTTCATTATTGATACACATATAATTTTTAAATTTTTAAAATAAAATTTTAAATCTTATGTATAATCCTTTATATTAAAAGAAATTAATAGAAAAGAATATAATTATTTTGAATAAAATGTAAGTTTAGTTTTTATTAAATTTCATATTTTAAAAATTGAATGTATTTAATTTTTATGAACTTTGGTATTTTCATAATTGAATACATTCAAAATATTTTATATATTTAAAAAAAAAAATTAAATGTCATGATAACAAATTATTATATATAAAATTATGTGTTACACACAATTCATGTTTTTCAAATTGTATTCATGATTATTTGAATATTTTTTTCTAGTGAATATATTAATAATGTTAAAAACTAATATTTAGTTTTAATAAAAAATGTCCTTTAATGATGTTAGTCATATATTAAAGACTTTTGTTTATGTTATTTAGGTTACTTGGAAATTTATTTTAATACTAAATATTTTAAAAATTGAGTTGATGATAGTTGGGTATGATAAGATTTTATGTAACAATGATTCCACTTAGTAATTTGGATATATTCATTGTCTAGAATTTTTTGTCGAATTATAATTACCTTAGTATTGATTCCAAAATTATGGATCAATTATATGCTATGATGATCTTACCTTAATGTGTAGTCTAATCTCACAAATTGTGCACTTCTACTATTTGATTAACTAAATTCTCTACTCCTTATCCATTATTAAGGATTGGTAATATTTAAAAATAACTTAGAGAGAACACTTAATCAAAAGGTTCAAGTTCTCATGAGTCAACCCTTTTAATTAAATTCATATTATAATCATAAAAAACATTGATAGATAATAGGAAAGTTATTAGATGTTGATTATGATGCAATGTATTGGTCTTTTAAATCTTCAATTTCATGTATTCCTAAAACAACTTTTTTCTTAATGTGAATGATTGATTAAGGAATGATTATTTGTAGATGACATTTCAATGCTCAAATGAATGTCTTTAAATACCAAGGCATGTAATAACTCATTTCACAAGTGTGTATCATGTATGTTCCCAACAACTATGAAAATACATGTATCAATCATCTGATTTTTTAATTTTTGGCTAAGATCTATGTCATGCAAGATAGATCTTGTGTGCCACATAAATGATTATCTTGAAACAGAGGATGAATGTTGAAAATATAAGCTATTAATAAGGTATGCATGTGAATAACTATAAATATGGCAAGGATACAATCAAAGGTGTTGAAATGCGTGTAAGAAGGAGTGAATGAAGATGGATCATAACAATCATGGAAGTAGATAAAATTGAAATGTAAGTGTGTCACATGTCACTACATAATTATACAAATGTGATTTCTCAAAATGAACCTACAACTAAAAGAAATTTTGTATAGGTTAGCTAATTTCATCAATATATTTTTCCTCCATTTTAAGTTACATCAAAATCCTCATGATTGTGTATCTAAAGAGAATGTATAAACATGCATTAAGTTGCAAATGTACTTAGTCATAAAAAATATACTATGGTCCATATAAAGAAATTGGCCCAACAATATATCTTCACGATTGTTCATATTTGGCATGCTTGCTCCTTAGAACCCAACAAAAGAAAGAAAAAATATGCAATGAGTTGTCTATTTCTCACAAGTAGAATACAAGGGTCATAAAATTTCGTGAATGTGTTAGAAAATTAAAAAAAGTAGGAATACGGTTAGGAAAGTTTTATTGTATAAAGAGTAGTGTGACATATTGGGTGCTATCACATTATGCGATGAAAATATAACATATTCTAGGTATTTTCATGTCATGTTCTAAAGCTCTATTTAGAGATAGTAATGAATATTTGTATTTTAGTAACTATATCTATTTGCAAGCTTGATAAGGAGAGTTAAAGATAACACGCACCCCTTAAATTGTTCACATTTGTTGAATACAAGGAATTAAAGAAGAGAGGAAAATAACACATAAAAATTTAAATGTATGCTAATCATATTAAGTGTGTAAAGTAATTCACTATAATAGATACATCATGTAACAAGTCAATAAGATATATATAAAAATAGGTGTTGAAGCACATGGACTATAGATAAAAATCTAGGCATATAAGATTAACCCTAGTATGAAATTTAATGGTAAGGTGAAAATGGCCCTGGAGGTGCAGTATAAGTGGTATGAGGAGGCATGGTTTCCCCAATGTGGCTCTTACAACATGGTAGTTATGTGATAACATATGATAGGATAAGAAATATATAATGCACCCAATGTGGTAAAGGGAGCTCTAGTAACATAATCAAGCATGTAAGCATAAGATGATATGGAGAAATTCAAATTGCATTCAATGTAATATGATAGTGTGTTATAAGAAAAGGACAACATGATGGATAAAATAAGATGGTCCCAATCTAAAAGGGTGTCTCTAGAAGCGTGATAGAATAATATGAGTGAATATGGAGGAAGAATAATGCCTCACAAAATAATAGGTTTATATGGCACTAGAGACACAATATGGTTACATAAGTTATAAAAGTAGGCATGAGCACATAAGAGTAATCTAGGAATGAGGTAAATTGATAAGGCACATAAATAGAATACAATGATATCACATGGACATGCGATCTAAGCATGGTAAAAGGTCATAATTATAAGCATCAAGTAATCGAAGTAGAATATATGTATTACAAGGGATGGGATCATGGGTGTATAGACATTAAAGAATAAGAAAACTATCATGATAAAATCAAGCATAAATGAATAAAAATTAGTAAAGTAAGGAGTAAGGAAAAAATAGAAAACAAATGACAAAGATGAAAAAATATGGATAAGGTGTGCAAGGTAATAAAAAATAGCATAAAGACTTAGAAAAAAAATCAAGTAAAAAGAAATGTGTACATTTGATTTAATCAACCTAAATAACATAACCAAAAATCCTTAACATATGACTAACATCATAAAAGGTAAGTTTTTATTAAAATCACATATTAGTTTCTTAAGATTATTAAAATAACTAATATATTAAGAAGAAAAATTATTGAAAATATAATGAATACAATTTGAAAAAAATGAATTATTTGTTATGTGATTTTTTATATATAATATATTTAAAAGAATCATTTTAAAATATTTTGAATGTAAAAAATTAAATACATTCAATTGTTAAAATTTAAGTTTAATTTTTAGAAATTTTCATATTTCACAATTGAATGTATGTAATTTTTTACATTCAATTTTTTTAAAAATATATAAACTATTTTGAATCTATTCAATTATGAAAATACAAAACTTTATAAAAATTAAATACATTCATATGAAATTTAATAAAAAAAAACTAAACTTACATTTTATTCAAAATAATTATATTCTTTTCTATTAATTTTCTTTAATTTAAAGAAGTACATAAGATTAAAAATTTTATTTTAAAAATTTAAAAATTATATATTTATCAATAATCAAATTATAAAATTATGATATTGCTATCAGGATTCAACCGTGTAGTTTCAAGTCAAACACATTGACCCATTATCAAATTATAAAATTACAAATAAAAATACTTTTATCAAAATTAAAAATACTAATTTATATTAGAAATATTAAAATTTTGATATTAAAATTAATTTAATATAAACAAAGTGTCAAAAAATATCAATATTTTTATATTAATTTTTTCTTTACATTAAAATAAAATACTTTATTTTTATTAAATTCTAATAATATTCTAAATATTAAAAAAATTACAAAATAATATATATTAAATAAAATCAAATAAAAAATAAAATAATAATATATACATATATTGCATAGTTTGTGGCACGGAAGTCAGGAAATGCAACGCCCATGAAAATCAGCACAGTCCACTCTCCCAAACTGGCGTACAGCGGCTAAAATTTGCTGACATTCCACTCTCCCAAACTGTTGTACAGGGGCTAAAATCTGCTGACGGTGTCAGAACATTTAAACAATCGGCAATATCACTGAAAAATTTAACAGCCGAAAACATAACTCAACTGGGGGTAAAGGATTGAGTTAAAGAGACATCCAGTAATCAGTCAGCGCTTAGTGTGTGATGTTTAAGCCCAGCCGTACACTTCTTTGAGATAGTCTGCAACTCACTTTCACAGGTACCCATTAATACATAACTACCAGCTCAGTCTTGTTTAATAGTTTCCTTACAAGGCCTCTGTAACGTACTCCATTATTACCCAATTGTAAGGTTGGCAACTATTGAATTTCAGCAAGTGGAGCTTGCAAGTCTGAAACCTCACTGGTGGGTTTGTTGTAAATGATGTCAATATCTGAGCATGTTTATTCAAAGTACACAGGTGATGATTTTTCATGATAATGTGGGCAGAAACTTGTCTGTGGATGCACATGCTGGTTGCATGATTTACAAGACTAACTACGCCCATCTCTTCATTGTTTCAACGTGCTCCCATCAAGATGATGTACTACGGCTACCATTACTTCCTCTTTTAGATTTAGACTGTTAGACTGTTGTTATAATGTACTGTATTTGATGAGAAAAGCATCAAGCCTCCAATGAAATTGATGCTTGAAAAACAGATCTGAAGATGAAGGTTGAGAGTCAATGACCAATTCTATGTTGGGTTATCTTTAGAGAGCCTTAACGTCTGCCCCAAACGTCACGTTTCATCACCCAAAAAGAAATGAAAAATGTTACGATAAGGTAATATGGCCAACCTCCTATTCCATGCAAGAGGAACCTAATTGTTGTTTTTGGATATAGATGGCTTATAGCATATGGGACAACCTCCTATTCCGTGCAAGAGGGACCTAATTGCTAACCGTGCTACGAATATGAGGCGTAGATAACCTACCCTTTGTAGGATTTGAACTTATGACCTCTCTTTCAAGAATACAAGTTCTCCATCATTATGTCAACTTAGGTATACTATATATGGGCTTTGTAAATGGGGTAGTAAGTTAAGTGAGTTTGATTTTGGTGAAAATTTTATAGTGAGTGCATTTGTGTTGAAACAGAATGGGTGGTATCACAAGAAGATTCATAGCTTCACCTTGTAAACATTTCCTCGAATTATTGATGCTTTGTCCATGAGTACCACCTAGATGCAACGAGTGCTAAGTTGATCATTCATGCTCATGATGATGGGTTATTGTCTTAAATTTTAAAAACTATGTAATTGAATCTTTATAAAACATTACATAGATAAAAATAGTTCAATAAATTAACATATCTAAGTGACTTTAAATATAAATATAAATATAATAATAATTGAGTACGTTGGTTTTGATAAAAAGGAGATTAAAAAAAAAATTGTGACAAATGATTGATTCTTGATTTTTGATTTTGGATTTATGATGAGCATACTAAGACGATTGAGACCTATGAAGATTGGAATTGTGTGTGACCTAGGGTTGATTCTACACCTATGTATTATTAACATTCCACATTCAAATGAATATTTCACATGCCACATTGAGATTTGTGAAGATTGGAATTGTGTTCTATTTCCATGTGGCATGTGAAAAAGAGTCTTGATTATGAAAATTAACATATGGATTATAGACCTCCTTTACCTCCAAATAAAGATTCACCTTAATGTTTAAGCCTACACAAGCAAATTAGTAGTATTAGAAAATTCTTTTGAAAAGTTGCTAAACAATGTTTTTTCATATGGCAAGCCCCTACATTTAATTTAACTATTTTTTTATAAAAGAGGGGAAGACAACATAAAATGAATGCATTGAGAACTAATCTAAACTAGGGTAATTAGGAAATTGGATCTTATAATTTTAAAATTGGAACAAAATGCTAAAGGGTGATGTAAAGGCTCAGTACAAGAACTAGGTTTTTAGACTGATAGACAAAGAGGCAATGTAAAAAGAATATGTTGGTGTAGTTGTGGTTGAAGGGTCTAATAAATGACTATCCAACCATGTTTCATTATTACAATCACTCACAACAAATGCATACTAAACTTAAAATATCAACACAATCATATGAAATTAATTAGTACTAATATATTAATGCTCCACAATGGAAATTATCTCTATAGTTTCTTCCCCTTGGTCTTACAATTGACACAAACCCTAACCTTAGGTTAAAATACAAATCAAGCACAAAATATGAGTGTAGCTCCAAATGATACCTATAATGAGCCATCCAAAATAATAATAAATATAATCAACTAACACAATTTTTTCATCTTTTTTTTTTAATTTCTTTTTCAACAAATAAAGATCTATAAACATATAGATTATCATTTCATTATAAAGATACAAGTATTACATCATTTAATGAATCGCCCTACTACAAGCTTACAAATAAAAGGTTTTAATAAGATACACATTTAGATTATGACTGTTTTCCTACTAATCCACTAGTATACAATAATTATACATAACTTTGATATTTTATAACAACTAGGTTAACCATTAGTCATAAATAATCAATAATATTTTCCAACTGTAAGCAATATGGTTGTCATGTTGTAGGAGGGAGAGCATCATCTAAATGATTTACCTCCAACCATAGACTAGGTGGTCCCCCACTCATCTTCTCACTAGAAGTGACTTGACTCTTCAATGGAGGTGTTAAATAGGTTTGTCTATAGTATCTAACCAAATCTAAGAACCAAGTGAAAATATGAAAATGTACACACCCATCACATGCATCTCATCATTAAATATCCAAGATCCCTTCTAGCTAACATGATTCTTGACTAACATGGACCATGTGGTACATTGGGCTAATGATCTATATAGTTATAAAAAACTTTGGTCGAAGCATTCAATTATCAATCACATAAATATGAGTCATTTTCTCATAGAAGAAATGTCTCTTATTTGAGTCATTTTATGCATAATTAATTGGTAAGATAAGTATAGACCAAAATAATATATATATATATATATATATATATATATATATGTATGTATGTATGTATGTATGTATGTATGTATGTATGTATGTATGCATGCATGTATATGTATGTATGTATGTACACACACATAAGCACATTACCAAACAATCAACATAGATAATAGACCAAGAGAAATGTGATAATTAAATAAAAGGATAAATGTGTGTAACTCTAAGAGTAATGACGAATAAATGATGGTGTTGTTTTAGACTAATTAGTCACAAAGAAAACTAATTGCCTCAATGTGATGAACAACCCAAAGTTTGAACTAGCACAAAAAAAATTATGGAACAATGATGCCCTACATGACCAATCTGAATTGTTACAAACCTAATTTGACTCATGCACTTGATTTAGGACACTACCTTAAATAATTTGATAGAAGATATTCTTCTAAAATCTATTTGTCTTTACCTAATGGATATTTGACAATTCAATCTAGTGTCTAAAGACACAATTGAGGAGCTTGTCGACCCAATAGATGAGCATGTTCCCCTATATCAAACCCTTTGGTGGACCAAATTAGTAGCTATGAAAAAGATTGAAGACAACATTCATAGACATGTAGATGGTTTATATGATGACACAATTTTGATTCTTTTATTGTCTTTTATAATTGAAATGTGTCAAAATAATTTTCCATATGAAATTAATTGTACAATGAATGTCTTTAAATAGTATGATATGATAACATGTCACATGAATTATATGCCAGATAAACTCATAACAATTCATAAAAAAAAAAAAAAAGATTTAAATTTGATGACTTGGATTTCAAGAATCATTTATGTACTCCAAATATTTAATTGAAAGAATTAGAATATTGATTTTGATGTAGATAATAAATGCAAACACATTTACACCTAAAAATGAGATTCCAATGACAAAACATTTAAGACAAAAAAATTGTCCTAACCATGTTAAAAAGGGCAAGTCAATGTTTATGTTTTTGAAGTAAAAGGTTGGTAAGCCGACTATTTATATTATATAATAGTAAAGGTTACAAAATGTTTTCCATAGTAGTATCTAGATAAGATTGTAATAGAAAATTGCAACTGTTGCATTTGAATACAACAAACAATTTATCAACACCTGATCGACCCTTCCTATTGGATGACTAACTTCATTCCAAAAGTGAAGTATTTTGAAAATGTCAACTGTGCAAAATAAAAAACCAGTTGACTTTACAAAAAGCAGTATGTAGTTATCATTTTTCTTCATGCTTTCTATATAGAGAAACTATCTTCTTTGCCATATTTTCTCATAATTTGATTCAATGGAGGGGATGTTTCTGACTTTGCAGTAATGTTCATGTCAGGAAGGATTGGCTGGCGACTATGAATAAGTGGCTGAACATTTGAAGGCCTTGGTGCTTCATTTCCTGGAGCTGCATTTGATTCTTCAGTGTCGACCTCTCTTTGTTGTGGCGGAATAGGATGACTCAGTAAAGATACATGGTGGCAGTGACATGTAAGAAGGAATGAGATTGCATGATATTTGGTCTTGAAGCTCCTTATCATATCTTTTCCCAATTCAACCTGACACCTGTTCAAATCTTTGTATAGATAAATTAAGGAGTTAAATTCAAGTGCCAACCACATACCAGTATAAATTTCCCTGAAGCTCACTCTATGGTGCAAGTAGTTTCTAGGAAAGATACCCCCAATGTATGCTTCTCCATGCTAGAAGTCATACTTTTGAATACTTGCGAGAACAAAATTTTGTTGCAAAAAAACTTCTTTAATAATACCATTTGCTATCTTCTGCATATCATGGTAATTGGGGTTCAAATCCAAAATGTTAGAGACAAATATGGATACCAAATGTGATGGAAAAATGATTCTCTATGCTGATGGCTGCAAAATATCCTCTCCAAAAATATCCTTGACATATTTGAAAATAGGGATACAATCTATCTTAAAAACATATGGCAATTGTTCTTTATCTAGTCCTTTGGAGAAGGGAACTTCCCATTGTTGCACTTGGAAGGGTGCCCTATGATTTCTTGGTAGAAATTCCATTAACAAAGCTTGCTTGGTAGACAAAAACACCTAGAAAGTACCCATAAAATAGCTACAATAAACCCCCAGATAACACCCAAAAAGCAACAACAATACTAACTCAGAACTTATTTGGATGTTATTTTGAAGGGAATCTTTTAGTCTTCTTTGTTACAACTTAACACAAAGAGTATGGCATGAAAACACATAATACCCATAAAGAAAAATCTCATCCATTCAACATAGATATCTTTCATGAAAATGAGACCTTGAATTTCTTCATGAAGAGCAATTTCCACATTGAAATGAAAGCAAGATGAAATTTCACTTTACCTAGTAACTAGCACCTTGAAATTAGAACTGCTATGATGCTTCTAAATTTCCAACTTAACAAAGACCACTTAACCATGGATGCTTCGCCTTTCTGGAAAGCATTTTGTCGCTACAGTAGTTGCAAGATGTTAAAAACACTTCTAACTGGGTCCTCATATAGCTGTGTGTGTGAAATATGGGATCAAATCTAAATTAAATTCAACAACACAATCAATAAAACATTAAATCAAAGAAGCTTAAAAGAAGATTAAACAAATTATCAAACTCTTATCGCAGCTTCTCCTAAGTCGTCTTATTGTTCTCTATCTCCAGCATTTCGTCTTTGCTCAAGTTGCTCTCAGATTTGAAATGCCAAGCTCAACGAAGTAGGCTACTAAAGAATGAGATTAAAATGCATACTAATGCTAAATGCAAGATTATGCTATGATAAGAAATATTGCTAAAATGCTAAAATTGCAAGAATGTAAGCATATGCTGTATTCGTTCTGTGTTGTAACCAATGCTTGGATTTGCACGTGCATTTATAGAGTTTTTCAAAGATTTGATTGGCTGGTTTGGTCAATGGCTGTGATAATTCCTGACAGATCAAATGGTTGAAGATAGATGAGATTGAAGAGAAAATAGAAGAAAACGAATAAAGCCAGATTTTTCCATTTTAATGGAAGAGATAAGATGAGATGATTTAAAAATCATCTTTTTAGAAGAAAAATGGAAAGATTATGATAAGATAAATAATGAATTATCTAATTCAATTATTTATTTATGAGTGCATGTTGATTTTTCTTAAATAAATAAATATTTAAGATTTTGAGGAAATCAGAAGATTTCATAATTAAACAGAATATCTAATTATGATTTGAAGAAAGCAGAAGATCTTTAATTAAATAAAATATTTAATTAAATTTGAAAGAATGAAATTAATTAAATAAAAGTATTTAATTAATTAGAGGAAAGTTTTAAAATAGAAAGAAAAGAGATATTTAAATTTAATTAAAAAGATTTAATTAAATTCAAAAGATGATAATTAACTTAAATAAATAAAATGTATTTATTTAATTTAATCAAGTAGAATGTGGAATAATTAAATAAAATAGATCTATTTAATTATGGTGGGAGAATAAAATGAATGAATACTATAATTAAATTGATTAAATTTAATTACGTATAGAAGACTTTTAGAGGAATTAATTAAATAATAAGTATTTAATTAAATGTTAGGAATAATTAAATATGACCAATTTTATGCATATACATTTTGCCTCTCTTTGAAGTGATGTGTGAAACGCATTGCTTCAAAGAAAAAATAAATTTTTTTGTTGCCCCTGATATGTTTTTGTTGCTAATGCTAATGATGCCCCCTCAGGAGGTAAATCACGGATGAGAAAAGTCTGTTTGGGGAGTTAGTGATTTAGCTTCCGATAAGTGATGTAAAAGATGCCCCAGATTAAAGTGAAAACAAAAATGCCACCAAAAGTCCACCTTAATTGACCTATGTAAGGTAAAAAGGTGAAAGTAAAAGTCATTTTCACTCTTTTGCTACAATGATTTGGATATTCTGATAGTGACTCAGCAAAATGCCGATTCCCTATCACACTCACAAATTTGAGCGGGCGTGACGATTTCAAAGACCAGCAGCGTATGGACTACCGGTGAGTCGATTAAACCTCTTGTGATTTGAATTTGCATGATTTTTATCAATTTTCGCATGTTTTTTATGCGGATTTAAGTTTAGAAACGCCGTTTTAGCGCATCCGCGAACCTGTTTTAACGCATACGAAGTTTCTTTTAGCGCTTTTAGGTGTAGGGCAAAAAAATGCAGTCTAGCGCATACGAAGCGTAGAGTAGCACTTCCAGGGTAGTAGGATGTGTAGGGCACTTTAGCGCATCTAGGGCATAGAGTAGCGCAACTAGGAATCGGCTAGAACAGAAGCATAGTAGCACTTTTAGGGTACAAAGTAGCGCTTACGCGGGTAGTTTAGTGCATTTTAGTGTTTTAGCACTTCGACAGGATGAAATAGCGCATAGGCTACTTAGATTAGCGCATTTAGGGTTTTAGCACTTTTAGGAAATGAAGTGGCGCTTTTAGGGTTGAAAAACCTGTCGAGTGAGTTTTAGCGCTTTGAGGGAAACTGTAGCGCTTTTGGGTTTTAGCGCATATGAGGTGCAGATTAGCGCATCTGAGGAAATTTTGGTAGAATGTCAGGATGAAAAAAAATGGTCTATATTGCGTTCTTGGTCAATAGATAAAGAAAATGTTTTGCCTCATGCTGATAGTTGATGATTAACTGATAACTTTGCTTCCTCGATTAGAAGACAAAGAGTAAATGCCTAATAGGACTTTTGATAAATTTGTTTCCTGTGATAGAAAACAATAGTAAATGATTGATATGAATCTTGATAAATTTGCTTTCGATGATAGAAAACAAATAGTAAATGATTGATGTGAAAACATATTTGCATTTATGTTCGAAATACAAATAGGATGATGTTTTGATTGTGTGATATGGGTTACTTACATGATATGGGTCACGCACATGATATGGGTCACTTGATATGATAGAGCACATGCTAGGAGTCCTTGGTATGAGTCTGATTAGTTGTCATTGTGATGATAATAGGAGGCGTTTGACAACCTCTAGAGTAGAGAGTGGTTCCTGATATGTTGGGATCGGATAGGAGAGTTGACTCCTGCAGAGGTACAGTGGATAGGTGCCTGTGGACTGGGATCTCTGTTGACTATCCCGCGAGGGATTCGAGTTAACAGGGGACTACTGACTGCATTAGCAGAGAGGTGGCATTCTGATCATAACACCTTTCATTTGTCGAAGGGTGAGATGACTGTGACACATGAGGATGTTTACAGGATTCTAGGGATTCCTGTGGTAGGTGCCCTTGTGGTTTATGACCACAAGGAGATAGGTGGGACTAAGGCATTGAGGAGGATCTGTGGTGATGCGTCCATAGCCGGATATTGGGTGTCGTGGGTGGATTTCAGCAGGTATCCTGCCTTAGTTGCTATGTTGGTGGCTTTTATTGGAGGCTTCCTTGGACCGGACCATCGATCGAAGGGATTTTCAGTTGGGTGGGGGAGGATGCTAGAGTGGATGGTGACGCAACCATGGAGGTATTCTTGGGGGAGCTGTATTTTGGCACATCTGTATCATGATCTACATCAGGTGGTCTACCGAGGGTCGACGAGTTTGGCTAGCAGTGTGACTTTGCTCCAGATCTGGGCGTGGGAGCATATTGTGGTGACGAGGCCAGAGTGTGCTAGGGTGAGGCTACTAGGGTAGCCATATGTGGAGGCATATTCAGGTGCACTTGTCCAGTCCAAGCTGGGCAAGTTGGAGTACTGGCGACAGGTGCTTGACGATGTGGATTCAGTGATATGGAGACCATATACAGACTGTGAGCCTTGGGACATGGATCACCTGGAGATGCCGTTTGTCTGCATTCCTCGATATCTGATAGGATGGACTCTATTTATTATTTAGAGATTTTTAGCCTTGCGGGTGCAGAGACAGTATGGGTTCACATAGGGGATGCCACAGGGTGTTGCTCATTATGGGTGGTGCAAGGATGATCCTGGATGGGGGCATTGCATTGTATATTAGGTAGCATACACAGAGTATGCGAGCTTATAGCCTGAGGTATGGGCATACAGGCCAGAGGCTATAGATGCAGGCATGTCAGATGAGTACCTAGAGTATTTCCATACTCATCGGTTTCCACGGTTTACATGTCCGGATGAGCCAGGGCCCATTGCAGTGGTATAGTAGCCAGTGGCAGGGGGACAGGAGGGTATGGCTGGTGGAGAGAAGGCAGGCGGTGGTGGAGAGGAGAGTGTGGGTGGAGATGAGGAGGAGGATGACAGAGAGGAGGGTGACAGTGATGATGACAACTCAGATGGTGGGGATGATGGGGGAGATGATGGAGGGGAGATGGAGATGTTAGTGAGGCAGAGGATGGACAGCTTAGCTAGTGCTCAGGTTGTTCAGAGGGCCATATCTGGTGGTAGAACATGGACGGTCATTAGGATGTCCTCTTCTTCTCAGCAGACACAGGTAGCCACCTTGCAGGCCAAGGTGCAGACTATTCAGGGATAGTTACGTCAGGCACAGAGTTTGATAGTGCAGTTACAGGCGCAACTTGCACAGGAACAGGCTTAGGTTCCGACACCAGCGCAGGTAGTTCAGCTTGCCCTAGATCCACAGATAGCCCAGTTGATGGCAAAGAGGGATGCATTCAAACAGAGGGCAGTGGAGGCCAAGGGTGTAGCTCAGAGGCTCATGGGCACTGTAGAGAGTGCATCATTACGAGACGCCATTGCAAAGGGCATGGAGATGGCAAGAGAGGCTGAGTACTACCGGCTGAGATACGAGGAGTTATGTCCACCTGAGCACAAAGAGCCATACCCACGGTCCCACATGAGGACCACGAGCAGATCTCGGACACGGACACAGAGCCTAGGGGTTATCGGACCTTGGCGGGATCCTGATGTAGGTACCAGTGGCAGGCCACCTCCTTCCGGACCAACTCCTTCAGGGGCATCGACCAGCTAGCTTTTGTGATGTATATCATTTTTGGAGCCTGTATATGCCATTTTTTTTTTATCATATCCCATGTATTTCTCTTTGGACTTGTTTAGTTTCTTTGGACATTGGACATTTGTATCATTTTTGATGAGTGATGATATGTAGTGGTGATGATTTTTTTTTTTTTTATGACATGATGTGCATTTATGAGATGATTTATATGATGAGTATCATGCATTTATTTCTATATGCTATGGATTTTGGTATGCATTTGAATGATTTTACAACTAACATGATATGCACGATGATTTTGGTATGATATGTTTATGATGATGATTGATGATGTGTATTAATGATGTCATGCAGGTGGATGACTTATGATGTGATTGTGAAAATATGTCATGGGATATTTGATATGTTGTATGAAAAATGTTATTTGGAAAATGATATGAAGATGTATGTATGGAATGTTTGTTTTTGGATTTTCAAATGTAAATAAATAATGATGATATGATGGAAAATGAATGTTGTGTTTATGATATGCATTATGAATTTGTAATATGAATGGATATGAAAATGATAGGATGAGATGAATATAATGTGATAAATGATAAATGACGATATGAAATGAAATGGTTGATGATAATGAGATATATGATAATATGATAAATGATATGTTGTGAAATGTATTGATGATGTGATGAGCAGAAACGATAATGTAATGATATGTTAATGAAATAATGTGATAGAGGATGATGACATGAAATGATAATGTAATGATGAATGATGAATGAAATGGAAATGTTAAATGAAATGATATGATAAATGATAAGTGAAATGAAATCGGAATGATTAATGATATGTAATGAAATGAAAGATAATGATAATGATGATGGATGATATGAAATGGTAATGATAAGTGAAATGAGAAAATGATAATGAAATGGTAATGATAATGAAATGATATGAAAAATGATAAATAAATGATAAAATGATAATGACTTTGAATGATAAAAAATGGTAATGATAAGTGAAATGAGAAAATGATAATGAAATGATATGATAAATGATAAGTGATATGCAATGATAATGAAATGATAAAATGATAATGAAATGATAGGTGATAATGAAACAAATGTCGGAATGTCCTCCACAAATAGTCCAAAGAGACATGACAACCGTTGACGTTATTGTGAGCCCTTTAAAAACTTTGATGCAAATCCGGTATGCAGATATATGTACACTGATCTAAAATGAAATGCAACTAAAATGAAGTAAACCAATTGTTGAGCCTTTTGTAGCTTTCTTGGATCATCATAGAGCGTTAAAATGTTAGAAGTATGTATAAGCATTAGAGGGTAAATTAGCACCAGTGATGACCTGAGTACAACTTTCATGCTTTTGATATAGCAAGCGAACGCAAGCATCGAGGTATAATTGAACCGAGATGACCTGAGCATTTCTTGCATAAACAGACAAAGACTAACCACTGTCTGATGCAAATGTGGAACTGTCATCGATGATATTACTTTGGAAATCATGTCTCGCGACATATTTGCAACAGATAGATAGTTAACCTCAAGACAGCAGACAAAGAAAAGTCATCCTCTTTCCTTGCCACTCTAGTTCAGTACATCATCGAGTGTACTCCAGAGGGATGATATCGAAATTTAAACAACCATAGTTCAAAATGAAAAACTGTTATTCCAAACATTATTCAGATTTTAGATCATCCAGATATGAAGCATGATATGGTACTTGCTGAAAACTGTTGTGACACAGATCGATGATTGGATAGTTTGTTCATGTGATTTGATTTGGTTGTGTGTTTGCCTGATTGGATTTGATACCTTTGTCTAGTTGTTTTCTGAAAGTTGATTTCCCCCAGTATATCATCGTTTTGCCCCCAATATTGAGACAACTTGCTGGAATGAATATATACAATAATCAAGCCATGGTAAGACTTTATCGTTCTAGGAAAATGATGATAGCATGATGCTGGTATGGACCTAAGATGAAGGGAAAAATGCACAAAAAGGAAAGCTGAAAAGCCAAGTGCAGAATATGAACTAATAGATGGAGAGTTACAAATAGCGTCTATTTGCCAGATTTTCACTATTTGTTTTTATTGCATTTTTCATGCCAATAGACTGCCTGTTGTCAGGTTTTCACCCTATGACGTTTTTTTTTTTTTTATGCTACCGAGATGCCTGTTTGCCAGGTTTTCACCAAGGTAACCATTTTTTTAGGACTTTTTTCTGTTGTTTTTGAATTTTCTTCAGAACTTTTTCTGCTATTTTTGGATTTTCTTTAGGACTTTTATGCTGTTTTTGGATTTTCTTCAAGACTTTTTCTGCTATTTTTGGATTTTCTTTAGGACTTTTTCTGCTATTTTTAGATTTTCTTCAGGACTTTTTCTGCTAATGATAACTGCTTCATACATAATACTTTTTCAGGTGCATGTTGTTGATGGGTTTGTCAAACAGGTCCCCTTCTTGCATTGATAGTTTGTATGCTCCTAAATCGTAGACAGTGATAACCACATAAGGACCTAGCCAATTTGGTTCAAATTTTCCTTTCTTTTCTCTGTCTTGCTGATTTTGTGGGTTTTCTTTCAAAACTAGATCACCCACCTGAAAGGTACGTGGCTTTACTTTGTGGTTGTAACTATGAGACATCATCTGTTGGTATGCTTTCAAATGGTCAGCTGCTCTTTGTCTCTTTTCATCTAGGAGTTCTAGTTCTTGGAGTCAGGAAACTCTGTATTCATCATCTATTGTGAGACCTTTCAGTGATACTCTGAGTGATGGGATTTCAACTTCTAGAGGAAGGATGGCTTCTGCTCCATAGACAAGAGCAAATGGTGTCGCTCCCGTTGGAGTGCGGACACTGGTTCTGTAAGCCCATAAGGCGGGATTGAGTTGAACATGCCAATCTTTCCCTGCATCATTCACAGTCTTCTTCAAGATTTTCAAGATTGTTTTATTTAAGGCCTCTGCTTGGCCATTTCCTTGTGGATAGTAAGGTGTTGAATATCTATGCTAAATGTGAAATATTTTACAAAGTTCATCCACATCCTGATTCTTAAAAGGTCGTCCATTAACTGTAATAATGGAGTTAGGAATGCCATACCGACAAATGATATAGTTCAGTATAAACGATGATATTTGTTTGTCGGTAACTTTAGTCAAAGGTACTGCCTCAATCCATTTGGTAAAATATTTTGTGGCTGTGATGATGAACTTATGCCCATTTGATGATGAAGGATGTATCTTACCTACTAGATCTAACCCCCATTGGAAAAATGGCCAGGTTGGTGTGAATGGTTGTAATTCTTGTGCAGGAGCATGAATGAGATTCCCATGAATTTGGCATTTTGAGCATGTTTTCACAAAAGTGAATGATTCCCTTTCCATTGTAGGCCAATAGTAACCCATTCTAATCAGTTTCTTAGATAAGGTTAGTCCACTCGAATGAGTACCACAAATGCCACCGTGAACTTCTTGTAAAGCTTTGTCAGATTCGTCACGTTCAAGACATCGAAGTAAAGTACCATGAAGACCACATCGATAAAGGGTGTCAGCGATAAGGGTGTAGTGAGAAGATTGGCGGATAAAGTTTCGCTTTTGGTTACGGGATAAGTCAGGTGGTAAAATGTCATCTTTTAGGTAGGCATAAATCTTTCCATACCAAGGGGAATCGGATCCTACCAAGTGGCAAATGATTTGTCTTTCAGGTGTGTCATAGGTAGGTGTGAATGATTGTTCCACTAGAAATTCATAGCGAGTCTGAGTTTTTGGAAGCTGCAACAATGATGCGATCGTAGCCATGGCATCAGTTACTTTGTTATCAAGCCTTGGAATTTGTGTGAATTTGACGTCCACAAAGTAATTCTTGAAGTCATTGACCATCTTTTTATACGGCAACAGTTTATCATCTTTGGTTTGATAGTCGTCATTGATCTGATAAATGACCAACTGTGAGTCGCCATACACTTGTAGTTCTGTAATCCTCCATTCCAATGCAATCTTCAGTCCCGTGATTAATGCTTCATATTCAGCTATGTTGTTGGTGCATGGAAACATTAGCCTATATGATCGAGGAATGGTGTTCCCTTGAGGGGTGACAAAAATTATGGCTGCCCCCGATCCATGTTGAGTGAAAGAACCATCAAAATATAAGGACCATGGCTATTTGGATTCGGCGGTAAAGACATCAACATCTGTAAATTCAATGTGTAGAGGATGGTCTATTTGCAGTGGTGCTTCAGCCAGTTGATCAGCAATAACTTGTCCTTTGATTGCCTTGCGATTAATATAATGGATGTCAAACTCACTCAGAATCATTATCCATTTTGCTAACCTTCTTGTCAATGATGCTTTGCTTAACAAATATTTGAGTGGATCAATCTTTGAAACCAAATTGATCGTATGAGTTAACATTTAATGCCGAAATTTTTGTGAAGCAAAGACTACTGCTAGACAAGCCTTCTCGACGGTAGTGTAGCTGAGCTCATGACTTGTGAGTGTTCTACTGATGTAATAGATTGCACGTTCTTTTCCTGTGGAGTCTTCTTGCACTAGCAATGCACCCAAGGATGTTTCTGTTGCTGCAATATATAAGATCAATTGTTTGTCTAGATTCGGTGGTACTAGAACTGGTGGAGTCATTAAGTATTGTTTGATTTGTTGAAAAGCCAATTCACACTTGTCATCCCACTTGAAAGGAACATTCTTATGCAGTAGATGTGTGAATGGTAGACTCTTGTCAGCTAGTTGTGCAATGAATCTACGGATAGACTGAAGCCGTCCCTGTAATGATCTTAATTGACTGATGTTCTTTGGGGGAGGCATTTCCATGATCGCCTGAACTTTAGCAGTATCTACTTCAATTCCTTTTTTTGACACGATATACCCTAAGATCTTTCCAGATGTGACCCCAAAGACACATTTCTTGGGATTGAGATGAACTTTGAATTTCTCCAGTCTTGCGAATATCTTGGACAATATTTCTAGATGTCCTTCTCTGGTGTATGACTTTGCCAATATGTCATCTACATAATCTTCCATGACTGTATGCATCATGTCATGAAAAATCGTAGTCATGGCTCTTTGGTAGGTAGCCCCAGCATTCTTTAGACCGAAAGGCATGACATTCCAATAGTAAGTTCCCCATGGGCATGTGAAAGCTGTTTTCTCCTGGTCTTCAGGTGCAATCTTGATTTGGTTGTAACCAGAAAAACTATCCATTAATGAATACATGGCATGGCCAGTTGTCAAATCAACTATAGTGTCAATGCTTGGAAGTGGGAAATCATCCTTAGGACATGCTTTATTAAGATCTCAGAAATCTGTGCACACTCTGACACTTTTATCTGGCTTGGATACATGAACAATGTTGGAGATCCACTCTACATAATCGATCGATCTTATGAAGCCCACATCAAGGAGTTTTCTCAGTTCTTCCTTAACTAATAGTGCCACATGGGGGTGCATCTTTCTGAGTTTTTGTTTGACAGGCTTAACCCCTGGTTTGATGGACAAGTGATGCATGATAAGGTCAAGATCAAGACCGGGCATGTCTGCGTAAGACCAAGCAAAGTTGACTTGATTTTTTTTTAGAAATTCCATGAACTCTGGTATTTCTTTTTCTGTCATTGATGCAACCAACTGTAAAATCCTTGGTTTGTCTGAAGTTTCAAGATCGATGACATTTGTAGGCTCAATCAAAATAGGCGATCGCTCATGATAATGCTCAGGGAGAGTGTCAAGATTCCCATCGTCTGGTGCCTTAAAAAGGTTTTCACCATCCGATATGCTCTTTATTTTATCTTTTGTTTGATCTAATACTACCAAATTCTGGTTTTCACCATTAGATCTTTTGTTTTTAATTCTATTTTTGCAGCTGGGAGAATTGACACCCTCCTGGTCAAAAACTTTATGCTGAAAATCGCTAGTGGAAAAATCATTTACGTCTTCTGCGGAAAGGAAGTTTACAATAGCTTCATCACTTGGAAACATTGGTATGTTGATAGGTTCGGATGAATCCCAATCAATGAGATCGAGATAAATCAAAGGTATAGGGTCATTGGGTTGTGTGAAATCGGCTATGGTTATGGTCATAATGGAGTTTATCGTAGGATCCGAGGTATGAGGTAGGTCAATGATGGTATTGTCCTCATGATAATCTTGTTCATTTAGATCTAACTTAGTATCACTAGAATCATAGTGACTTCGTAGTTCAGACTCTCGTGGTTGGGTCTCTGAACCTTGACCTTCAATTAGAGTTGGGGCATACTGGTGTATTACATCAACCTCTTTATCCCTCTAGAACTCATCATTGTAAATGGTATCCCATTCATATTCAGCAGAGTCTGTGTCAGAATTGTTATCCAAGAAGTTTTGAACCATTGCCATGCATGCTTCTCATGAATCTGAGCCTTCTTGCAACGCGAAGACAGTGCCATGTGGTTGTTTGGATGTGCTTTATTTTGAGTGAGTATCATAACCTAATCCAGTTTTCTCTTTTGCAGCGAGTCCTTGGAGGTGAATAGGTTCAACTACTCCTTCTTTCCTTTTTCCAATAGGACCTTTATCATAACCCATCTTCTGCATGATTGAATACCCTTTTCCATATTTGTCTGTGGGTAATTTGACATTACAAACTGCTTCATCTTCATCTTTATAGAGCTAGTTTAGAATTTTTGTATCCTCAGGATCTTCCATGGGGAATTTCTCTTTGATGAATTGTCCATTAAACTTTGTGATTGGCTATGTTGGTGATTGCTTTGATGTTGACGCTGTTGATACTTGATGTTCTGTGATAGATGGTTGCCCATGTGATTGAGGTGATATAGGTAAATTGGCAAGACAAAGAGAATATTCTCTGACTCCATGGTCTTTGAATTTCAATTTCTTATCAAAACTATTGGTTACTTGACTGATTTGTGTGTCAATCTTTAGAGAAGTACAAGCATGAGCTTCTCGATTGTTAGGAACCAAAGTATCTTGAATGGCTTTTATGTTGGCACAAGTTTGAATATTGGAATTATCAGCTGATATCGTGATTTCTTGTCCATCATAAGGGAACTTTAAACATTGATGATAGGTTGATGGGACAACTTGCATTTCGTGGATCCAAGGACGACCCAACAAGATGTTGTATGCTAGATCACGATCCAATACTTGGCAGAAAGTATTTTTGATAACAGGACCCACTCTGATTGGCAACATGATTAGACCCTTGGATGCTCTTTCTTCATCATCATAAGCTTTAATGGTGATCTTTCTTCTGAAATCAATGGAGTCCTCATAAAATCCTAAGGCTTTAACCAATTTTATGGTACAGATATTGAGACCAGCACCTCCATCTATTAGAACCCGTCTAACACAAAACTTGTGGACCATGACTTCTAAGTACAATGATGAGTTGTGGGGATGAGTTATAGAAACATCATCTTTTTCAGAGAATGAGAGGCAAGTGGGTGAGGACAAGTGTCCTACCATGGCCTGAAATTGGTCTACATCCAAATCAATGGATATAGTTGTTTCAAAGAGGGCTTTTTCAAGAATTTCCTTATGCGCTGGGGAAATTTTTAAGAGCTCAAAGATAGAGATTTGAGCAGGAGTTTTCCGAAGTTGGTTGACCAAATCATATGAATGTTGAGGTGGAGGTTCAGTGGATTTCGAAGAGGTTCCCTTTAAGACAACCTTAGCTTGCGCCCTCGTTGTTGCATTAACTTCTCTATATTCTGTCTTGTTGACTTTGATGACATTTACCCGCTCATCGTCTGTATAGAGATGGTTGATTATATGATCATCATTGACATGATTCACATTTTTTTCAGAAGACTCACCCTTTTGATAGTTGGGCAAAGGGTTACGAAATGCTTGGTGGTCTGCATTTGATTGTTGATGTCCTTCTACTGTAATGATGTCATTGTCGATTAAGTCTTGAATGGTATTTTTCAATGCTTGATAGTTGTTTGTAAGATGACCTTTACAGTGATGATAATCGCAATAGTATGCCTCATTTCATGATGGAGGTTTTACACTGGGTTCATAGTTTCATTGAGGTGATAGAGTAATGACATTTTTGGCCATCAACTCTTTGAATGCGGATTCCGAAGATTGACCCAATGAAGTGTAAGTTCTTCTATTCGAGAAGAATGAAAATCGTTGTGGAGTTGTATTTGAGGTATTCCCTAAGGAGTTGTTATTGTTATTGGTTCCTTGGTAACCTTGATTTTTGGCAGTCCCTTGATTGGGCGTAGAGTTTTGATTCACATTGTTTCTCAAAGGAGGATTGTTTCCTTGATTTGCTACCAAGTTGACATTGTTGTTGTGCTAAGTATCTAGAACACCAAGGACAAATGGCTTGGTCAAGATCTGATTTGCATCAACAACACCATCATTCACCATATTTTTGTTGCGAGTCCAGAATTTAGACTTGTCCTAATTATTGTGATGATTGTATGAGCCAGGATTGTCTTTGTCAAGTTTTATTGTTCCTCTTTTGACCAATGCACCTTCTATGGTTATAGCATCTTCAATTAGTTTCTCAAAAGAGGTAGGACAATGTAAATTTAAATGATAACTCATTTCTGAATTTAAGCTATTTATGAAGGTAACCATCTTTTCCTTTTCAGGAATAGGACGCAGATATCTGGCAAACATTCTTCTCCATCTCTGAAGAAAAGTAATGAAAGATTCACCAGGTTTTTGTGCAACTTTACAGAGATATATCATGGTGATCTGATGTTGTAAGTTGTAGGTATATTGTGATATGAACAAGTTGATTAATTCTTCAAATGTTCCGACAGGAGGTGTAATCTTAGATAGCCATTCCATAGAGTGAACTCCAAGGCTCCTAGGAAACAATCACATCAAGTAAGTGTCTTTGTGAGCGAATTCTAATGTCATGTTTCAAAAATCTCTAACATGATCGATTGGATCCGATTTCCCATTATAGCGATCAAATTTTGGCATTTCACAATGTTTGGGAAATGGAATCATGTTGAGACTTCGATCAAAAGGATAAGGACAAATGTCCTCAAGAGTATATTTCTTTGTGGTGTTTCCCCCTTGTAACTCTTTAACTTGTCCTTGAAGTGCTTTGATCTGCTGAGTCAAAGCACTAAGATCAGATGGGGGTTTTTCTTTAGGTTTGTTCTTCAAAATCTCAGTATCAAAGTCATGTGGCAATTTAGCTCCTTGGTTAGCTAGATAGAGGAAAAAATTTTCTTTATCGCGTTGCAAGATCTTTTCTATGGCCTCGTAAAATTTGGGATCTTGCTCAGCTTCTCTAAGGTGGCGTTCATCCTCATGTTCATCATCACTATCGACAGTAGTATTGTTTATGGCTTTGTACTTGTGGAAGGGATTTTCTTCTCTGTTATCCATGTCGTTGTTGAAAAGTGGATTATGACTCATACTGTAGAGAGGATTACTGGTTTCACCTTCTTCTTGAGTGTCTTGAGTATGACCTTCTTGTTGGTTTTCCTCCCTCGATTTGATGTATTGAGATCTTGTGAAGATAGGCATGTGATTTTGAAGAAATCTTCTAAACTTAGATCACAGTTTTGATGAGTGTGATAATGATGCTATTTTGATCTGATAAGATGGAAATCTTATGATATGATCAAAGATGTTTCCTAATTCTTTATTATGGCTTCCGATGATGAAGGATGTCAGAATCCTGTTGGGGAAGTTGAATCACTTAATCAGAAAATTTGTTTTGGAAGATGCACTCTTAAAGATTTGATCTTTGTTTTTGAAGGAAGAATCTAAGATCACTGGGGGATTTGACTAGGATGTGAGGAATACTCAATAGCAGGTTGTGGTATATTGTCAAACTCAAGAGGTTGATTAAGATTATGCTGTTGAGATAGAGCTAATCTTTGATAATAAGCTCGAGAATCCAAGGGATCTACAACATACTCGTCAGTGAACCCCCTAATGAAGTCTTTGTATCTATAAAGAAATCCACAGAAATGAAGCAAGACGTGATGAATTTTGTACAAAAATTTTCTTCTTTGCAATGAATTCTTGTACCCTAATTGTTTCTTGGGTTTCTTGATTCTAGTGGAAATTGATTTCTTGACAAACTTTGTTGATTTCCACTTCCTAAGCATGAGGATAAATGTTGAGAACATTACTAGACCAAAGATGTGAATGTATTTTGGAAGGTTTCAATTGTTGTTCTTCATGTTCATTTCAGATGATCTTTTATCTAAGTTAATGTAATGGAAGACAAAACAAAAATTCTGAAAATAGTTGTTAAAACCCTATACTAACATCAAGTGTCTGATCAAGAAAATGTTTTTCAGCAAATGTTTTCACAGGTTTAGCACATGAAAGACAATTCAAGCAGATTCACTCTTAATAGTCAAAAGGTCATCATAGCAATCACAACCCACATCTTAGAACTGCGTCGACTCACACAGCCATGTCAACCCCGGAAGGGCGCCCGTGTTTTTGTCTTTTCCAGGTGCATACTCGGAGTGATGGAAGCGGATATCGGATCCCCTAAGCAAACAATCCTTGGCAGTTATATGGTGAGTATCTTGGGGGCAGATTCTTCCCTCCCCTTGCACTGTGATTGAAATAATGTCTGGATACTGACATGGTTGGCTTTCTACACTATGGTTCATAGTCAAGGTTTCCGTTCGGTGCGACAATAGATAAACTCCCTCAGGAGACCTCCCAATCTTTAGAACAAAGACTTTTGGGATGGTTATCTTGTTCACTACCGTTGAATATGGGTTTCCCCAAAATTCACTTTTGATTATAGTGGGTTGGAAAACCTGGCTTTGGTTGTTCCCACTTAGGTTGTTCCCGTAGGGTGAGTACTTTTTCCCACTACGGTAGGCCTTCTAAAGGTTTTAATAAAGCATAAATTTGCATGAAATTGAAAAGGAAAGTCTGGTATTTTGATCACCCAGTTAAGGGGAGAGCATAGACCTATTGCCACAGACAAAGCAAACAATTGTTCTTTTTAAATTCCAAATCACAATGATCTAATCTAAGTGAAGATATTGCTTCACCAAAACAAGTTTGTCCAATTTTAACTGCAAAAAATCATTGTATGGTGTTTATCCTAGATTGCTTCATTTTAAGTTCCATGCCTATCCTAGGATTGATCAGTTTTATCCAGATGTGACTATCCTAGGGTTGCTTCTTTTTAACCAGAGAAAATTCTATTTGCGGAAGGTGTCAGACTCATAATTTTTTTTTGTTACAATCAAATGCACAGAAACAGACCTTAAATGCACCGAAACAGAACTTATAAGCGCTAAAATAGACTGTAGATGCGCCAGAATAGAGCTTATAAGTGCTAAAATAGACCTTAGATGTGCTGGAATAAAACTTATAAGCGCTAAAATAAGACAGAGCTCAGACAAATGGACCTGAGATGCGTAGAAACAGACAACTAATGTGCTCAATCACACCTTAAAAGCATTAAAACAGTCATTAAATGCACCAATTTAATAAACAGAAGAATGAAATACCCTAAATGTGCTATTATGTCCCTCGTAAGCACTAAAAGAACCCTCAGAAGCGCCGAAATAGTCCCCAAATGCGCTAGAACACCTGCGAAAAATAGAGAAATTACAATCCCAGAAGTGCCGCGGAAAGCTTCGGATGCGCTAAAACGCGGAATTTTTTCGAATGCCGAACTCAGAATGCGGAAACTTGCCAGAAAACTCTGCAAGAAAATATTAAAATCGGGGCATAGGCCCCACAGTGGGTGCCATTTTATGTGTGTGTGAAATATGGGATCAAATCTAAATTAAATTCAACAACACAATCAATAAAACATTAAATCAAAGAAGCTTAAAAGAAGATTAAACAAATTATCAAACTCTTATCGCAGCCTCTTCGAAGTCGTCTTATTGTTCTCTATCTCCAACGTTTCGTCTTTGCTCAAGTTGCTCTCAGATTTGAAATGCCAAGCTCAACGAAGTAGGCTACTAAAGAATGAGATTAAAATGCATACTAATGCTAAATGCAAGATTATGCTATGATAAGAAATATTGCTAAAATGCTAAAATTGCAAGAATGTAAGCGTATGCTGTATTCGTTCTGTGTTGTAACCAATGCTTGGATTTGCACGTGCATTTATAGAGTTTTTTGAAGATTTCGATTGGCTGGTTTGGTCAATGGCTGTGATAATTCCTGACAGATCAAACGGTTGAAGATAGATGAGATTGAAGAGAAAATAGAAGAAAATGAATAAAGCCAGATTTTTCCATTTTAATGGAAGAGATAAGATGAGATGATTTAAAAATCATCTTTTTAGAAGAAAAATGGAAAGATTATGATAAGATAAATAATGAATTATCTAATTCAATTATTTATTTATGAGTGCATGTTGATTTTTCTTAAATAAATAAATATTTAAGATTTTGAGGAAATCAGAAGATTTCATAATTAAACAGAATATCTAATTATGATTTGAAGAAAGCAGAAGATCTTTAATTAAATAAAATATTTAATTAAATTTGAAAGAATGAAATTAATTAAATAAAAGTATTTAATTAATTAGAGGAAAGTTTTAAAATAGAAAGAAAAGAGATATTTAAATTTAATTAAAAAGATTTAATTAAATTCAAAAGATGATAATTAACTTAAATAAATAAAATGTATTTATTTAATTTAATCAAGTAGAATGTGGAATAATTAAATAAAATAGATCTATTTAATTATGGTGGGAGAATAAAATGAATGAATACTATAATTAAATTGATTAAATTTAATTACGTATAGAAGACTTTTAGAGGAATTAATTAAATAATAAATATTTAATTAAATGTCAGGAATAATTAAATATGACCAATTTTATGCATATACAATAGCTATGGAATTTTCTGTGCTATCTAATTTCAAAAAATATATATGAAATCCGCATATCCTTGACAATGTTAAGGCACACTTGTAATTACATCAAGGTATGCTTTTTTGAACAGTTTCCTACAAAATACCATCAATTGTTAGCAGTCATCATAATATATCCTTACAACATAAGATATGTGAGAAGTATTTAAGCACGATGATGTCATTGGAAGGAGATCATATCACACTTGTAATTATAGGTGTTAGATTTGATAGAGTTTCAAACTTGAAAAATATTTTGCATCAGACAATTGGCTTTCTGCACAGATAAATTTCTACATCCCACCTATGATGAAACAAGAATGATTTGACAGCCACTAACTGAAATGCTAACATCAGTCTTTCTTATTTTAGAATTAAAATTCCATCTTGGCATCCCCATCTCATTTGGTATAGCCTCTACTTTTATCTTTTCTTTGGTCAGGACAATATCAAAACAATCGACCATATTCTTGCAAAACAAAAAACTCGTTAATATAAATAGATATACCTTACGACATATCACAAAAAGTACATACCAACCCATTGATGATGTTGCACAATTGATCCATTCATGTAGATTTAACCACAACTGGCATATTGTAATTCCCAACAAGATTTTCTTTTGCTAAGTTTCACAGCTTACATGTGCAGAACAAATTACCCATGTGCGAAGGTATCTTATTTTATATTCAATGTACTCTTCGTAACTTTACACCAAATCAATTTATAAGCTACCCACCTATCAATATTACAATAAACCTCAAGTTTGTAAGTCATTGCTATATGCTAATTAATGCAATTTTCCACATTCCCTATAATTAGCACTGATGCTAAAACTCACTGCAATGTCCTACCAAAACTCCCTTTTATGAAGTAAGATAGAACAAAGTTTAAACTTCATACTATATCGAATTTTCTCTTCATTAACCCCATTTCATTTTCTTGTACGACACCTCTTTCTTGTTTAATAGCTTCATCCAATTCCTGAGTGATATTTTGCATATTACATCCATATATCTGCACATTTTGAGTTTGTTCACACTGAATGGTTGCAAATTTATCTGCAAGCTAGTTTCCTTCCCTATAAGTATGTTTAATTTGCACAGATTTGAAACTAGGCAACAACTTCCATACCTGCTGCATCACATATCTGATTTTCCAACAAAAAACATTGCTTTCTTTACAAGCATTCACAATAATTAATGGGTCACCTTCAATTTCTAGATCTGTAATTTTCATTTCATATGCTAATTACAACCCATGAAGCAAAGCTTGTTCTTCTGCCATATTATTTGTACCTCTTGGAAGTTTTATTGACTTAGCTGATATTAGGTGCCCTTCATGATCTCTTATTACAATCCCCACCCCTGAAATACCTGGGTTTCCACATGATGCACCATCAAAATTCAACTTGGAGAATCCTTTTGAAGGTGGAGTCCAAGAAATTTTGCTTCTATCTAATTTGTGTCTTGAATTCCGGTGCAAGCTTCCTTTGAATGGTAGAACTATATTGTTCCACTTATGCATTACCTTAGAATCCCAATTCGTGAACAAAGACCCAATACTTTTGACCTTCTGTACATGTGCACATTTGTTATCTCTATTATTGACGATTCTAACTTATCTAGTACTTGCTCAATCTTCATTTTTTCCTTCCTAAAGATCCTTTTGTTACATTCCCACCAAATAGTTCACAACACAATAGATGGTATCACTTTCCAAATGCATGAGAACAATGCAGATTTATATAACACTGGCCAACTTGAAAACAGATCCCACAAATTATTTGGCAATGGAGCATACCAACTTAATTTTTCCTTAATAAAAAGACAACAACGGGATGCAAAGGGACAATGAATAAACAAATGATTCACCTCTTTCATCTCATTTTTTCATAAGACACATGCAAATTGAATTGTTATCCCAAGTTTGGCAAGTCGATCACTTGTCAAAATTCTTCTCTTAATAGCCAACCATGAAAAACATCTTGCCTTTGGTAGCACAGTTGAGTCCCAACAAAAGGACAAAGCTCTTTGAGGTTTGACCCTCTCCCCTTTACTCATTATTTCCTTATATCCCATTTTGACTAAATAATTTCCATTTTTTGATGGTGCCCATAATAGCTTATCCTCCCCTCCTAAAACATATACAATTCTCTCATTTAGTATGCTCTTAAGTTCCTCTTTCCGAACAATTGGACAATCTACAATAGTGACATCTTTCCACCTTACTTTCCTAGTGCATTCTTCAATGCTCTCAAAATAATCACTTACTTTTTCCCCCTAGCTTGTAGTAAGAAGATTTTGAATACATTGCAGATTAGTAGATACATTTAGAGGAGCATATCCACCCCAAGAATCTTCCCAAAACTTTTCTTGTAAACCATCTTGAACTTCCCAAGTAAGATACGGGAGGATTACCTTTCTGCACTCTACCAAGAAATTCCACATTGTAGCTCCTAGTGGTGGATTTGAAGCTATAAAAATTCTCTTAAGATCTGTGTTATCTAAATACTTATCTTGCATGACTTTACACCATTTTTCTTGTGGTTTAATGTACATGTACCAAACTAGTTTTGCTCCTAATGCCTAATTTCTAGCCGGTATATTGTGTATTCCAGCTCCCCCTTTTAATTTATCTTCACATAGATTTTCCAATGAAATAAGTGGAATCTTCTTTTTACTGTCCATGTTCCCTTTCCATAAAAATAGCTGATTAGCTTTTCAATTATCAATATCACAGATTTTGGTCCTTTTAATACTGCCATATAATAATTAGGGATGGAAAAACGAATTGATTTGATCAATAATATCCTTCTTGAAAGTGAAAACCACCTCCCCTTCCATGTGGATATCCTTAATTGAATACTTTGAATGATCTTGTCCTAGCAAGAAGTTTTGTTTGAACCATTAAAAAATAGGATCCCAAGATACTTACATGGTAATTCAGTTGTTTGAAAACCTAGAAGGTTAACACTTTTCTTTTCGAAGCCTGATTTGATATTAAAAGTGTATATCTTTGATTTTTCTACATTGATTTTCTACCCTAAAGCTAGTGAATAATTTTTGTAACATAGACTTGATATGTTTGGCCTCTTGAAGTTAAGCTGCATCAAATAATAATGTGTCATCCATAAACAAAGAATGTGTGACTGATACATCAGTGAAAGGTATTGAAATCCTTCTCCAAAATCCCTGTAAATGAGATTGTTTAACTAATCTGCTAAGAGCCTCTGCTAATATTATGAATAAAAAAGGTGATAATGGGTCACCTTGTCTCACTCCTTGAGTGGAGCTAAAAAAACCGACGAAGTACCATTGATTAGCACTAAGAATTTTGCACCTTTCAAACAAGATAAGACCCATTTGCACCATTTGTTGCTAAAACCAAATTTCTTTAAAACTTGCATCAAAAATACCCAATCCACTCTATCATAAGCTTTCATCATGTCAAGCTTAATGATGAATGAAGGGATTTTATGCAAATAAATAGACTGCAGAACTTCATGTGCCACCACAACACCCTCCATGGTTTCCCTACCTGGAACAAATCCACCTTGTTCTTCAGAGATTAGTTTAGGTATGATTAGCAACAAATGAAGATAAATTGCTTTGTTAAAAATCTTATAAACTATGTTACAAAGAGATATAGGACAAAATTCTGAAAAAGACTTTGGGTCCTTCACCTTTGGAATTAATGCAATGTGTGTTACATTAAATTGTTTGAGCATGGAACAAGAGGTTTGAGATTCCTCCAAAGCCTTAAGAAGATCATTACCTATAAAGTCCCAACATTTTTGGAAGAATATTGTTGTAAATCCATCTAGTCTTGGGGCCTTATCTGGCTTGAGTGAGAAAACAACTAATTTCACTTCATCCAGAGTAAATGGCTTATTAAGTTGCACATTATCTTGTTCAGTGACTAAAGTAGGAATTGCTTGTAGCATGTTTTCTCTTTCAACTCCAATATGATCTGATTGTTGTAATGGTGTGGATAATAAATTAGAGAAGAATTTTGTCCCTTCATTTTGTATATCCACCTCATTAGTTAGCCAATTTCCTGAGGCACTTTCCTAAATGCGAAATACTACATTCTTAGCTTTCTTTACCTGAGTTGACATATGAAATTTTTTAGTAATCTTGTCACCTTCTTTAAGCCATAGGTCACGAGATTTCTAATGCTGATATAATTCCTCATGCAACACTAATTCTTCCCATTCTAATTGTAAACTTTTCTAATGCTCAAAAGACTGTGGCGTTAACCCCTGACTTATAATCTATTCATTAACTTCTGCCAGCTATTTTGAAATCAGATCCTTTTGATGGAAATTTTTTTTAAACACACATGTATATTCCATTGTTTTATTTTTCCTTTTACAAACTACATTTTCTTGCAAAATCTATACATAATGGATCCTAACTCATACGGTGCTTGCTCCCACTAATTTCTCAATAAAGGAAAGAAATCATTATGCCTAAACCACATTGATTCAAACTTAAATGATGCTTTCCACTTTTGAGGGGAATTAGTGGATTCAATACTTAAAGAAGTAGGAAAGTGATTAGACTCCGTCCAAGGTAAAATTTCTGACATTTGCACATACTTATCTACCACCCAATTGGATGATGTTAGAAAATTTTTCTAATCCTACAACTATTTGTAGAAAGTCTCATCTTTTATTTGTCCATGTGTACATACCTTTCTTTGGTTGCACATCTGCAAGTGCATTAGTATGTACAAACTTTCTAAAATCTTCCACTGTCTTGTGAGGAGGTATAATCCCTCCTTTCTTTTCATGTAGAGATAATATTGCATTAAAATATCCTACAAGTACAACTTTCTCTACACTTGATTGTTCAAAAATTAACTCAAGTTTCTTCCAAAGCTTTTGTTTACCTACTGTTGAATTTGGAGCATAAACATTGACTAGCAAAAAAGATAACTCAAAATGTGTAACACGTGACAATTGTCAATGAGAAGTATTTGAAATGGGTTCCAACTGTACTGTTCTAACATTCCATAACATTAGCAAACCCCCAGATGCTCCATGAACAACATATTGACATGATTTCCATAAAGTCCACTTGGAAATTATACTATCATAACTTTCCTTAGATAATTTAGTTTCTTGTATTAATACTATATCAGCCTCTAAAGAATTAATTTGGTGCTTGATTTGGCCTCTTTTGTTAGGGGCATTAATACCCCTAACATTCCAAGATATTATTTTCATATCGATCAAGGAGATCTCTCCTCAATCTTTTCTTTATGTTGTAATCTAAAGTCAACTGAATCCGTGAAGCAATCTCCTCCTACATCTTTGTTGCATTGGATTTCCTACCTCTCTTCCTAGGTGATTTAATTGTAGGAGTCACGATAGGTGTTTGGCTGACAGATAAATGATTTGAAAAATCAAAATAATTACCATACACTTCAGTGGAATCCATAGCCTCTGCAACTTGCTTTATTTGTAACTGCTTATCAGTTTCTTGTGTATCAACATCAGTATATGATTGAGATCCTATCAATGAACTATCACATGTACCTTTCAACACCTCCCCTTCTTCCTTATCAACTTTCTCTACAATTTCATAAATTATGTTTGATCCCACTCTATTCACCATATTGTCAACCCAACTTTCCAAACTGAAGTGCTCACCCAGCTCATGTATATCATATGATTTCTTCCCAATTTCCATAGGATTTGTACAAAAAAAATCCTATTTATCATGAGGCAACAAAAGTGGAAGGCATGATTATGAGAATTCTCTTTGATCAAAAGGGTTAGATATTAGAGGTTTCTCACACATAAGCTATGTGATTATTCCATCTAACTGCTACTCATTTTCTATAGAAAAAATTGGTGTATACAAAAAATAAAGATTTACCCATGGGTGAAATCCCTATTATAGTTTTCCATCCCTGGGGTAAATTCACTTTAAACCTTAGTGCCCTACCCTTTTTTGAAATCTTATGAGACACAACCACAAGCTTCTGATGTAAAATAGTATTCAACCTCCCCAAATCTTGTACCAATAAAAGAGGATCGATGGCATTAGATGAACATGACAAAAAACCCATTTCAGATGGGATGTCCACAAGGATGCCATTTCTCATCTTTTCAGCATATGACGTCAGATCTGATCCTACATTCAACAATATTGATGAAAGAGAATAAGATGATTTTTTCTCTATTTGACAATTTGTAAGAATTAAATCACCTATGATAGAAGCATTTTATTTCTCAACTGTCCCCACGACATTTGTAACTACTTATGTTTGATTTACAGTAATAGGAAAATCTCCTAGATCCTCATTACATTGAACTTGCACACACTCTTTAGTAGAATGTCCCAGTAGATGATAGAAAATACAAACATTTATTGGATTCTCAATTAAGATTTCTTTCATCCAAGTTCCTAACTTGGAGTGTATCCTTATTGAAGAAGGAAATTCCTTTAATACATTTAGCAATACACAAACCCTAATTGCTTTATCTAGGTTTATGAATAAATCCATATCATGGCAAAGAAAAGTCTCGAAATTATTTGTGATGGCTTCCACAATACCCATTTCCCTATACTCTAACAGTAGCATGGGCAACTGAATCCAAAAAGGAACAAAATCCACTACAGCCAAATGGGGATCAAAATTTGGAACCCATGCTTGCATGTACAACCTAGAGCCCTCAAAGAACCACTATTTAACCTTAAGAATCAAATCCCTTTGCGGTTTTGTTTCAAAAAAGACAATAAAAAAACATTACCCTAATTGATATAAAATTGCTTATTAGCCCCAACCCATTAAGAAAAAAGTAAATCTTTTAAAGTTTCAACAGAAGGTAAAAAATTCCAAAATTTACATATTAAGGCATGATCTTTAAGATCCTGAATTTGTGCACCCAATATTTCCTTAGGAAAAGTGAGTTGAACTAAATCATTAAACCCATGCTCATTGCATGAGATCTGAGAGGGGCACTCTTTGTGGATCCATTTATTTTCTACTTTTGATTTCTTATTTTTCTTGAAAAGAGAATTGCTAGATAGGGTTTTAACAGAAGCAATCAAAGGCAAAGGATTTACCTTATCTTGTTGTGCATTCCTCAACTGTAAATGCAGAACCCGATAACAATCTTCATGCTTTTGAGTTATGTTATTTGAAAAAGAAGCAAGTGTATTTGCCATAGAGCTATACTCTTCAGACATAGGCTTATACCCAATGTAACCCTCACTGGAAAGTAGATGAATCACTAACTTTGGATTGAAGGGAGCTCCATATTTGATTAGGATATTATTAGGAAAAGTTGTTGGAATATTCTGATTAGAAACCACATCCGCCCAAGAGCGACAATCACCGCTAGACCGAGAATTCAAAGCACAAATATCAAAAGGAATTTTCTTTGCCCGATTTAGGGTTCTCCTAGTTTGGAAAATAGGATAGGTCTCCCCATTAGGACACTGGAAAACTTGATATAGATCAACTCGACTAGGAAATTGCGCGAAATCCTTCAAGCGACCAAAAAACCCCCTTTTTCCAAATAAAAAGAAGTTCCCAATACCCTAGATGTCGATCTATGTGATGGTGTAACAGATGGAATGAAAGGAGCACCCCTGCTACGTCGATCTGCTCCATGAAAAGCCAAAGACGTTCTAAAATGGTAAGATTTTTTTGAAAAATTACTGTTATCAAAAACTCCATTGCTCCATTTCGTGCGGTCCCCAATTGCACCCATTTTTCCCTACTTGTTCAAAAAAGGGCAAGTCAATGTTGCAAGGAGGAATGCTATGAATAAATTAGTTATAGAATTTTAGATTTAATTGGAGTGGGGAAAGGACAGTTTGATTGTCCAGTAGCAGACATAAGTAGATTAAGAAATTAAGAACCTGAATATTTATAAACCACTTGCGCACAGACAACTGTCAGTCTTGTCTACCTTGCCCACCAACGAACACTTACTTCTCTTCTGGTCAACCATTGTTCCTTCCTTCCATAGAGGGGAATTTTGGCTTTTTATTATGGCTTAATGACATGGGCTGTTAATATAAGAAAGCGAGAGATCCCATGACAATCATAAAAGGTTTTGTAAATGGGAAAGATTGGTCAAAATTTTATGGTTAGCATATTTGTGTTGAAATATAGTATTAGAATGGGTGATCTCATAAGAAGTTTTGATGCATTATTCTTATAGACATGATATTTTCTAGGAAGTTTTGATACCTCATTTGTATGAACATAACTTAGATGCAATGAGTGTTGAATGGACCATTCATGTTCATGATAGATGGGTTGTTGTCTTGGCTTTAAAAAACTACATAGTTGAATTTCCTAATAGAACATCACATAAGTGAAAATAGTTCAATAAATGAACATATCTAGGTGACTTTAAAAATAAACATAAATACAATAATTATTATGTACCTTGGTGTTGATTTAGACGAGATCAATTTCGTTTTGTGACAAATGATTGATACTTGGTTTCTGATTTTGGATTTTGGATGAGCATACTAAGACATTTGAGATCTGTGAAGATTGGAGTTGTGTGTGACCTAGGGTCGATTCTACACCTATGGATTTGATATTCATTATTGTAGATATGAACATGGTGTGTGAAAGTGAACCATGACTGTGGAAATTTAACCTATGGAATACAAACCTCCTTTATCTCCAAATCGAGATTCACCTTATTGTTTGGCTTACAAAAACAAATTTGTGGCATTGGCAAATACCTTTGAGAACTTAATAAGTCGATATTTTTCATATTGCAATCCTTGAAATCTGATTCAACTATTTTTGATAAAAGAGGGGAAGGTCCAACATATTATGAAACACTAAGCACTATTCTAAATGAGTGTAATTAGGAAATTGGATCTTGGAAATTTGTAATTGGGAACAAAATACAAAAAGGGTGATGTAAAGGCTTAGTGCAAGAAACAAGGGTTCAAACTTATAGACAAAGAGGCAATGTGATCCACATATGTTGATGTAGTAATGAATCCAGAGGGTCTAATGAAAGGCTATCCAACATTTTTCCTTATTACAATTACTCACAAACAATGCATAGTGAAACTAAAATATCAATACAATCATATAAAATTAACTCTAGAATTAATATATTATTACTCCACGGTGGAAGTTATCTCAATAGTTTCTTCCACAAGGGATTACAACAAAAAAAATCTTAGCTTACAATACAAATCAAGCACTAAATATTTGTGCAACTCCAAATGCTACCTTCTTCGATTTGATCTTGCTATCATAACTCTATTATGATTTACTAATTTAACTACTTCATCCATAAATCTCCTGCTACCCTCTATTATCCCTCCTCAAATGAATTATAATTCCTTTTATACAATATAGTTGATGTAGAAGGTTTATGTTAGCTCATAACAAGAAATATTAATCTAAACTTAATGTGGCTCTAACCATAATCCACTATGGGACCATTAAGGCCTCTCAAATCATTATCCTTTAGTACAGGTTTCTAAATCATGTTACACATCTCATAAACATTCTTAAGTTGATCTAACAAGCCATGTCATATAATAAACATGAAATACAAAATGAACATGTGGGTATGCATTAAATGCACCATTGATAATTTGGTCAAAATATCATGATGATCTAAAACAAATTTTCTACCACCCAAATGATTATATGTCTATTGGCCTAAGCGTAATTGATGAATAAATTGAAATGTAACTATGAAAAACTAAAATAACTGGTAAATAACTAATGAACTAAAAACAAATCTTTTGGTTGATGCAAGATTGATTCTAGGCTATAGATGCTTCTACATCAAACAAATCAAAATCATAAGTGATTTGTGAGTTCAATGCTCTTAATAAGGGTTGAATGGTAAAATAATTCTTTTAGGTTTGTGAATCAACCATAATATGCCTTCAACATGTATAAGTAGGCTTTTAAAATAAAATCTATATTGCTCCTTCCACCTTTTCAAATTCCAAAAACCAAGAACCAAGACACACACTATCATTATCTTTTCTACACTTATCTTCTATGTATATTTGCATCTCTCTCTATAGCTACATCACTTCTGCCATCATTTGTACTTGTTTGTTCATACCATACTAAACTTGGTTCTAGCTTTGAAATTCAACCATTACCATCTAATTTCTTATCATTGCTATCTCACTATCAAAATCTAGTGTTGCATATATATCAAGTACCATCCATCTTATTGAAGCTTCCTACTCATCTTTCATCTTACCTTCTTATAACATAAATTTCTCAACTAATATAAAATTATTTCTTCATAAATTATAATTCTTGCTTCATTCAACATATATTATTTTGTTTTATTTTAAATTTTGTTCTCTTTTCTTCAGCCTTCTTCTTCAAACTCACTAACACATTCTATGTCCTTTATTCATTCCATTTTCTCCAACATTATATATTCAACTAACTCACTCATCTCAATCATCCTTTCATATATCATACTCTACCATAATAGTTTCAACTTCTTCCAATATTCCTCCTTCTTCCAACTCCTCTTTGCGTTCACCATTCCTCCTTTTTTTCATTTTTTTCCTTTTCTAGCATTCACTTCGTTACATTGAACCCAAATTCTTATCTTGAGTGCTACTTGATAAAACATTTCCAATCATCATGCTTCTAATTTTGTAACAAAATACTATACTACACACCTATGGCACATTTAGTTTTTTTGTTTTTAGTCCTTGTATGAATAAAAATCCTCTCGATCCTATATATTTGGATTGGTGGTTGATGATCAAATCTAGTGAGAAAATACATAGTTCATAGTTCCAATTTTTGTTTCATAAACAATACTTCATTGTTAATTTTTTGTTATTTAGTTGTCATAGATATGCACTCATGAATGAGAGATCTGTAGAGATTCTTGTCATATCATAAGAGTTTAGTTCTATGTAATAAAGACATTTCAGTTTACCATTATGATTGGTTGATTCAAGTAGCGAACATTTGATTTTCCCCTGTGGGTACAACAAATCGAGCAAAGGCCACTTGAGATATTGTTCACCCACCTTAATTTTTGTCATTAGATTAGATGATTATAATGTTACATTCATTTCAAGTAAACTCTTAATTACATGCACATGAATGATATCTTGTATCATGAATTATGCTTTTTAATGTATCTTTGAGTCATTCTTAGGAGGATTCAAGTAGTTAGAAGTAAGAGCCAGTAGTGTTAGTGGATTTTAGAGTTCAAGTTTATTAGTTAATAGTTATAGTGTTAAGCCGAAGGTACCCGTAGTATCAATAGTAGATTAAGTTATTTCCTTTGTTTTGCAAGTTAATGCTTTATTTCCTTTTCCAACCTTTACTATTTTCCTATACATGTGTAAACCACCTATAATCACTGATATAGGCAATGTAGAGTTCGTGAATGCACATATAGTGCCAACATCATCAAAAGCTTATGAAGCCCTGGTTGATAATTAAATGAAGGCTTTGTAAGGGTTTAGTGAACTGTTCAACTTGAAACTCCTCTGAATTGTGTTTCTAACACCAAGTTGACTGAGCATTAGAAAGGCCTTACACCAACCAAAATAACTACATAACTCATAGATCATAAAATAATGGAACATTCAAACTAAGATACCAAAGACGATAACGATTAGATCTTAAGACTAAAACATTAAGTCAACTCCAAATTTAATTTTCCAAATGAGTCCATAAATGAGTAACCATAGCTAGGGAATAACCAAGCATCTAAGAGATAAGAAAACCTCCTAAAACAAAACCACACCACTACCTATAATTATGAGCCAATCCAATACCAACACCCACTCCTAATAATCATAATAATTTTCACTAGAGAGGATGGCGTGTGCGGGTGCGGGTATGAGAGCGGGAGTGAGTGAGAAAACTAGAGGGGGAGGAATTTTGAAATCCTTTGATGCTGATGCTGATGTAGAGGATGACTCAGATGAAGATTGGTGGGCTTTGGAGGCTTCTCAGTCACATGTGGCTATGTCAGTTTTCTGCCTGGCGCTTGTGTTTTTCCAGCTCTCTAGAGACAGGCGGGTGGTGTTTGGAGTGGCTCCTTTGGAGTTGTATGCATCCTTGGAGCTTCGTCCTTGGCTTTCTGTGACTCCCTTGGTCCTTGAGGTGGAATTTTTTGGTACCTTGAAGGATGGTCGGTGGGTTTTTTCTGTTGGCTTTGTTGTGAATGGATCTTCAGTTAGGGCATCTACTCTTTCCCTGGCTCTAGATTATGTTCTGGGTCTCACTCAATGAGATGGTTTGTCTATGGATGGGTGGTGTGAGTAGAATTTTTGGCTTATCTTTGACCTTGGATGGCACACTGGGCCTGTTGGTGCACTTAAATGTTTTTCCTTCTCTCTTCTCCCATGTTGTGTGGGCTCTCCTATTCTTGTTGATGTGCATGGTCATGATTTTGGAGCTTTGGGAGGTTTTCATCCCTCTAACTGTGGGGTTGCTTGCCGGTGTTGTGGCTTTGGTGCGTTTTTGCCCAGTGGTGTTTTCTTTGGCCCTCCCCTGTTTTTGGAGTGGTGTTGGGGGGTAAAAGCACAAAGTTGTGTCACACTTTATAAAGGAAATGACCAACACTGATCCAACTTTTAAACTTGAATCACTAAAAAGTGGCATATATGTTTTGAATTTTGAAATGATGTAAACTAGTAAAATATGTATTTCTTAGTATATTTTATGTTTCTATTTAAAAAATAAATAAATTATTTTAGACTATTTTAGACTAGTTTCTAATAAATTAACTTCTAATAAATTTTTTATGTGTATTTATAACTTGAAACTTTAGTGCATGGATATATTTTTTTCCAATTTTGATAAATTTATATTTTTAAATAAATATTAAAATGCGTGTGAATCAAAAAATAGTTGTTTCTATTGGACGTCAACTTTCATATTAAATATTTATCTAAAATGGAAAAAAAATTATACCATCTTGAAATAGATTTTTTTATCTAGTGCATCATATTTTTTTTATTTTTTTAATAAGTTTTAGTATTTTTCCTTAGCATGGTAATCGACCTAATATTTTGTACTAATAACCTACTTTTAGTAAAAATTAAAAATTAAAAAAAATAATAATTAAACTATTAAAATAAATATATTTTTGAAAACTACACTTATGGATCTACAAAAGAGTATTTTTTTTATATTTTTTAAAATGTTATTTACATTAGCATGAGTTATTGAAACTTCAAGTTTTTCAAATAATTTTATTTTTTTGGTAAATTGGACTTAAAGTGGTGCTCCATATATTTTTAGCCAACAATTTTAGTTGAAAAAGTTGTGGAAGTATCTAACTTAGCTAGAATGAATCTTACTAGATCATATGTTTGACCAAAATTGATTTTTAGTTAGAAATACTTAAATTTAGTTGTGCTGATAAGTTGGCTGAAAGTGTGACACAAATTTGTGTTTTTACCTTGGGCTTTCTTCCTTACTGGTGGGTCGTTTAAGGGTTTTAGATTATGTGGAATCTAGTTGGTGTTTGGTTTTTCCTCTGAGGCAGAGGATGTTGGAGTTACTGGTTAAGGATATGAGCTTCGTCTTGTTCTATAGGCTAGGCTTTCTTCGATTCTCCAAGTTGTGGTGTTTGTCTGTCATTGAGATCTCCTTTTGCTTCAGGGTGCTTTTCTTGAGTTTGGGATCTTCTTTTCTCTACATATAGATTTGACTTTGTATGATCTTTCTTATGGATCTCTTCTTGCTGGATGGGTTGTTTGTCTAGTTGGAGTTCTACAGTTAGAGGGGTTGTCCTGCTCTTCTTTTAGCTCTTGGGTGGTTTGTTGGGTTATTATTCATGCCTTTTCTTTAGACCCAATTGATTTTGTTGTTATTGTTCCTCTTTTTCTTGATGTCGGGTATGCGAAAGGATGGTGTGTTTATTTTTTCTACTGGTTTGGTGGCTTTCTCCTTGGTTCCTCAGCTTGTTTCTTCTATAGAGGTGAAGATTGATCCTATGGAGGTGGATTCCTCTTCTATCGAGGTGAAGATGGGTGTTGTGTGTTTGGTTGGAAGCTCCTTGCTCTAGTTTTCTCAGTTGTTGTCCCTTTTGAGGTGGGAGTTACTCTTGTTGAGGTGGAGTTTGTGGCTGTTGGTGAGCCTTGGGTTCGGTGGAATAGGTGTTCATGCGATCCTCTCCAATAGAGGGGAGCTCTTTCCTTCAGTCATGGAGATTAAGTTGGCTTCTTGGTTTGTCAGGTATTCTAAGGGGATTTCTTCCTTAGTGATGCCTAGTTTTTCTTGTATTGAGGTAGAGAATCTGGTTGGTTTGATTGTTTTGATTGGGAACTTGTGTTTCCCTCTTCTTCAAGGCTTAGTGTTGTTGTTACTAAGTAGATGGTTTTCTACAGCTTGGCTGCATTGTTGCCTAACTGTTTTGAAGGTGGTTTCTATTAGTTTCTTGGGTTCTAGGCCCTAGTTAAAACCTGGTTGTAGAGGGTTTTAGGCTCCCTTCAAATCCTATTTTTTGCAGCATGAGTAGTCCTATGTAGTCTTGTTTCTTCTTGGTGCTGCTATTGTTGGGCTACTGCTGGTATGTGGCTTATCTTTTTGCAACATTATTCACTTTGATATGGTTTCAAGTCCCTTCAAAACTGACATGTAATGGGTTTCGGGTCCCATCAAAACATGCTTTCCCCATCAAAAACACCCACTCCTAATAACCACATACCTGATAATGTCATACAAATTTTCAAATGAACATGAATATTCATGATACTATAATGATGACCATCATTGTACTTGCACCCAAATCTCATTGAACTAAGACTCGTAGTCTCACACATGTATCAACCATGTCTTCAAACCAAAATACAATATATGTACCTATCTCTATCAAATTCAACACTTTGAAAATACCTATGAATTTGTATATGAAAAGTGGTAAATATAATAACCTATTATACCATTTGAAGGCAAGGAAGAAATAGCATAAAACACAAATATTTTAAATTTAATAATAGAACTTTTTACCTTGTTTTTTTTTTGTCCTCCAATTGAGTGGAATTGGAGTGCACCGTTAAGATCCATTTGATGTGCTCTTTGTAATGGATTGATTGGTGGAATATGATTTCTCAATATATCAACAACATGATAGTAAGGTTGAATGATGAGAGATCAAATGGATAGCATAATGATAGCATAAGATTGGGTGATGAAAATGGGATGAGAGGCCTTCAATTTATAATGGAGGGATATGAATTGAGGAGGATGAAGGAAATGATTAAAGGCTTATCCTAGTAATAAGTGTCACAAGAATTAAAAAATAGGATTAATGAGGTATAAGAGCTAGGAACACTCACACATGTGAGAAAGATGACATGTTTGGGCTCAATGTTCTCACACATGTGTGAGAAAAGGAGTGGGGATTGGTGTCAGATGAAAAGGATGTTACATGTTTGAGAAATATAGGTGTAAGAGATATGGAGATTACACATGTGTCAATAGCATTCTCACACATGTGTGAGCAAGGATTAGGGTAAGTAGGCATGCTCACACATGTGTAAGTATGAGGGGGGTAGGGACACTTGTCAAGTGATGGAAAGTTTGAATGTTGATCTATGTAGATGGATTTAATGGATATGAATAAATAAAAAAGGATTAAAGGTGATGTGGATATAAATATAAGAGGAAATGACAATAGGGATTAATTAATTAAGTTGGAGGAGTTAGGGACTAAGGTTAATTGACTTAATTTAATTAGCTTGTTATTCTAGATTTGACCTTGTAAAATAAACATTTATGAACATTTCAAATCATACTCCATGATCCATCATCAGGATGAGTTAGCTAGAGAAGTGAATTGATGATGGATCATTGAGTGTGATCCAACAAATTGATAAAAACAATGGTCAAATATAAAAATAACAAGATAATTTATAATTGACTATAGAAATTTTATGTCTTTAATTTAATTAATCAATCTTAGGAAAAATTAATTAATGATGAATGGTGAAGACAAGTAATTAAATAATGATTTATTTAATTAATTTATGGGAAATTTAGTATGTTGAATTGGTGATAAATTTGGGGTATCTACACCATTATATTAGTCTCATAAAAACATTCCCACAAGTCTTCACCCCCAAATTTACTTAGATGCTCATAGAATCACACCTAGTATCTTAGGATCTTATATGAACTCAAATAAGTGAAAAAAAATCATACCCACTATGTAGTACACTATAAATTATCTTCATCATATTCTTGACATCCAAAATTTGGTGATGTATGTGAAAGATATGACATGTTAACCATTCTAGATAAATGTTGATTTCTAACACCTAATTTTGACACAAACAAAAAAATTAATAACAAAACTTGTACCTCTATGTAGTTCTCAAAGAGAGCTTTCCAATGCCTATAATAATTAAAAAATATAATACTATTGGTGAAAATTATGCCTCTCAAAAAATAATACTCCATTATGACTCAAAATCTAAACCTAGTTGAGATAAGTTGGTTGGCCAATGACCCTTAGGAAACACCATCAATGGTGGTGATGGATAGGTTGTTCTTGGGTGGTTTTTCATTTGGTACTTGACTGAGAAACATGCAAGTAGTGTAACCATTATATAGACATAAGGGAATACAACCCTTGTGGGCAGGAAATGACTAACAACTAGGTGGATGACATCCAAGAGCTTCATCTCTTATGCTATCAATTAAAATTTTCCTTTTTAATAATCCATAGACTTTATAATATTTTACTATAATTTCTATACAATCATGCATGTAAAGAAATTGGTGGTTTGTGATACAACACCTATACAACCGTACAAACCATACAAACTATTACATTTAGATTACTTCATGTACTCATAAATAGAAAAAATATTAACCCCAAATATAGTCATTTTTTCTATGGATCCAAATATTTTTGGGCCTTCTATCTCTAATGGCGAGGTCCATGTTCATCCAAGATATCTCCAATGAAATTTCACCTTAAAAAACCACCATAGAAAGAGCCCTAACACAAAACCCACTTGCCAAATCTTCATCAAACACCATATTTGTAACAACCCAAGTCTAGAAACACACCTATGACCTTGAAAATACCTTCTTTCTTTTCCTAAAAGACCATAGATTAAATTATGCACAAGAACCTACTCATACCAAGGTTTACAACTAGGGATATTTCCTCCCACAACCTAACAACCAAGCTCTAATACCATTTGAAAGGAAAAATATTTCTAGCAATATAAAATATTTCCCACATAACCCCAAGAGAGAAAAATATGAAAACAAATATTCATAATCCACCATAAAAATGAATAGAAAAATATATTATCAAGATGATACAAGATATACCTTGGAAATCCCTCATGAGGGAAAATCCCAACCTCCAAAAGTATCCCCACTCAATGTATTACTCAATAATGAAAAATTAAAATAAATTTATAGGGTCTCAATGAATACTTTTGAAATATCAAGCTCCTGCAATGTATCCTTCATGTGTCCAAGCATAAGGGCTAACCACACAATCATGCATCCCATGTCATTCTTCACATATGTACTCTACAAGAAATATCAATACAAATGATATCCAACCTAACCACTAAGCATGTGCTTTCTTTTGTAGATTAAATCTCACACAAATACAATTATGGTATTGACAAAACCATGTCTCTTAAAACCATGAGAGAAAAACATTGACCCCAACATTTACTTTTTATTACAAAGATTGCTTAATATTAACTATTTTTTAATGTGTAACCCATACAAAATATCTAATAAATATTAGAACATTTTTGTAAGTGAACCCAAATAAATATTTAATATGGCTAAATAGATCTCATAAGATGCACCACAAATAAATATTTATATTACATAATTAAAAATGATTTATTTTTCTTGTGCAAGGTGTACAACACCCTTTCTCCTAACAATACTAAGGTGAAGGAAGGATATGTGGAGATTTCCAATCTACAAGTGGAGATTGGGATATTGAGAGGCATGATAATAGAATCTAAGAGTTGAGAGATATATACATATCATATTCATACTAGGACTAGTTGTTGGAGGAGGTAGGGGGAATCATTCAAGCCATGATCACTATATAATTATGTATTGGACTTTATTATTATGTTTATATTTTTTATATAAAATTTGGCTATATATGAGATGCTTTTTTTATATTAAGTCATTTTATAATGGAAATGGTTTATGACCTATTTTAGACTACCTTATGACATGTGACATGTGACATGTATGGGAAATGTAGATGTGGTTTGAGGATTTAATTTCATGTCTTTTTGTAAGTTATAATATAATAGTGATCATAATAATTATACACCAATGAAAACAGGAAAATACAAAATAAATTGATATTAAATACATCTCCTAGCATCTGTATTAATAATATTATCTCCATAATCTATAGCATTTGTATGAATGAATGAGAAAAGATGCATTGTGAAATCTCAAATTAGTAGAAACCATAGAAATTGCATGTTGTTGTCCTTTTGTTTTGGTTTTTATAACTATTGTATCATATAATCATGTTGATAACCAATACAACAATTTTATTGTTTTCTTTTAATATATTATTGGTTTATGTCTACTTTGCTCATATATTCCAAGTGTTTTTCCATTAAAACCATTTTTTGTATAAGTTTGTATCTAGGACCATCAATTATCATATTTTATGGGAGAATAGTCACTGTAAGATGTAGCATCATGACCAATATCAATCAGATTAGCAAATTTATCATTCATATTTTCATTGTATGCCTTGAGTGATATTCCATAATAGGATGAAACCATGTAAAGATGGGGAATTTATAAGCTTTAGGATGAAACCATCATGCCTGCAATCTAGCTCTTAGATCTCATCCAAAAGAGATCAAAAAGGTTGAAAAAGTCAAGATTGACCATGTCAAACCATGAAAACACTTTAAAGATGCTCCAAAAGCTCCCAAAAGAAATTAAAATCTCCTAAATCCTTGGCATGTGTTGAAAATTAATTCTCAACCTCCCTAGATGTTCTCCACATTTTCTTAAACTGAAAAAATAACCTCTCTTCATTTGTGGCATGCCATCAATGCAAACACATCTCCATTTCATGACTTGGTCATATCTTCTTCACATGTTGCAAACCTCCATACGACATTGCTATTTGCATAAAAATAATATTCATACTTTAAGTGATTTATAAATATCACTAAAGTAAAAATATTTTACATTTCAAGGAATGCAAAATAATCAATGATAATACAAGGAGAATAAAAAGTCACAAAGACTTTTACAAAGAAAATGCAAGTTAATCTAGCCTAAGGCATAAAGAGCAAATATAACCCACGGGGAAATTAATTTGCATTGAATTTCATAAAAGAAAAGGCAAAAATACTTTTATCAGTCTCTATCCAACTTAGGGTAACAACCCTAAAGTAAAAGCAAGAAGAAATGAAAAACGTTTCATTTGATATTAGAAGCTTCAAGAAGAAGCTGAGCGCCACTAGGGATGAGGGTTTATGGAGTCCTATCTAGCTTTTTCAGCCTTTTCTAAGTGTTTCAACAATAGATTTTGTACAGAAACACATCTCCTCTGTAGATTCTATCGATTTCTTTCATTGATAGTGCTGGTAAGCATGTTTTTAGAAGAAAAATATGAGAAAATATCACCATTTTTGCTCATATAGGCCCTCCTTGACCACGTCCTCTATAGATTTCTTCACTTTTTCTAATTACTATTGTTTTCTACTTGATATGGTCGCACCATGAGCAATTCCTTCAAGCTCCCTGAAGGTAAAAACAGATTTAGAGAGGTTGCTTTTCCTCTACATTTCACCAACAATGACCTCTCCATGCTGAGTAAGTTTTTTGTAACTTTTGTGACCACAAGCTTTGCTTGTTTAGGTTCAGTTTTATCTTCCTTTATTTCTGAACTTTTGTGCTCGGTCATCTGGGTATCTCTCAATTTGGAGATTATGAAATAATTCCTTTCAAATAGCTATTTTACTAGAGTATCTTGCTTTCATGGCTTCTTTTAACGATCTCATAATTATCCAGTTCCACACTTATCCCTCTGCTATTTTGACTGTAGCTTGAATCTCCCTGAAGGTTTCATTTGTACATCTTTTATTCTCCATGAATTTGCATCATTTTCTGTCATATTAGTGAAAGATGATTGTTCTCTTGAAAAAGCTTAACCCATCGGGGTTTGTATCTACACCTCTCAAATTTCATAGCTTAAAAAATGGTTGTCAAAATTTTCCACAAGCCGCAACTTCATTTTATTTTATAGCTTATAGCATTGTTTCTAGAGATAACAAACATTCAATTTTAAAGAACTTTTCAGAAATTAGAGCATCCCAGCAAAGATTAAACTTTAGACATTTATTCACTATCATTGTTCTATCACCTCTCTTAAATTTTACTCTGTCAAACTGAGATTTATATAGGAACATCAATTCTATAATGAAAATATTGTTCTTTAAAACTTGGATGCACTTTGTCTTTGTGAATTTCTTGAACATAAAACTGCTATTGCATGACTGTGTTGTTGGGTGATTGTCTTGGACTACTTAGAAGCAAATGCTTGCATAATATTTTATATGTTGATACTTCAAAAACTTAATATTTTGTTTGTGACTGCTATCTGTAACCTGATTTTTTCCCTTAAGACTGTGATCTCTTATAATGGATGTCCTCCATAATTTAAGCTTTTCTATAAGTATCAGTTTTCATAAAACCTTTGCTCAACCATGTTCCAAGAACACTATCACTTGAAGGTGGTCAATGACTGCTATTTATTCATAAATCAGGTAAGTGTTTCTTTATGTGATCTTTGTAGCGCTACTATGAATATTGTATAACTACATGCATTGTAGCTATGCTTTCCAATCACAGGGTGTGTGATTGCCCCTGCCTGAAAAATTATCATTTCTGTTATTCATAGTATTTGACTATGTCTGGAACGACTATCATGTTTCTCATTCTCAACTATACCTTGATAATTTGTTACCTGCCTTAATTTGAACTAATCACCTCACTTTGCTATCTTGAATGCTTTCACTTAAGTGATGACTTTCATTTGATATAAACATCACTTGATGCATCATGCTCTTGACAAAAAAGGTCAATCCTTGAGCAATAGTTATTTCTTATACTTATGACTGTCACCATATTTTATCTTTATTGTTTCTTTGTGGTTCCATTAAGAAGTGGATTATTACTTAAACTAGTGATTTTATCAATTCACTCTTGTGAATGATAATCCCCTTTTTGATTGGATTACCAAGAAAGAAGAAAGATCTCAGTCTCTATCTTCTGCAATACTATGAATTTTTACTTATGATCTACACTGGTACTGTAGCTCCATTTAAATTTTCAATATTCATTATTTCAATGAGAAAATATTGCTATTGTAATCTGTATTGGATGCACTGAAGTGTACCTAAAATTTGTGCATATATAATGAGTTGGGCTCAACCCTTGTGGGAGCCACATTTCCACCACTCATTTGATATGAAAATATGAATGCACCTATAGCTGCACATGAAACAAACAAGTTAGAAAAAACCATGTATGTTTTAAGTATATTTGATGGCTTCACTACTTTCTCTAGTACATTCAGGATATAAATGTATGTTTGATATAGATTAAGGTTAATTTATACATGAATGGGTAAATGATCATGTATGGTGTACAATATTTCATTTCTTAGAGTGTTGCTCTAATACATTGCTTTGATTTATCACAGGAAACATGAGCCTTAAGTGGAGCTAGGAAGGTCAAGACAACTCAGACAATAGATAAACATGAAGACTTGAAAAAACCAGTCATTCTCAAGAAATGATTGGTTACCCTCCCTACATGCATTTTTCTTCATTTTCTTATTCATGTATATCTTTACCTTGATTTGTATTGAATAAGGCAAGAGTTAAAGTCATGGATTGTGTGAGTCAAAATGAATATTTCATTCAATAAAATAACTTTTCAGAAGAGATTTGCAAAATCTTCTTATGCTTCATGCATCTGTATAAATGAGATGATTTGTATTTCTATAATCTCTCAAGTTATTTCATTTGTATACATGAATGCAATGTAAGGGGAACAACAAATGTACCATTTTTTCTTCTTCCTAGCAATGGGCTCTACCTGATTGAGCCATGGGTGAAAATATGGTAACATTTTTGGTGACATTAGCTAGATGTTTTCCTACTAAACATGTAAACCGGTAGCCTAGATTTGTCCATTAGGTATGGAGTCTCTTAACAAACTCAGAGGAAAGCCTTGCCAATGCAATGACTCAGCAGTAATAACTTGGGAACACCTTGGAAACTTATTGAAAATAGGAAAACTATAGAAGGGAAACTACTTAATTGTGCTGAACAACACTTAGGGAATGAAACTAGGACTGAAACCTATCCTAACCTAATCTAGCTAGCAGAGAAACAAGTCAAACATAACCATTTACTGGCTTTGAAAAATAACACCCCTTTCTTAGCAACAACTGATGCTTTTCATGACTATGTATTGCTGAAAAGATATGAAACACAAGCAGATATTCAATAAATTGTTGCATTGTTTCATGAAAAATGTAAATAAGCCTACTTGCAACCTGATTTTGATGATGCTTATCACTGTCCTGGCTTGGAAAAATGAGCTGAATTTTTTCACTTTTAGCTACTACTCCCAAGTCAGCTTCAATTGCATCTTCATGCTTGGGTGCAAGCATGACCTCTGATACTTCAATGGTCTCTAGACTGGCTAAGTATCTTATTGGACAACCTCTAGAATGGGAATAATTGGAACTCTCATTGTTGGTTGCTTTTCTTTCTTCTGATTTCATATGGATGTCCTGCTTCATAGCCAAGTCTGAAATAAAATCTGAATGCTCAGAAACAACAACATTATCTTCATCTTGCATAATAAGTTTCCAGTTCAATTCTTCCTCCAAGGTGAACGAATAATCCTCTTCCACTAAGGTAGTTAACAACTCATGAAATCCATCAACTTTTGGAAGATTCTTGGAAGCAACTGGTACAAGTTCTAGGTCCTCATTATTTCTCAAGGAGGTACACTCCAACTCAGGTTTGTTCTCTTCAATGAAGGAAGGAAAAACTTCAAATAATGAAGAAGCTTCTAAAAATGAACTTTCATCTAATAGATCAACTTCAAGTTTTGTTGTACAATAGAAAGGAAGTTCCTCCCAACAGCTAAGATTTTGTAAATCAAGTTCATGAGAGATTTCTTGATTTGAGAGAATGGATTCCTCTCTATCAGGACCACACTCCTTCTGTTGATTTAGTATTGGTTCAAGTTTGTGAACTTGTTGCTCAAGTTCATCATGAGTCTCAACTACTTTTAGCTGATTTGATTCCTTGCCATCCAACCTTGACCAAAACTATTCAATTATACCCACACATATCCCTTCATAAAACTCAACATTAGCTTCCTCCTCTATAATATATTCAAAAATATCACAATTCATATCTTGGAGAATAGTATCAGGTTGAATTTCAAGTTTTTCTTCCTAAGATAAGCTTCCATTGTTTTGCAGATTACCATCAATTAGCAACTCACCAATGCCTTCCTACTATTCTAAAATAGTTTTACCATCTTGGAGAGCTTTTCTTTGTGTTATTCGATACTCCTCCAATGCCATTTGCAACATGTTTGGAGTTCTAGCCTCTTCCATGGTAAGTGAGCTTGAGTTAGTTTGATCAAGGATCTGCTCTTCTTTAGCTGCAACTCTCTACTTTTCAAGACCACCTTCAAATTTCCTTTTTTGAATCTCCTCATGTAGATTGCAATGATACTCTAGGTAA